>JAPWLS010002479.1:0-126305 GCA_028551675.1 Tineola bisselliella | reverse complement strand
GATCATCGACCTAATAGATTAAAATTTCGATGCGAGATGTAGGTTATTTAATCAGAATAAATTTGTATACGTAAAGTTACATGACTAAAATACTTGTTAACAGAATATTTTTAAAACGATTATTATGTGCATAAAAACACCAGCTAAACAGTTTCTTGGCATTAAAAAAAATGAATTTAACCAGTTTTATTATCACATTAATGCCTCGTTTTTCGACCATTCGCCCTTGTTTTCTCTTCATTTATAAAATATATATTTTTAGATATTTGTTTGGCGAATTTTGATGTATCATCTAGGATTTTAGTACGTGACTTCGTTAAAATTTAGCCTTTAGCTACGTATTCTAATATCCAAAAATATCTAATGTGTGCAAACGACAATCTTCAAATTTACACAGATTGAACTTTGACCTACAAAAACTGTATCCATTTGAAAATCGCCGTATGTACTAACTGATTTATACACTACACGATAAACAAGAGTAGTCACGCACGCCACCGTGGTATAATGGTTTCGCACAGATTTCATTTGACATTTAGAGACGCTGATATATTTAACTTAAGTGAGTGACTTATTACAGACACCCACAGAGTACTTTTTAATGCAATTATATTTATACTAGTCGAGATTTACCGATTATGAGTTCACTGGTGGAATATTTAAATTGCAACTATAAAAAAATAATTATCAATAAATAACCTATAAAGTAATATAACATTACAAGACCCTATATCAGGGGTGGTCAAGTTCCTTGATAATTCCAAAATGTGCAATTTTTCGCTATTTAAAAAGTATGCAAAAATAGTATTTAGAAAACCTTGCACTTAGTCTTTGTTGTCAGTAATTTAAAATACATTTTGAAACACATACAGAACGATAATAGTTTTTAAAAATATAATAGCACAAAAATGAAAAAGGAAACTCGGGTACTTTTATCGAGAGCCACAAATAATCCTTCAAAGAACCGCAGGTTGGCCACCCCTGCCCTATATATATATGTCGTTTATATATACCTATATTTGCAAACTCCTCACGTTTCGGTCTGGCCATGGAAAAATAATAAGTTCAAAACTGCTCCAATATTAGGCTTGAGTCCTTTCATATCATTTTGTTATAACATCAAATCTCAACCACGTCTATTACACGAGTCGTGAAGGAACTTTAAACGAGTATTACTAAAACTGCTATTACGTTTTTATTATGATGTTGAAGTGTTCATAGCCTAATGATTGCTGAGAGAACTTAAATGTGACTGAACGATTTAAACATTTTAAATTCAACAGGTAAAATTGTTCAGATCCATCTGTCTTATTTGACGCCCGGAGGTCGAAGCCACTCGTCCCGGGCGCGCCTGCGTACTACAGTCTGTACATTAACATTGCAACATTAGCGGCAAAGGTCATGGCAACCCGCGAAACTGTTAAGCCGAAGGATAAATGCGGTTTAGAGAGATTCGTAAAGCCACTTCCAAGATGATTACGGAATTAAGGAAGCAGGATTCGATTTTCAATTGTGTTTTTACAAAAATTGAATACCTATAGATTGGTAGTTTATTTAAAACCATATAGTTATATGTGATGTAGGTACGCATGTTAGCATATGTGAACGGTAGTTTTGTTGCGCTGCATGACATGCATTTAGGTGTTATATGAAATTTTAATTCAAAACATTAAAACTGACTTCATTAAAATTAGTTTTAGCGTGTGATATATTGAATAGATTTCTGCTTAACAAAGATATAATTATGTTCTAAATTATTAGAACTAAAAGTTGTTATTTAATATTAGTTTTTTTTTATTAATAGCCCAGCATATTACCACACTCCGCCTGATGTTAAGTTAGAGTGCGGTCCATGAGCATAGACAACTGTTACCACAGACAGATGTCCGCGCGTAACAGTCGTCTCCACTATGCCGGCTTGAGAGACGAATGTGCCCTGTCCAAATTGACAGGGCACACTCCCTTCGTTATCCCGGCTACTTCTAAGCTGATCCCGAAACGCGACTAGGTCACTTCACGGGTGTTCCGCTTGAAAGTGGTGGTACTGCCCCAGGACGGCATACTGGGCTAATGCCATCATCAGTCTGCCTACTATACACAGTAATCATTGATTGCCCCCATAATCTCAGTCTGAATGTGGCCGTTACGGTACGTATAGGAAAAATCAACTAATGGACGCTTCCATTGAACACGTGTAAAAGTTTTTACTGCATAGTAAATCTTACGCAAAAAAATGGATTCTACACCTGAAGGTAAGTACAATAAGTAAAAAAAATTCTGCATATAAAATACTAAATAGTAAATTGTTAGAACGAGATAAGTCAAGACTGTTTTTAAAATTAAAAAATGTATGTTGTTGAGTGTTTACTTTTTTATCTTGATAGATCCTGCTCTCTAAGTTATCAAACGTTGTTAATTATAGTATTATGTACCAAAAAAATAAAATTCAGCTGCCCGTAGCTGCCCGTTGAGTTTTTATGTGCATTTATCTATACTAATGTAATAAAGAGGAAATATTTGATTGTTTGTATGTATTGAATAGGCTCCGAAACTACTGAACCGATTTGAAAAATTCTTTTACCATTAGAATCGTACATTATCCCTGATGAACATAGGCTATAAAATATTTTCAAAAACGTTAGGGATCCGTATGAAAACTTCAATAATGTAACCCAAAGTGTGAAAAAACATCATTATATTGCGTACGCTGCGGAAATTATTGACAATAGAGCAAAGTGATGTACTACAGTTTTATAGAGGACATCAATAACTACAAAAAAGTCTGCGATTCCATATGTCTAACTATTACATTTATGTCACAATAACTACTTTTTCATGTTAAAATATGCAATAGTATATTTATACTAATAATCTCGAAATCTCGAAAAATTTGGCAGGGAGGTAGTTTTATAGTTAGTAGATAGCTAAGAACGGATTTTGCGACAGATGTGTGATAGGCATTTTCTGTTGACTGAAATATTAAAGATTTAAATTGAAATTTTAATTTTTGAAAAGATTGAAATTTTTTTAAGATACTTTGTATATTTACCATAATATATCCGTACTATTATGATAAAACACTTATGGAAAGCTTCCTGACACTAATTAAAACCTAAAACAAACGTTCAATGATATATAAAACTCTTAAAAAACACAAAATATACATATAGTACCACCACTTTCAAGCGGAACACCGATGAAGTGACCTAGTCGCGTTTCGGGATCAGCTTGGAAGTAACCGGGATAACGAGAGGAGTGTGCCCTGTCAATTTGGACAGAGCACATTCGTCTCCTCAAGCCGGCATAGTGGAGTCGACTGTTGCGCGCGGACATCTCCAACTGTAAATAGTCAAACAGAAGATGAACAATCTTTTGACAGTTCTTCCGCTTCTGAAACAGATACAGATGTAGATGACTGTGACCGTTATGAGATTGGCGACGAAAACTTTTTCATGTAATATTAGTTTACTATAAGTTATCAATATTTTATTTACTCATATCGCGTATTGCACTTCTAAACTCACGATTTGTAAATTACTGTTCGGTTACAATAAAAATATATTAATACATGAAAAAAAAATTATTATGTAACATCGTCATACTGCATTTCACCATTTTGAATTTGTGAACTTTTAATAAATTTTCAACTACATAGCTTAACAATCTCAAAACAAAAACTTTTAATCAATTGTCAAAGTTCTGTCATTTTTTATAAGTTTTTTCGTATGACATGACGCCATATTGGATCGGCCAATTAGAATTTGCTAATTCTGATAACAGATTCGTAATCAGCGACCCCAAAAACCTATATATACCAATTTGCAGATCATTCTATACATTTTTCGAGTTTTGGCCGCATACTTTGACAGCGTGTATTTGCATAGTTTTTTTCATATATTACAATTTATTGCTCTCAATAAATTCTTTTAAAAAAGTCTCCCCACTCAACCCAAAAACTACTTATGAATTGCTTAAATATGATTCATTGATTAAAATTACTTAAGAAATTATGCTGCTAATTTAACTTTTCCATGTGTTCGTTATTAATCTATCCATTCATACCCGATTATTTAATTAAATAGTTTTTTCGAACGATTGAATAATATTTGTAATAGTTCGTGCATGTTATAATAACTATTTATCGGCGTATAATCTAAATTAACTCGTTACTGCTTCTATAATGCGGTATTAATTGATACTCACGATATAACATAATTATCGATTAGTTGCAATAATTTTCTACAGTCAATATTCTGGTTACGAAAAAATAATTTAGTTCACAATTTATACTAATTCAAATTGGATATCTTTACGATCTAGTATAGACAGGGTAAAATCAATATATAGAAAACATACAGAAAATTTAGAGAAAAATATAATATAGATAAATTATATTATAATATTAAAATAGTGAAAAAAACAGCACCAACTATCAATTAACAATAAATTCCTGAACACTTAATTCATCGGTATGTGTTACAGTTATTTGTTTATTTTTCACCCATCTACAGCAATCTGATTAATTCATACTACAACTTATATATTATTGTATAACAATAAATATGTTTATGAATCATGAATTTTTTTCTTGGAAACGAATTTTAAAGTGTAAATGCAGTCCCTAATTATTTATTCCTTTCTAATGCTCTTTCTTGATATTAATTCAGTGTTGAGGATGATTGTATTGAAGTGAATAGGCGGGGATTCGAGTCAGTTCCGTTCGCGCAGTTCAATTCTCACACCAATCAGGTGTTCACGTGTTTTTTACTAATAAATGTATTCGTAGTGCGCGTAATGGCTTTGTCGCATCAATGGTTTCTCCAATGGTCACCGCCATCTACTCTCGTATCAGATTTTAATAGAAATGCACCTACGGAATATAGTTGGAATGATTTTTTACGCGATAGTAAAAGTTTTGAAGATCACTCGAAAAGTTTTAGTGATAATTTTGTTTCTGGACCTTATTTTGAAACAAATGTCTTTGATCCTGAACATGGTTTTAAAACCACGTCGGCTTTCAGAAAAGTGAAAAGTAGAAAACGAATTAATTCTAAGGAATATGATGGTATGTAATTAATTGGGTAATGTTATTATATGTAAATGGAAAAGATTCCTTCAGGGTTTGTTTTTCATTAAAATGCCGTCGGTGTTGTATTTAAAAGAATTTAAATAAAATTGTAGTTATGTTTTGTGATATTTTATATATATTACAAAATTGTATGATGCGAATTATGAAAAAATAAAAGGTACAGTAGATTCAAAACATCAGGTTTATATATTGTCTTAATTGGCACTTTCTTCAATACCTGTAAACATATTATGAAAACTCGAAGCAAAAGGTACATTTTGTGGAAAATAAGGATCTAAAATCTGACTCTTGTCTGTCTAAAAAGATCGCTACGAAGAAAAATAATAGAAAAATCGTAAAGAGATTTTTAAAAATAATTCTTGCTCTATCTAACCTTGTCTACTTTGAAAATTATGATGTGCAATCAATAAGCTACTTGCTAATAAATTATATAAAAAATAAAATATTTTTATTATTATTATTAGATATGTATAATATTCAAAATATTGTTTAAGTCTAAATTTCGAAAAACCTATCACTTAAAAAAAAATTTTTGGTTTTGTTTTAAATAATTTTAAAGTATCATTTGTAATCACTCAGCCTGATATGATCCATAAATCGGAGGATGGCGGTTTTCTATGTCTAAACTAAACCAGTTTTAGTGTTATTTCAGTTTAGTCGTTGGCATAGTGAAACATTATATTTTTGTATATAAAATCTATACGTTTAATTAATCGCTGTAATTTAATATTATTTAATTTAGCAAACGATGACATTGGCATATAAATATTAGTTACAAATTATGAAACTTAATAATAATGATTGACAGTTGCTAGGTCAATCAGGTGCATATCCAAATAAGCCCAAATCGGTGTTTGTTTTCACTACAATGCAAATCTTGCACACGGTCAAAAGATATTATGCAATTTCAGGCATTACAAGGCACATGTTTAAGCCAAGTGAAAGTAAATACTAGTGTGACAATGATTGCATTATTTTTTTTATTAAAAATAAGTTATCTATTACTAGTAAATAAATAAAGTCATCAAGGCCGTGATGTAAAAGTTTTTTTTAATGTTTATATATTTTTTTTAAATAAAGCGTTTTGGTGATATATTATGTAAATAGACCAGGTCTCACTTTAAATAACAATGCAGTGGCCCACCTAAGAATCGAAACTGAGACCTTCGATATATTTCTCCACTGACCCATGAAGGCGCACAGAATTCACTTTCCATTGTATCCTATACGAACATTTACAACACTCCGACAGGCGTCCCCAATATAATCTTAACACCTGGGCATCCTAATTCATTAATCGTTCAGAAGCACTCGTAATATTTTAATAATATTTTTATTGCGCTTTTGTAGTAAACTATATATAATATAATACCCAATTAAATGTATTACTTTTAAATATAAACTTTCTATTATATAACATAAATTTTAATTGCATCTAATAATAGTAATATAAACCACAGATAACTTCAAACTTTATTGTAAATTTTGAGGAAAACATAAACATAGCCAGTTAAGGAAATCAAATCATAACTTAATGGAATAAGATCTTTGTATTTAAGATTAATTGCAAATAAATAAACGACTAAACTCTTGTCAGAATGATGATTGTACACTGTTCATTCTGGTATAGTATTCAATTTGAAAGCAGATAAATATCGATACGAATACAGCAGCGGTTCTCAAACTTTTTTGGTGGCGGGACCCTTTTGAAAAGCAATATTTTTGATGGAACCCCAAAATAAAAGAAAAATTCTTTAATTATTATTATTAAAGTTTAATAATAGGTAATCATATTACAATGTAAGTGTATACTATAATACGTCGCGTCCGTCAATACTTAATATATACCTATATTTATGTAGGTTTTAGTTAAGCGTGATCGAATGCATAAAAACTCTTTATTGGGATATAGAAGGATAGAAGAGGTTTTTCTTTCTCATTATCACTAGTATTCTCGTGGAGCACACTTTGAGTATGGTTGGAATACAGTATTCGTATACTAAAGGTACAATGATGCGCATCATTATCCCAGCACATCACTACAGCTGTCACTATCTTGATGGCTACGGCCTGAAATAAGTATGCAACGATTTATCAAAAACCTTGATTAAAATTTCTTAGTTGTTCGAGTCATTTAAAAGAGTTAGTTCATCTCTATACGACCGTACCGATTAATAAGAATAAGATTAATAAAACATTTAATACAAAAAGAGACTGTTTACTTTAAGTTATAGTGAATAAATACTTGACGCTCTTACCTCCTCAACAATGTTTTCAATACGCTAAAATAATAATATTAAAATTGCGATGTGTTTTGAATAATTATATAATAATAATAATTATTAAATTGCAAAATGGATTTTAGATAATGACATAATAGTAGATATCAATTAATTATGTTGCTCTTTTTGCAATAAGAAATGTAAATTAATTCTTTTGGTCATAGATACATGAATGATTATTATCCCAGTCTGCTATACCGAAGTAGTCTCAACAACTGTAATACTCACATAGTCGCTTTTCGGGATTACCTTGAATGTAACCGGGTATGAATAGACTTGGAAACAATTGAAGAGATTGTCAATTGCTACCACGCGATTGACGGAAAATTTGATAAAAGCGCACGAGCACTCAATTAGTTGAACGTTTCGCTGCGCAATTGGTTGGTTACTTGATCTTTCACTTTATTAAATTTTACTTAATCACTTTAATATCTTAAGTTTATGAGTGATATAATTAATAAGAGCCAAAGAATATGTTAATGAATATATAAATAGCTTTACCAATAAAAAAGTATTAATTTTAATTGTACTAGATTTTGATGAAGTATCGATTGAAATTCAACCAATCGCATTTTAATAGAAGATCATTCATTACGTACAACGCCTAGAATCATAAGTTGGCACAACAGAGGTGATCTGCAAACATATCTCTGCAATTGCATCTACCATTGACACTAAATCAAATGCACCTCATTTAAATAGGCCTCTTACTATATAATAACCGTATTGTTTTGTGTTGAAATTTCAAAACCATTGTTTTTATTTTTTAAAATACGGAAATGACCGAGCGTTCCAAGGTTTTTATTGATTACTGTATTTGTATTAGAAAAACTCGCATAATTTAACAGGAAGTCGGACCCCCAACGTTCAAAAATAGAACAAAATTCGCGTCTTCTCACGCATTAATCGATTTGATATGCATTACGCAGATCCCAGTGATGTTCATGCTCCGTGGACGTTCGTACTCTTTCTACTCACGAATAAAACCGTATGTCTATCTCTTTCTATGCAAATGTTTGTAATATTGCAGTCAAAAGTGCGGGAAAAACTAAGGCCCATTACCTCTCTAACTCTTTCTGCTTTTTTGTGGAAATTGTTTAGTTAGATCTAATGGTTAAGCAGCAATCTTGCTAGATTTCAGTTCTTTCAAATTATAGTAGTTTTTATTAGGATTTTTCATGGTTTCTAGCATTTAGGTTTTTCATAAATTGTTATCTAATTACGTATTATTGTGAGCAACAAACTAGAACACTGGCCTGACTTTTAAACGAAATATTTTAAAATCTCATTAGACATTCTGAGCGTGGTGATTGGTTGCAGGAATTGTGGAGTAATAGCAGTAGGCATTTGAAATTTGAATAATAGGCATTGCCAACTTTGGCATTAACAAATGTCGATATCGATAATTTGATATAGATTTTTGATATTATTTTTCCAGCACCTACATCACTAACGGGAGCAACACTATGGTTAACAATGCTAGGACTAACAACAACACAATCTATTCCAGCGGACATCGAGACACCACCGTTCAAAACCCTGTATAAATGGAAATTTATAGATTTTGATTTTTTATCACCTATACACCGACAAAATGCTATTCGTACTGGGTAATAACACTAAAAATTTTTTTTAAATACTACTTTTTATAATGCCTACAGTAAGCTAGCACTAGTACCATAAGCACGTAAAGATTAAGTAAATTTACATTGGTTTGATTTTTGAAAAATTTGAAATCGACATAATTGATTGTAATCCATAATCAATAATTTATGTTTATATTGAAGGAAATGTTGTTATTTTTGATGTTATGATTTTTAAATTTTCAGTAAATACAAACAAGAAAACGTGTTACCATTAGGTGTAGAGATCTGGCGTGATCGAATATGGGTGACCATACCAAGATGGCGCAGTACTGGCGTCCCCGCTACATTAGCAACGGTATCAAGATTCGAAGGAGTTTCATCTCCCCTTCTAAAACCTTATCCTGATTGGAATTTCCATGGTTTTGGTAAGCATTCTTACAATTTGTTAACTAATTAATTTTAAATATTAAATTTATTACAAAGATGATGTTGGGTCAAATGACTGCACAACATATAATGTAATATTAAGAGAAAAAAAAAAACAAAAGTCATAAATAAGAAAATTTTAAGTCTAATTCTTCTGAAAGTATTCCAGGATTACTTTTGGTCAAATTACTACTTCCGTCTTTCTAATATATAGTTATATTCGTTTATAATTAATTATAGCAATCAAAACATTTTGCTATAAGAATATATTAAGGCGTAAACTAAAATTTGAAAATGTTTCAGGTCAACGTAACACCTATAATTGCTCCATTCTTACGTCAGTATTTCGAATAAACGCAGACTCATGTGGAAGGCTATGGGTACTTGATTCAGGTCAAATCGATTCTATATCTGAGAAGCCGAAGCAAATTTGTCCGCCGAGCATTTTCGTGTTTGACCTCTACACCGACACATTGTTGGCTCGATATACGCTGCCAAGCAAATACGTGATGCAAAACTCATTGTTCTCAAATATTATCGTGGACTCAAGAAAGGATGATTGCTCTGACTTGCATCTTTACATATCTGATACGTGGCGCTTCGGCTTGCTGGTCTTCCGTGAAAGTGACGCCTCTTTCTGGCGGTTTTCTAGTCCTCTTTTCTTCCCGGACCCACTGGCTTCAAACTTCACATTACAAGGCTTAAACTTCCAATGGACTGATGGAATTTTAGGGCTAGCTTTGAGTCCTATAAACCAATTAGACGATCGTGTCTTATACTTCCATTCACTGTCAAGTTACAGAGAATTCTTTGTACATACTTCAGTATTGAGAAATCCTTTAAAAGTCAAGAGTCATGCGAGTGATTTCTTACTTTTAGGGGAGAGTCGAGGCTTGAATGGTCAATCATCAACTTCGGCTATAGACAGACGTGGCGTTATGTTCTACGGTCTGGTGACTCGAGATAGTGTAGGATGTTGGGATTCAAACAAACCATATGTTAAATATACTACGGGCGTAGTGGCTAGAGACTCGGGCACTTTAATATTTCCTAATGATATCAAAGTCGATTCTGAGGTAGAACAAAACGTGTGGGTTTTATCGAATCGGTTGCCGATGTTTCAAGCGAGACCGTTAAGTACAAAGGAGTATAATTATAGAATATTGCATGCTGATACGAAGGAAGCTGTTAGGAGTACAGTTTGTGATCCAACAAACTTTGTGCCATTGATACCGTTTAAGAAGAGAAGTTTATTAAATTGAAACTCTATGTGAATAAAGTTTTGTTTCTAAATTGATTTATTTATTTTGAGAGTTTCATTTAGATAAAGATTACCAATCGTAATCTTAATAATGATTGCGATCTATTTGCTAAAGTTAGGGTGTGTTCCTTAGTTCCAAGTTACCAACATTCTAATTTACTAACTCAAGCGCTACTAACTTTTTGATTTTATTATTATTCTCGATAGTTGAACCCCTATGACGTTATTACTCAGGGTTTTAACGGCGATAATTTTAAATTCGTTTTCTGCCTCTAATAGGCGTTTATCTAGGTTTATCTAGGCGCCTGATCCATGCCTCTGCTACACGATATATCTACCTAATTTTTAACCATTCAATCATTATGTAAAAAACTTCAATTTTACACAAAATTTTGGTCGTTTTTGGCCTGCCAAAATTCCATTTTTGATCAAATCAAAAAACTGGAAGGTCATTGTATGAACAACTATATACAGAACATACAGAAAAAATTTGATAGCGATCGGATCATTCGTCTTCGAGTAATCACTGCAGCAAATTCGAAAAATGCTGTTTCGAGAAAAACGCGTTTAAAGATAAAATGGTCGTTTTCACTGTTATAAATGAATTAAAATCATACTTACAGCGAGTCTGCTTTTCAGGCCTATCTCTGAGTTTTCTTCCTTTGATGTAAGCTCTTTTTCTTCATTTACAGCTTGTTGCATACCAAGTTTACACACTGTTTCAGCTGCAGTCCGCGAATTTGTGAAACATCCAGCAAAAGTTTGATGACAAAATTTGCATGCTAGACCCATTATTCCACAAAAAAGTTTATCCCGTTTATTTCGACGCCTAAAAGACGCATCACAGTCACAAGACGTCTATTATACGGAGATTATTTACGTATTTTCAATAAAATTAAACGTGCTAACTTATGAAGTGCACGATACAACAAAACAATATGTATTTGACTCCGTAAAACACGTGGATTTCTCGAAATTTCTATACTGATATATTTCTGGATACCTGAAAGCCTACGTTAGGAACCGGAATCGTATTACAATGGTTGTAAAAGACTGCAGGCTCCGGCAATACCTCATATATAGTACGTCCCGTAGCAAATACAAACTATCTAACTGTCCAGCGGCTACTCTTTAAATGGCTGTAACTCAAAACCTATTTGAGATATCGATTTAAAATTTTAGTATGTTATTTTTAGAATCTATAACATTTCGAATGATACTTGCTCGCAGATGAAATGTTTTCGGGCAGTCTTACATCGCTCATTGACAAATCATTTTCTTTTCGAATTTTCCACACTGTTTGACACTCGTTTAATGTATCACTGGTAGATGAAATTAACTGTTCACTCTTTTTCGAGCAAATAACGCAGAAATGCTTTGGATCAGTCATTTCCAAAACAAGTTTTCCAGTAAACAGCGCAGTCTGTACCGTCTCAATGTGCCTCTTGTGATTGTGATGTGATTCTTTTAAAGGAAATCATTCATGTATGTTGTGATATTATTATATACTTCATAAGCAATAAAAAATAAATGTTATTTAAATGAGCACGACATTTTAATTTACAATAATAAATAAATAAATAAATTCTTTATTACAAAAAAACAGTAATATTTTTTATGCATAGGCGAGCTTAATAATAGTGTTGATAACAATTCAAAAATTCGATCAAGTGATTTATATTGACTTGAAATTAATAAATTATAGAGAACTTGTTTCACACTTTAAACAAACAATCGTTGCAGCGCGCCAGAGGAACCTGGTCAGCACCCTCGACTTTGGAAAGCCGGCTGACGATGAATCCACCACGATCAACGTGGCTGACGTTCACTTTCATGCTTGATTAGATATTAATAATCATTCCACAAAATTTCAAGTGAAGATCGATCACTTGAATTTTCCAATTTTCCGACGACTTCAAACCTCTGACTGACGATGATCCCACCATCGGGAAAGTGGCTGACGAGTATTTTTACGTTTAATCATCAATAATTTACAATATAAACAAATTTTCATTCGCAGATCTATCACTTTTTTTCATAGGTTTCACGACGAGTTTCACAGCCTCCCACGCCCACATCCACCGCGGTCGCGCTGACTGACTTTCGATTTCGAACAGAGTAATGGTTAAACTCTTCAATCAATTACATTTGAGTCGCAGATAAATCACTGCTAAAAAAGTGACACCACCTCCCGTACTATTAAGACACCGCACAACCGTCCGGTCGCACGGCTCACGAACGACTAACGGCAGAACAAACAAACTGTTTGAATTTGGAATCTAACATTTGTTTTGTCTCTGTCACACACCATTACGACGAAAGAGGCAAAAAAAGTTAAGTTGGACAATTTGTATGTACAATTACAATTATAATTTTTATTATTAATTAGTAAAGAGACTGCATTTTTTCGTAAACAAGTCTTCCAGTGATGTCTAAAGTTAAACTGGAATATGAATTAGATAATTAAAAACGATTATGCGACTCTAACAGTCTAATCGCCACCACGATGGCTGCGAACCAATCGAAACGTCACATTAAAATAAAAGCCGCATAAATATTTTCAAATTAATAAAAGCCTTTAGAAAAACATGTAGTCAATTTACAATAATTAAATAGTCCATCACCAAAAAAAAAACAAAAAATATACACAAATAACAATGAAAAAGAAAAACGCCAACAACAGCGACAAAACAAATGCTAACCAAAATGGCGGCAATCTTAATTTACGCTTCATAATTGACAAGATTGAAATTTGTATTACATAGATTACTTACATGCTTAAAGTGTGTACATAATTTGATAGCCTAAACTAAATTATTAGAACTAAATTAGGAACAAAATTGCTCTCCAACCGCATTGCTACAGGCATAGACAAACACAATCAAGCATACGACCCAAGAAGGCGACAAACAAATCCTTAATATGATCAACAGAACAAGTATGAATGAGGCCTGTGGAATCAGAGGCAGTTACAGATCCGAGTCCGTTACTCCTTAGTTTGTTACTCCTTAAGAAGTAACAAAAACTGATATTATAACCTAACCTAACCCAACACCAATAGGCATGTGGACAGATTTTGAAATTGCCTTCTATAATGCAGGTACGCGTCTAATATTACCAAAAAACACAATATTTCAGTAATAACTAAGTATATTACTGGGCCTTGACGTCATTCTCCCTGATTGGTGTTTCAATGAGCATGGCCGATTGCAGTATTTTGTACTTTTATTTTATTGAAAATCTTAATAATCTCAATTAAATTTACAAAATTGAGTTATTGATTGCAATACTTTTAACATGTTTTCCGACTAAAATCATTATTTCATCATTTTTTTAATACTGTCCACACGCCTATTATCGAATAGATTTGTTTGTAAGATAAATATTTAATACGGTGTCCCACTATATCAGTGGTCGGCTTTGGCTTCTTAAATGCGGCTTTGGGGGCTACTCAGGCGTACTTTGGACGAAAATACGGACGTTTCCCACTCAGGAACACTTACGAAATCATTCGCGAAATTATGGATTTGACAGCGAAGTCACGACGGATAGGCCATACAATGCTTATTTGACAGGAATTTTGACGGGCTTATATGTCAAAATTCACGTAAGCCACAGAGGTGACGGCCGTATCACGAAACTTCGGATATGCCTAAGTAGGCGCCCCCTGACCCAAATATCCACGGAGCAAGCACATTGTTTAAAATAAAAGTTTGCTGAACAAGCAGATTTGGCTCCCAATTTTTCTTTAAACTGTTCATATTGGTCTCTTTGGCTAATAAGTTTGCCGACCACTGCACTAAATGAACTAGATACCTGGGTAATTAACACATGTTTTTTTCGACTATATAGCTTATTAGCCGCCTTTTATGATTCTACATGTCTCATATAGAGCAATATTCCACAAAATAATTTTAAAACAAACAATAAAGTGTATTTTCCTATTAACACTCCAAGCAAATACTAGACCAAGGATTTAGGTGGTGGGGTGAGGGAGCAGAGGGGGAGAAGGGGGAAGGCAAGTGTATGCATTTCTTAGTAACTTTCTAAGTAGTAAGCTATGCCAACAAGTAACATTGTAACTAGAACAAACAGACGTTAGCAGCAATAAAAAGCCTAGAAGCATCTAAAGCGCATGCAAGTTCTCGTGTTTGGATGCTGGTAGCGTGTCTCAGTACATCAGCCCGTCATTCAGGTCCTGTCCACCACCATGCGGTTCAAATACAACAAAATATACAAATAAGTCACACGGGGAAAAATAGAACTAGCTAACACCGGGTCAAATATTATAGAGAGGCTCGCCCATAATAGACCTGCTAAATCCTCTCTAGTATATTTAACTCAATGGCTAGCGACATTAAATTATAGCACTACGTTCACATTTCAGGTTCAACGAATCGTTTTTCTATTACCACATCTAGTATAAGATTACGTTTTAAAGTGACAAGACAATAAAAAACAATTGCCTTTTATCGCATTCCATTTTTTCCCCTTCTAGTGAAAACTTAACCACATATATACGGATATATTCCTGATAGACCAGTGCAGAAGCCTTTAAAAAAGGCAAAAAGTGAAAAAAATTAGTTTTATTAACTTAGAAAATTCTACAAAATCGCAATTTTACAGGGGAGCGTTTTAAAGTTGTTATTGTGCATAGTTTGTTTATGTAGATTCTTCGTTGTTGTATTGAGTATCTCAGAAACTATTGAAGATTTTTATTTTTATTTTCATGAGATGAAGATGAACAATGTTACTTCCTACTAAGTCAATAAGACCCCACGATATATGCTTAGGCCAATAAAAATACGATTCGATAAACATGTACGTGTGAACGCGTCGTGAAGATTATAAGTGTAAAAGGTAATAAAATTAATCATAGCTTATAAAACCTAAAATATTAGAATAGTAAACAAAAACGGGCACTAAACGTAACGAGCTTTAAACGGTTCAATGTGAGAAACATCAAGCGTAACAATTCAAGCAAGAATTTGTCATTATTTCGGTGCTTCCGGTGCTTCGAAAGTGCTATTTGAATTTCGAATTACGACAAAGGAAACTGGAAACGGAGCCATTTAAGACAAAAAACAAAAAACAGCATGGACATAACTAAAATGTCAGTGCTCAATAATTTTAAAAATATTTCGTACAATATAAGCAATATACAATTGTAATTATAATAAATTAATTATTAAAAAGAAAAACACGAACTTAATTAGTAACGCCAAACATGTTACTATACCGAATTTGAAACGTGTCAAAATAGCATTCTCATTAACGTATAACATATATTAGTGTTTAGTTAATATATATATCTAATGCTTGTGCTCCTATTTACTGATATGTCTATAATTATAACCCTCTCGCTCATATTGGGACATTGTCATAAGCTACTTACTACCTACAACTGTCAAACTGACAACTTATCCTTATGACACGTGGATAAGTATAAAAATCCCACTATTAAAATACCTCCTATTATGAAGTTACATTTTTTATACAAATTAATGATTTTTTTAAAAGCGACTTACTTTTTCGTAGTTTACTTTCATTTAGATTATTTGCATGCCATATACAATATGTGATACTACCCAACATTATTTTAAGACCTATGTTACTAACCATATTTATTGCAAATAATAGAATTCGAATTAGAATTTAAACTAATTGCAATTTGAACTAATACAAAACTAATTTAAAAGCCTTTATATGATGACTAATTTTCAAAAAATATTCCCAATAATCACGACACGGCGCGACCACGATGGCAATAAAATCAACTAATGAAAAGTCCCATTAGAATCGAGAGAGAAATAAATCTTAGAAGCGACAAGAGAAGGCACTATTGAGGCGATTGCCTATTGCACCTAGTTTATGGTCCACACGTTTTTAATAACTATAATAATAATCATATATATATATATTATATGCTTGAACACAATTATCACTATTTAAATATATATATATCTCTTAATAAACGACTAGTATATAATTGTACTGTATTTTGAAAGTGGCTTAGGTCATTAGCTAATTATTTCTAGTAATCCATGTTAAATACCAAGTATAGACATTCTAGATACAAGTTTTCAGAGTTAAAACAACTCTTTACTTTTAAAAGTGGTCCAACCACAAAACATCTCAATTTAAGTATAAAAGAACTTCAGTCGCTTTCAAAATAAACAGTTCATTATATTATTAAATTTTTTGATACTACTAATAAATTATACCTCCTGAAAGCATATCAATTAACTTTTCAAACATTTAATACGATGTTAGTTATTTAGTACATATAATAAATAAATAAATTAAATTGTTTCTTTAAATTCAAAGTCAAATAGTCATTAACACTACCACTGCCACAAATAACGAAATACTTAATGAAAGTATGAAAAAAACCAACCCCAGATTGTGGTTGATTCAACCTCAGCTGTCTAATTTATACCACATGTCTGAGAAACTCACGCTTTAACAGGACAAACATACACTGCCTGTGGGCTTATCACGAATTTTAGTCTGGCTTTCGAACCGAGTTCGCTTCAAGCGATTTGTATGGAAATTTGAGCAGCGCCACCGCGTGCGGATTTGGAACTATTTTAGATACTTTTGTTAATTTTCGAACGTCTCGATGTTTCGTTCATTTGATAGATTGCTGGTGCTCGTTAGTCGTTAGTAAGAATTCATGATCCCGATTGCTAACAGATCCGTTTTACTTGTGACAGCTCAATTCGAAAGCCAGACTAAATTCGTAATAAGCCCACAGTTGTCAAGGTAACAAACTGCAATAAACGTAACATTATTATTTTATAAAGTAACACAGCTTGGTTCCACCGGATGTGGCTATTTTTTTCCCCTTCAACTGTTATCCATTTTGTATACGATAAATAATAAATAGAGAAATATTATTATTTGTTTATTTTATTATAACAGTATATACTACTATGATTGATGAGTTTCTTATGGTGGTCATACAGTTTTCCGAAGCCATTGCAGAGTCTAACGATGAGCAAGTGCACGCCTTTAGTGCCTATGCTAATAAACGATTTTCATTTCATTACTAGATTTCATGGCAATATAATACACATTACCCTGAGGGGAGATATTGAAAAAAAATTCAAGTTATTCAATTGTTCTTAAAACTGAATCAATAACAGCATATTAAAGCAACCAATTTGTACCACCAGGACTAACATCTAGCCTTCCAGGACAGTTCTTATAAACTCTAGAGACATAACCAGTCCTGCTAGAATTGTGATATCAACTACTTATGGCAGTGAGAGCGTTATAATCAACTTTTTTAAAACGAATATTAAAATTATACTAAATAGAAAATTTTCAACTTAAAGAAACAAAATTATGTTTATAACAAATAAATAATGTACTTTTAATATATTTTATTATAATTATTTATCTCTGACTACACTAAAAAGGCATCAATAAAAGTGCATTATTTAAAACAATGTCACATTACTTTGGTTAATGTTAGGTATAAAGAAACTGCAAGACATTTTTTATAGACCATTCCATTCCACTTTGCATCTTTAAACACTGCATATAACTTATCGGCTCATTACAGTACAAAGGCTCTGTATTTTATTTTCAATAGAACAGCGGTTCTCAAACTTTTTTGGCGAAGGAAAAAGGCTTAATATAATTATAAAAAACTGATTTATATGTATTTATGAATAATCATATTGCAATGTAATATTTAGTTGGAATATTTAGATGTAACCTTATAATCTCCCTTTGGTAGGTATTTTTTGCAGTATTTTAGCCCTACGGGTTCCGCGGAACACACTTTGAGAATGGCTGCATTAGAATTTAGGTATTGTAATATTTGGCGCTTTTGGATTTTCTTCTATAGGTCAGATTCCCTATAACCTCTAGGTACATACAGTATTCAGTACTGATAAATACAAATTAATCATTAGCCTTACACTGGTAAGTAACTAGTTTTTTTTAAAAATGTTATACACTAAAAATAGGTATAACAGATCACTATGGATGGTCTTAAAAACATGAAGATAAATGTCTAGCAATTTCTTATAAAAATAATAATCAAACAAGTTCATTGTCCTGACTACTGACCTCTTGCAGCAGATCCTGTGCAGCGATCGCCTTCAACACATTCTTCTTGCTGGTCTCCTGGAGCTCCCCACCCAACACCAGCTCATCTAATATGAAGTATGCCTTCTCAAAGTTGAAGATTATGTCCAATTCGCAAACCTGCAATTTTAATGTTATTGCATATAACTGCATAAGGTTGTCTGTGCAAAACTGATGAACATAATTAAAAAAAAAACTCACACAAAATGTATTTTAAAAATAGAATAAATATGAAAATTGGTTTTAAATAATTTTTATTTTCTCAAACATTGACAATCTAGTGTAAATTAGAGATGTTCCGACTAGTCGGCCACTAGTCGGTAAAGCCGACTATCCGGCCACTATCGTAGTCGGCGACTAATCGTTAAAAGCGCCGACTATCCGGCTTGTTACTTTGTGTCCATTTCTCAATAAAATGTATGTGTTACTTCCTTGTAAAGAAAATATATTGATGACATTTATCAAACAAAATTAGTATCTTAATTAAAAAACAAATCAACATAATATTTGATGACATATATTGCAATTCTGCGTGATGATATTTGAAACTATGGTCAAACTAGTGAGCTGTAAAACTCAAAAAACTTTTTTTTTTTATTTATATTTGTCCACATGTCAGTAGTGATTGAAATTGCAGCGAATCAGCTGTAAACGAAGCGTCACGGGAATCCCCTAAATCGTAGTCGGCTTATTTACAACCGACTAATCGGCTAGTCGGCCAAAGTCATAATCGGCACATCTCTAGTGTAAATACATTTAATTAAAATGTAATAGATCCCTATTGTTATTAATAACATTAGTCTTGTCTTAATACAAGTTTAATCATTCCCATGAATGCTATTTCTAAAAAAAATAGATTTTAGGCTACACACAGTAGTTTTGAAGCTTAAATTACTAATATACACTTACACTGCCAAAGTATTTATCAAGTAACTCCACATATCTGTGAATCAACTCCAGAGTTAACAGCTCATTGTCTTCCTGTTCCATCGCACAACAGAAATAAAGGGAGGCATACCTAAAATAATACATATTAACCTATAAAAACAGTCCAAACAGTGTTTCCCAAAGTGGGGCCCACACCCCACAGGGGGGTAATTTGATTGTTTAGGTGGGCAATTGGAAAATGGACTCGACACGAGTTTAACCCTTTTGCTTCGGACCATTTAAATGCAATACTAGATTTCGGTGTCAAATTTAACGAAAAAAACAAATTCTTAAATAATTGCGGTAAATAATTATTAAAAATATCAACTGGGTGATATGACACTAAGGTTGGGAAGGTCTAAAGATTAGTCAAACATAATAATATAATAAATTACCTCTTATATACAACTTTAACGTCTTTCCATTCCAAAAACGAACACATTTTAGGTTTCCGGGCAAGAACTGTTGTAATCAACTCACGTGTGATTTTCTTCTTCAACTTGTCAGGATGAGCGACGTACCACTTCTGCAAGCGTAACTTGCCTTGTCGGCTAAATAATAGCATAAATTGCATCTACAACAAATTATTTACCTTAAAACTTCACCATAAATTCAATAAAATAACCAGTTATGCTGGTAAATGAAAATGTTTTTTCGTAAAAAGAATTTGTACGTACCATCTTGAAATCTTATAAACCGTTAAACAACTTCAAGAATACTTTAAATAATCATAATTGCACCCTATTTAAGCGAAATTGAGAATATTATAATAAAAACTCAATTTAGGAAAAAAATCATCACGTCGACCACGAAGCACGTCAAATGTTTTTTTATAAAATCCTTTTGTACATTAATGTTTTGCTCTCTATGATTTTGATTTCTATCTTTTAAACTATTGTAGGTTAAATGTTTTATCAGTGCATTGTATTTTATAATGAATGCAAGTATAATAATTTCTTAAATAATATTATATAAATTTCATTACAAGCTGGGTGGAAGCTGTGTAGTTTATGCCGATTGCTTTATGAAATATAAAGTCGCTGATAACATAACCTTAAATATTCAATGCGAAAAGAAAAATAAATAATCGATTCGTAATTTAAAATTTTAATTTTGTTATAATGTGCGGAATATTTTGTGAAATATGTGATCAATCAGAGAATGGTACTATCATTATGGTAAGGTTTTTTATTGCATTACTTCTTTCAAGAGGTTTATATATATGGTTAATTTAAAAAAAAATGTTGAATTAATTACAGGACGATAAAGTTATGAATTTTATAAGGAACAGGGGTCCAAACCACGTCCAAAAAATTACATGTAATCTAGGAAGCAAGTGTAAAGGACTGTTCTGCGGATCAGTTTTATGGATGCAAGGATCTACATTGACAGCACAACCCGTAGAAGATAAATGCGGTATTTTACTATATAATGGAGATATATTTGATGAGACCTGGGACAAAGCTCTTAGTGACACTCAAATACTCGTGGATAAATTAAATTATAACAAAAACCAGGTTTACAATATTTTTATCAAAACAAATTTTAAAAAACTACTTCCAGTCAGGGCTTTTGTAAGATATGCGCGGAGGTATTTGTAATAAAAGTACTAAACGCGTCTAATACCTTTAACACTAGATTTACCAGACCAGTCAAAATGACCGGTCTTGCAAGATCAAATTAAAATTCCTACTGCGTGTAACATTTTCTTTAATTCTTCTAATCTTCTTTAATTTATAACAGAAGAATTAGTTTTACGAATTTTATATTATTTTATATATATTTGTAACAAATATATACTTTTTTGGTTTTGGTAGAAATAGGTATATTTAAGCTGGTAAATCTAGTGTTAATGGTTGGCAGCAGACTGGGGAACTGACCTGTATCATTATACACTGTTAACTGTAATCACTATGCTACATAGGTAATTTATTTGTTAATAAAGTATATTTTTATTATAGGTAAATACCACAGAACGGCATCAAAATATTATACAAACAATAAAGAAGTTAAAAGGACCTTTTGCTTTAGTATATTATGACAGATTGTGTGCCAAATTATACTTCACAAGGGATAGAATTGGAAGGAATAGCTTGCTTGTACACAAAAACAAACGTATTGTTATCAGTAGTGTGTTGGGTAATTTATTTGTTTATTTTTAACTAGCTTTTACCCGCGGCTACGCTCGCATTTAATAAGTATCAGAGATTGTTTCAATAGAAATGAATCAATATGATTTCAAACAGCTGAAACTATAGTCAGTTGGAAACTATAGTAAAAAATAATTATTTTTTTAAATAAAAAGTATCCTATGTTACTTCTAGTACCTCCAAAAATATGTGTACAAAGTTTCATGATGATCGGTTAAGTAGTTGTTGCGTGAAAACGTAAGAAACAAACAAAGATTAGGAAAGGTGGAAACCTGTAGACTCCTCTCCCTCCAGCCACCACTATGCTGTCAAATCATCATCAATCATTATTATTCTTCTTTTATTAATGGCCTCAGGTATCTATTAAAGATAATTCTGCCAATGTCGAGTATTCAGACAGCAGTCCAATAAGAAATTATAAAATTGTAATTCCAATCAATTATTATTAAAAGATGCTCACCAAAAACCATCCCCCTATATCTCTTTGACATTTTGCAAGGTGTTGCTAACATTAAAAAAAATATATATTTTAACTACTACATTTAGGAATTCTTACATGATGTAGCATACTTTTAATTTCAGGTAGAAATTACAAGGCCTATGAAATTCCTGCAACCCATATATACATGTTAGACATAGATACAATGAGTATCATATCTTATTGTTGGAGTGAGGGCATTGAAGAAACATATGAGTTAACATCTTGGCTTGAATTACTTGAGCAAACACAGAGGCGTTCTGATGAACAATTTCAATTTAAGTATGTTGAACTGAATATTGTTGATGTAGGTCTACTTTTTGTAATAATTCTAATATTTTTGTTTTAAATTTCAAAGTTTAACTGTTTTTTTTTTAAATATAGAATATGTTTGTCAGGCTGCCAGGAACATATTAATGTAGAAATCTTTTGATAATTAAATTTTAGAATTTAGTTAAAATCTATGATATATATGCATGGGCGTAGTCGCGGTGGGGCAGGGTGGAGCGCTTGCCCTACCCTGGCTCAGACCTATAAGGTACCTAATCAAACCTAAAAAACTTAATTATCTGGGTACCAACTACAATACTTGATATCTGTAATTTCTTTGACAGTTGTCAGTCGACACAAACAAAATTAACTGGGGTAAATAGTTTGCTAGTTACATATTATTTTAGACTGCTGCCCCGCCCTGAGCCCATGGCTGGCTACGCCCATGTATATATAGCATCATTGTCCATTGTGCTAATGTCAGTTCCGTGTAGTATCTTAGGGTAGATTACATTGCAAAGATTGACCTTCAGCTTATGGAATGAACCGTCCATCCTCCATCCTTGCACTGGTCATACAAATATCTCCAGGTCCTGTTAATATAGTTAGAACTAATATTTTTGCTATTATTTTGTTGAAATAGTTACAAAATATAATTCTGCATTTTCTCAATTGTTTTTGAGATACTCAATACAACAAGGAATCTACACAAACAAACTATGAACAATAACAACTTTAAATCTCTTCTCTAAAACTGTGATTATATATATTTGCCTATGTTAATAGGACTCCGTGATATTTAATAATAATTTTGTTTTTAGAATAACATAATAAGTTATATCGATAAAATAACAAAAGAAGAATCTTGTAAGAAAGAAGTAATGAGAAAATTACTCCGGAACAGTGAAATTAATAAAGTAATTAAAAAAATATCCGAGTTATTAGAGAGGAGCGTCAAGTTGAGATTAAACACTCAGCCACAAAGATGCAAGCGGTGTATACATTTGGAGGGATCGTGCGATCATTGCACTGTTGGCATCTTGTTCTCCGGAGGTTTAGACTGTACGATTTTAGCATACCTGGCTGATAAGTATTTATCTAAAAAGCAACCTGTTGATCTTATTAATGTCGCGTTTGATAGAACTGAAAACGGGGCTAATTATAATGTTCCTGATAGATTGACTGGTGAATCGTCTTTTGATGAACTGAAGAGTGTTTGTCCTAATAGGTGATTATATAAATATAAACATTTACATACACAAAGTTGTAACGCCAAACTAAGATTTCCTGTACTGTGGGCTTATCACGAATTTTAGTCTGGCTTTCGAACCGCGAAGCTTCAAGCGATTTGTGTGGAAATTTGAGCAGCGCCACCGCGTGCGGATTTGGAACTACGATATTTTAGATACTTTTTGTTAATTTTCGAACCTCTCGATCTTTCGTTCATTTGATAGATTGCTGGTGCTCGTTAGTCGTTAGTAAAAATTCATGATCCCGATTGCTAATGGATTCGTTTTCCTTGTGACAGCTCGATTCGAAAGCTAGACTAAATTCGTGATAAGCCCACTGTTCTTTTTTTAATTTTCAAATGTAGCAGGTGTTTTAGTAGAATGCTTGGATTTTAATGCGTTATTATGTAATACTAGCTGCTGGCAGTGACTTCGTTCGTGTAGTTATGAAGATGTAAAGTACTATGAAATTTAATGATGTTTCACGTTTCAGTGAACAGAATCGCAAAATCCTTCTACTTCTCTGCTAAATTTTTTCTTGTAATTTATATAGCCTATATTGATCAGTGATAATGTAGCATTCAAATGGTGAAAGAATTTTTGAGATCAATCCAGTAGTTTCTGAGCCAATTCGTTACAAACATACAAAAATATAAATCTTTCCTTTTTATAGTATTAGTATAGTTTAAACTACACCACTAATGCCAGCACTAATCACCTGTATATTATCTATTCCATCTGCCTTCATTAGTTCATTAATATTGAACACTAACTTTGTTCAGTTCTAATTATTTTTACATATAACGGCTTCTAGTACATTAGTTTCTTTGTTATATTATGTTAAGTATATACGTATATTTATATATACTGTATTTGATATATACAGTAATGCCCCGCTTTACGCGAGGGATAATTTCCGGAAAAAATCGCGTTAACTGAAATTGACCATGAGAAGTTGAATGACTATATTATGTTTATACGCACTCTTTCGCGTAATTTAATAATAAATTTGAATTTCGCGTTATAGTGAAACCGCGCATAACGGGGTCGAGTAAAACGGGGTATTACTGTACATACTAAAATGTCTTTTTTGTAACAGACATTGGGAATTCCAAAAAGTAGATGTGCCTTTTGGAGAATTGGAAAAAGAACAGAGGGAAAGTATAGCAGATTTGGTTCATCCTAGGAGAACTATTTTGGATGAGAGCTTAGGATCTGCGCTCTGGTTTGCTTCTAGAGGGAAATGTGGAGAAGAATCTTCTTGTAGGGTAATGGAGTTCTTAATTTTGACAAAATATTAATACTTGAATATTCTATTGAAATTAAATATATTTATTATATTGAAAATTCATGTTTATATACTGAAGTACATCCCTCAACAGAGGCGGCTCGTCCTAAAGAGCGCTGGTGCAGTGCACTCCCACGAAAATTACAGAACTTATATTACAGCGGCGTAGATATAGGTAATATAATATACTATTGTATAGGCATAGTAGAATAGAATGAATGTAATGTAAGGATAGTATGTATTGAGGAAATATAGATTACTTCTGTAATTTTCGTGGGAGTGCACTGCACCAGGTCTTAACAAACCAATTATACTGTTAATATATATATATAAGCGTATAGATATATGTAATTAATAATTAAAACACCAAATGCATCTAAGCTCTTTAATAGTTGGCAGCAAATTGAGAACTACCCTTATATATTACACATAGATATTTATTGTATTTTTTTTAATTTATTCACTTTTAGTAAATGGGCTCCAATAGAGCGCTTTTACTCGTCAATTACTAAATTTGATTTAGCTGCTGTATACTGGCATTGTCCACATACATACTAATGTCATAATAATATATAATAAATCTACTATGATGTAGAAGAATAGCTGCTATATAGGGGCATTGTCATCCTATTGTATACCTAAGGGTAAACATAAAATGACATAGATTATGTACAAGCTTTTTTATCAGTAAGATATTCATCTAACCTTTTTATGATTTTCTTGAAGTGCTTACAAAGTGAACGGTCAGCTGTAAATCGTATATAGATTAATATTGAATGAATAAATGGGGCTGGCATCAGTAATGTGGTGCTAAAATTAGTAATAATAAAAAAAAAAACATAATTTCTTATATTCATGGATATTGGTCCAGTGTTTTTTATTATATTACAAATTATATCTTTCAGGTACTACTATTAGGATCAGGTGCAGATGAGTTATTCGGTGGCTACACAAGACACAGGAATGCGTATAAACGTCACGGCTGGAACGGCCTTCAAAAGGAACTGACATTAGATTGGAAAAGGATATCTTATAGGAATCTTTCGAGAGATAATCGGGTTATATGCGATCATGGTAGGCAGCCACGGATGCCTTATTTAGATGAAGACTTTACGGAATATATTGTTTCTTTAGAACCTTGGTTTAGGTAGGTTTAACACTTTATATGCGACTTGACATTCTTTGAAACGGTAATAGAACGCTATATATAGCTTTGTGTTTACATGTTTTACTGGTAATTCTCATATTAGAGGAGAGAGAGGATGATTAGATAATACAGTTATGTATCTGAGTAAATGTTTTGTAACGGTATTTGTAAACAGTGGGCTTATCTCGAACTTAGTCTGGCTTTCGAATCGAGCTGTCACAAGTAAAACGGATCAGTTAGCAATCGGGATCATGAATTTTTACTAACGACTAACGAGCACCAGCAATCTATCAAATGAACGAAAGATCGAGACGTTCGAAAATTAACAAAAAGTATCTAAAATATTGTAGTTCAAAATCCGCACGCGGTGGAGCTGCTCAAATTTCCATACATATAGCTTGAAGCGAACTCAGTTCGAAAGCCAGACTAAAATTCGTGATAAGCCCGCTGTACTACAAAGTTTCTGGATATAGTTTATATGAAGGTAAATAAAAACAGCTAAATCAAACATAGGTATGAAAATTAATCCTCCGTCGGGCGCGGCCGATCTCACAGGCACAGCAATTATATGTTCTATGAAATCTCTCAGTTTTTATTCTGATTTAAAGAGGGAAAAAAAATTCTATTACTTTTGTATAAAATTTATTTCTAAACATTCCAATAAAAAGATTGATTTTGATTGTCATCTTAGATTTAATTGAATCATCAATTTTCTCAATGACAAGCACACCTCGCTCGATCTAAGAAGTTTTTGAGGCGCCCGACGAATGGTTAACAAAATAACGTTTTAATACTTGAATATATTATATATTGAAATGAGATGTCACGAAATTTAGAACCCTCCCTCCGCCCCTCGTCGACCCCCTTCTCCCCCTCTTAACGTGTGACGTAATCTATGGATGGCCCTTTATTATTTACAGATGCTATCCAAGTGAAAATTTGGGCCCGGGCTTAGGTGACAAATTGATGTTACGACTTGTAGCATTTAACTATGGGCTAGAAGAAGTGGCTACACTCCCTAAAAGAGCAATGCAATTTGGTTCAAGGATCGCAAATAAAAAGGATAAAGGGAGTGACATTTCAAAGAATTTCTTAAGTTAATGTTGTGGTATAATAAAAGAGTATTTAATATTGTATTTATGAATTATTTACCTAATAAACGTAATCTCATGTCTTTACCCCTATAGGATATGTAGAGATGTGTCAATAACTTCTGTCAAGAATCTCTGAACATTAGGTGGGTCCTAAAACTGGAAAAATTCAACTAATATGTGAATTACTTCTAAGATGTTTCTGAAATGAGCTATAAGTGGCATAACTTTTCAAGCAGTTGTCACAGGAGTATGGTTTAGCACCCGTATGCGTCCGCATGTGAATCTGTGCATCCCACGACCGTTTAAACCTACGGTCACACTTCAAACAAGCATAATTCCTCTCATCACTGTGGATCCGCATGTGTCTTATTAAATCCTGCTTTCTCCCTGAGGATCTACCACAAGTATTACATATAAACGGCTTTTCACCGGAATGTGATCTCATATGGACTTCGACATGGAATTTTCTAGTAAATCTTTTATCACAAATTTGACAAGTATACGGCTTCTCAGCAGCGTGACAACCCATGTGTTGTTTTAACGTAGATAAAGTTTTAAATATCCCACCACATATTTCACATTGTATGGAACTAAGTAACTTTATTTTTGGAGCGTTTACAGTTGGTGTTTCTTGTGCATCCTCTGATTTGATATTTTCAATTATTTCTAATGGACTATGAATTGTGTTTTGATTGTCTTCGTTAGCTTCAGGAGTTTTATAGTCATATTTTCCCAGAACTGTAATTTAAATATAGTTTAGTGTGATGTTTTAGTTAGGAAATGAAAAAAGAAGTATTAAATTCCATACAATCTGTATTCACGAATTCCTGTATATCTACAAGATCTTCTTCACAAGTGTTGCTTTCGTTAGTAAATTTCGGTGTTCTAAGTATGACGGCTACTTCTACACATTTTTCTTTGAATACGTAAAATTCCTCTATTATTTTTTCACACGTTTTACATATATAGTCAGGTAAACCATCGCCAGGATATAACTAAAAATATGGAACAATTTATAACAACGTAGGTGCTAGATTTAACAAACAAAAACACCAAAACTTACTTTGAGATCCATACAAGACGTAATTTTATCAAGAATATTTCTTGCAAAAATATTTTGATGAGCTAGATTCATGCAAAATCTGCAAATGTTTTCGTTCATATTTCTTAAAATATTATTGGCATTCCTTGCTTGATTTATTTACAAACACACATATAAACAAGTAAACAAACAAATTTTTATTTTTACACGTACATTTTAAATATCCATTGTTTTACGAAATTATAGCTTGCTCAATACGATTTACGTTAAGAATTATATTTAGAAATATATATTAATAAAGATGTTTTCTACTTTCAAATTTTAAAATAATAATTTAAATCCTACAACTAGCTGCTTTTTGAAGTACAATAAGAAATTAAAGAAGGACGTGCAATTATAATTGAAAGGTTGTACGAGTCCACATATCAAAATTAAAAAACAATCTCTCAGGCCGTGTTTACTATTTGTGTTATTAATTTACTAATGCAAATATTCTTTACTACAGTGTTGTTTTATTACTATAGTAATAAAAATATAATTTTTAGTATATTACTTTAAAATGAAGTCATTTTTGATCACTGATATACCGGAGTTTTCGAGTAAAGAGCGAATAGTAGTTGTCGGGATTATTGGGAAATCGTCTTCTAGATATATTAATAAAGCCGCTCCAATGATATCAGACCCTAATTGCGACCAAGTTAGTAATTATCAGTAACTATATGTTACACAATAATAATATAAACATAACCTATAGTGTTAAAAATAATAATATTACTAATTCCAGAATGGTATAGAATGTTTTTGGGATGAAAAGAACAGCATTTTGTACTTACATGCGACTACAAACTTTGACACAAGTAGTCTAATCAACTTTGTGTCTCAGCTCGGAGAGGCTCCATCGGAGGATGATGAAGCAAATGCAGCACACTGGCTTGTAGCCTCTGGACAGTTGGCAGTGGAGTCATGCAGAATAATATCATTGCTGTTCAATTTATGCCACATAATAATTCTTTCATCACCAAATTCTGTTTTTGATTTGGGATATTTACAAGTTTTTAAGGCAGTCGATTGCTATAGGTTTGTTGGAAACTTTTTGATTCAATTCTTCAAGGCCGCATAAATAAATATATGTTTGTATTTCCAACTTGACATCATTTTCTTTGAAGATAGCTTTAATACTCAACATAACTTACTTGCATTTGCAAAAGGCGAACTTAATCTCCCTTGGATATTGTCTGACAGTTAACCTTTAGGACCAACAAAAAAGTTTTAATAAGAAAGAATAAATGCAGAGAAAAATAACATTTAAAATAAAACAAAAACAAAAAATCACCACAGTTACACATATTTAGTTGATTTTTAAGTAGATTTATGCAATAAGCCTTTATTGCCAAATATTATGTTTGAGAAGTGAAATTCAAAGCCGAAGTCTAAGACAAAACTGATTTTTTTAAACTACCTTCCAATAAACATGTTAACTAGTGATGTGCACACATCTCAGTTACCATTAATCTAGGTAGATACAGAAAACTTAGCTAAGAAGTATATGATTTAATTTACCAATAGCATAAGTTAGCTGTGGATGTGATAATTAGAAACAGTACTAACCATCTAATTTGATAATTCCAGAAAGGTGTTACAAACAGAAATCATGGAAGCCCTAATAGCTGCCGGGCTGGAGGGTGCATGGGAGATGCATGGACGCTTGTGTTGTCCACGATTACTGTTCCATTTTCGTTCAGCTCCCAGACAGTTAAGAAAATCTCCCGCTGCCTTAAAGAGACTGGAACATGCTGTCGAAGATCAGCTATATTCTATATTGAGGAAATCGAGAATTATCATGAATGTTTGGTGTGTTTCCATTGTTTTTTAGATTTTACTCAGTGTTAAGAATGAATAAAAATATATACAATTCCCTAAAGTTATTAGGACAAGGTTAAAACATGCTTAGAGCCAAAACAAGTACCTACCCACTATTATTTAACCCTTAACTACTTAATTTCACGTAAACACTGACGTGGGGGCCTCAGAGTCCCGTATATATATATATATGTGCTTGTATTTAAAAATCTTTAGGGGTTCAGATGATGTATCTAAACAAAATAATTTTTTTTTTTTTATAATTTATTATGTACGTAATTAACTATTATTTCAAAGTTTAGAAAAAACAGCATTTTTTGGAAAATATCACATGAGATCATAAATCAGCAAGAATAAATACAATTATTTTAAAAAATCAACAAATTAACTAATTAGAGTGATTCAAAAATTTTATTTTCTATAAACTTGAGAGGCTCCCACCTCAGTAGTTAAAGGTTAAGTAGTTTTGAAGGACGTTGGTTGTAGTTTTGGGGAGCAGCGCCATCTAGTTACGAAACTCGTAACTAAGCGAATATCCTAAAAATCTGCATGAAAGTAACTATATGTTAATTTTCCTGGTTTATATTAAATATATATGCACACACATAATTTATATATATAATACTATATCACAATTTACTACAGTAATACCCCGCTTTACGCACCCCGTTATGCGCGGTTACACTATAACGCGAAATTCAAATTTCGCGCTCAATTGCCCCGCATTACGCGAAAGAGAGCGTATAAATATAATGTAGTCATCAACTTCTTTATGGTCGCAAGAATTTCAGTTTTTTTCCGGAACGTATCCCTCGCGTAAAGCGGGGCAATACTGTATTTATTTCTTACGGAGTTTAAATAGGGGTAACCTCTCTGATTTTCAATACAGAGACATATTTTTACATAAGTTAACACAGCAATTGTCTCCATGAATAGACAACCTAATAGTATTAAAACAATCACAAGTTCCTTTAAAATTAAATTTCAGTGCAAAATCTCTTTTTGCAATACCAAAGAATGAAGAATTTGTCTACATCAGCTCCGAAGAGGTAGTCGGCAATGCAAGAGATGTCAGTTCATTACTCAAGGGGTTGGTGCGTGTATGCATTGGTGAAAATGCACCTGACTGTGGGGAGACGCGACAGAGCTTCTCCGAGTTTCTCCAGACACATGTCCAGAGAGCTTTCGCGGAAGGTTTTGATGATAATGTCGGGAAATATGCTATGACTACTTCGTTTTTTGAGGTTCGTTTTAAACACTATCTTATAATCTTTAGTATACAATAGTTAAACCATGTTTTGTCTCTTTCTATTGTATTTCAAATATAATAAGATAGAAAGAAACAAAACGTAAATGAATTAATTATACTATAGGTACTTATTTATTGTTCGGCTGTTTGTGTTCACTGTAATCAACTGAACTCTCCGAGAAAAGCTAGTATTTAGTCACTTCTGTATGGATTAGCTTAGCATATGATCATGCTCTGCTTGACGTTAAGCTAGATTGGTATATTCTCATCTAGCCAGCTCCACCACTATTCTGTAAGAGACAAATGTTCTCTGTCTAAATTGATAAAAATTTTTTTCTCCCCTCTTCCTTACATCTATTTGGTTCTTGTTTTTTATTTTTATGCATTTTTGTAATTTTATTAGAAGTGTAGTATCTATCCCTTTATCACCTTGAGCATGCCGTCCTATACTATAATTAAAATTTCATTTAGTTTATATAATAGTAGTCCTTTTTATAATATGTAGTTCTAATGTAATTTTGTAGGTAGGCTTTATAAATAAATAAATAAGGCATGCTATTCCTATTCTGTTCAGTCGATACTGCTGTAATAAACTGTCATAAACTGTCAACAGTTACCGAGTGCTGCAACATGGAGGAAAGCAGCTCAAGTGTTAGCACCAATTTACTTGCACGTTCCAGAGTCGATGGATGATAATGAAAAAGAGAACAAAAATAATGCCCTGTGGTACGCTCTCGCTACAGATGTTAGATTCTCCAAAGCTAGATGCGCTAAGGTAAATTGTTTACTACTGGCAATTATATATATATGTGGCGGTCGATTCTACATGCTGAAAATACTTATTTAAGAAGAATTTGAGGTTTTAACGTTTAGTCTGTCAGTGTCATCTTTCTTGTTTTCTTCTGGATACTAGGAGTAACATAGGATACTTTTTATTATAAAAAATAAATTACTATAGTTTCCAACTGATTATAGTTTCAGCTGTTTAGAATGATATTGATTCATTTCTATTGAAATGATTCTTGGTACTTATTTAATGACTTAAATGCGAGCGAAGCCGCGGGTAAACCTCGCATATATATTATATGACGCCCAAACTCAAAACAAAATTGTATTATTATTTTATTAATATCCTATTATACATGAACCTCCACCTAAACTATGCGACAGAGGTCTACATTGTAATTTATGACAAATTTCAATGATTACAATCAGGTTTGGTCTACTGTCAATAGAGTTGAAACTAGTGATTATTAGTTCTATTTGCAGCTACCAGTGGCGCTGCTACAAGTTTCATGCAAAAATATACTATTCATTAATATCTTAATTATAGAAATAAGACATGGTTATGGGCGTTATTAACTACTTTAATGTAAAAGTATTACTACCCTCTGTACGTGACTAAAATACATAACAATACATATAAGTGAAATATATATGGTTATTGGCTTCATATTTGCAGGTGTTACCAATAGCCCAGGCTTCATATACTGAGGGTCTACCATCACATTACTCGACACAGCATCATTTACATAAGGTTGGTAGAACTAACCAGCGTGAACAACCGTAAGGGGTTATTGGTTAAAAATTTAAATTGTATTATTGTGGTACATGAGTTAATCAATTAAAGATTTGATTAACTAACATTTATTTTTGATTATTTTTAATCTGACACTTCGTCACGACTTCGATGGCTGTCGATACATTAGATTCAAAAAGACTTTTCGATTGTTTAAACTTAAATTATTCTTAACAATTTTTATACTAGCAACATTAACTTCAATATCCTGCTAAAATTTTTGATTAGAATCCATAATAATATGCCAGTGTAAAAGTTGATTATTTAGCTGAACTGTTAATGTATGTTTTAAAAGTTTTATATAATATTATGGTTTCAGGTGAATGTGAGCGTACGTGTGTTGGAAACGATGGCGCGTGGTCCTCTGGCAGCGAAGGCAGTCAGCAGTTTGGTGACACAATGCGAGGCAACGTGGCGGAATAGGCGGTTGTGTGAGGCGCCCTCGCTCACTGGAAATGTTTGCATTAAGCCGCAACAGTACGTTTTATTAGCCCGATATATAACTCCCACTATGCTGGCTCGAGGTTGATAGGTCACCACTTCATTCAAGTTAAAAATGACTTTACTTGGTTTTCATACCTAAAACTTTAAACTTTAATTTTGGAAGGGAAGTGATGTCACTTTACTTGTAGGGTCACTCTCTTATACAGTAGTTCTATATAAAATATAAACTACTGAATCTACCTTATTATATAACGGTTTATTGTATCAAAATATTATTTTTCAGTGACAACACTGAAGAGCATTCGTCCGGCGTACGTTATGTCAGTGCGTGTTCCTGTGGTCGCACGAAATGCACGCGCGAAGATCCGTACTCGGTCAAGCGGGCTAATTGTACGTTCTACACAGACGCCGCGGCCGAGTGCGGCTCTTGCGTGCGGCCAGAAATACTATTTCCGATCTTCCAACCCTCCACACCAACATATAAGTAAGTTTTCATTATAATGTGATGTAACATTATTAGCGCCATCTAGCGACGAGTAGTGTAATCGCTGTATTATACAAATTTCCAGGGCAGCGTGTGTGAAGGAAGGTGAAAGTATGGGTGATGATAATTTAGATGAGAACGAAAGTCCCAATGGGGCGTGGTCACCATCACCAGAGTCACTTTCACCTGGAACTGACTCCGAGAACGATGACATATCACCAAAACCACACGATTATATTGTACCACTCGCTGAGTCAGGTAAATAGTTAGAACTTGATGACATTGGATTAAGTTTTTTCCTACATATATAGTTCTATCATTTCAGACAAAGGTATAGTCCGTCAACCGTCGACGACGGAGTATCTGCCTGGCATGTTGCACACAGAAAGCCCTGAAGGCTTGCTTCCAGCATATTCTAGTTGGTGGTTGTCAACTTTAGGGGCTTCGTCTTTGTATTCACATAATCTGGGACTTCCAGAGCATCTGCAGCCTGGATTCTTAGCGCATACGAATTATTTGTTACCTTGGGACTGTGCGTTGAGGTACTATTTTTTGTTTTATATACCGAGTCGAAGTTGAATGATGTTAATGGACCTCATTGGTATCATATTTGCTAAACTTCAGTTGTTTTGAATTTGCAAGGCTTATAAACAATATATAATACCACATTTTAGGCTCCAAACGTTTGACTGAAACACAGTGTCTAGAATCTAGATTATTGTAACTACTAGCTTTAAATTATGTTATTTAGTTTTAAAAAGTAACATTACAGTAATATAAGCCAACGTCAAAGTAAATATTTGCCTCAGATTAATTTTAAAAGGCTTTTTTATTGCGTGTATTTTCGTTCGCCATCTTGGAAGCTCTATAACCAAGCGGTTGTGGGCGAAGTTTCCTTCTGGAATGGCTACCAGCACTCACTGAAACTTCAATTCCTCCCAGGTTAAGACCCGTTGTTCCTCCCTCATCTCAACATAGCCCAGTTGGTGTTTCAGTTTCTTCAGCCTATTTTGTTATTAAATTTCAGAGTTGAACAAATGGGCGGCTGGCGAAGTAGTCGTGGTCGTAATCCAGTTGTCAAGCATCATCATGTCACTGTGAAGATCTTCCTCGGCTTCGAGTATGAATGCGGACGCGGACATAGGTAACTGTTTATGTTAGAGCTTCGTTTAGGTCAATTCTAACATTGTAGTAATATTGTAAAGCTACTTCATTGTATCTATGACTTAGTCGCGTTTCGGGAACAGCTTGCAAGTAGCCAGGATAACGAGAGGAGTGTGCCCTGTTAATTTGGACAGAGCACATTCGTCTCCTCAAGCCTGGACCTCATGGACCGCACTCTAGCTTAACATCTGAGTGTAGTCATAAGTTTTAAGCTAAATTCCTAACCATTACAATAACAATGGAAAATTTAAATCTAATTCCTGGATTTTTTTTATTAGATTCATGATGTCGTCACCAGACAGTGTAATGTCGAGCATGTCGGTGAATACAGCCGGGGCGGGGGCTGCTCTATCGTCCAGTGATATGCCATTGTATGCGACGTGTCCGTGTCGTGGCCCATCTACTATGCTGGCACAACTCACACGGATACACGTCGTCACGCCCAAGGCGCCCGTCTTTGTCACTTTAGATCCCAAGGTAACATGATTACCCTATGATTGGAGTTCTCATCTCATAGAGCCCGTACAGAGGAGGCGACCGCTACTTATAGAACAGTGATTCTCAACTTTTGTGTGTCGCCAAATTTTAGATATATAATAATGTTAATATTATTATATCATATGATTTAATCTTTTTCTTTGTGTGTCGCCAAATTTTGCAATCGTTAAGTGTGCAACAAAAAAAAAGTTGAGAATCGCTTTCATAGATTGATAATAGCAGTTGTGGGTCGATTTCTGTTTTAATTACTCAGACAGAAATACATGTATTTGGTAAACGATTGTTAGAAATATCTTTATGTCTCTTTTTTCAGATTCAGCCAGTTCCAGGTGGTCCAATATTCGTTCCTCAGCCTGTAGGTTCGCCCACTATTAAACTGTCAGGTGCCTCATACTGGATATTAAGGCTGCCATACATTTATCGCGGTGAACGAGGGCCTCTTCCAAGACCCAGTGCTCCTGTGCCGCCCAAGTTGCAAGGCAGGATTATAGCCCCACTCATTGGTCTGACTGATTAATTATTTGAAATGAAAAATGTACAAATAAGTGTATTATTTTGTTATGTTTGTAAAAAATAATAAACATTATTTATTATAAAATGTGTTTTTATTATATAGAGATTATATAGAAATAATTTTGTGTGTAAATTTGCCTTCTGGTGTTGCGGTAAATTTGGTAATTTTAGATATAGTGTCTGGCATCTATGTTCGATGGTCTTAATTGAAGTGTAAGGAATGTGGATTTGGTAATATTAAAGGGTTTATTAAAACACCTGCCGCTCGTTCGGAAGACCCTGTAGAGGCATTTAAAAAAGGAATAAAACAATTCTAAATTCAATTTAGCACATATTTTAACTCTAGTTCTCTCTTGAAATCGACCAATCAGGAAAAGCGTCGGTGTGTCAAACCAAAAATACCTTTAAAAAACTTAATTAATATGTATTTTTTAAAAGTGTTTTTATTTAAAATGAGTAATTTTATCAATTTTACATAATTTGTGATAGAAATTATATTTTTATTTGCGTTAGAAAATTTAAAAGTATTTAAGGTTGCATCGTGATTATGCACTTAGGGGAGGCTCACTCAGGGTAGAGCCTAGGTTTCCTCCCACACTGACTGGCGCTGTCGGCCGCGAAGCACGTCTCACGCGAAAATTTGGAAAACTTTTGCCGCGGCGTCATTTTGGGGTGGAAGATGCAGTTTTTACAGGTTAGTGAATATAATTATTTAATGTTCTAAAATTATAGACAATTTCAAATATTATTAAATTAATTATTTAAAATTAATTGTATAAATTCACACGTTTGATTTGAACGTTTTATAGATTTTACACATTTAAAAATCGTTTCTGTAAATTTAAGCGCATTTTATGTAATTTTAAAATATTATAGAGGCATTTTTTTAAGCAAAATTTGTTATAGTATTTTCTTTATCCCTATTTCTCTCTACTTACATGATTTAATTTTTTAAATTTAGAATTAAATGAGTAATTTTTTTTTCGAGAAGCACAATGAGGGTATTCCTTTCTTAATTGGTTTTTAGATTATTTTATTCACGTGCCATATTTTTTACATTGTAGTTTCTGAGATTCTTTGAGACTTATTAAAATCTGAAGCGTATTTAATTGGAAGTACCCTTACTTACTTAAACGTAGACATTTTTAATTTTTAAAAAATTTTAACTACCCTCGTTTTTTTTAAAATTTTTTAAAAGACTACCATTTCAATAGGGAGCAGAGTTTACACGTAGACATTTTTAAATTTTTAGTCTTTTTTTTTATTTCAACTACCCTCGTTTTTTTTTAAGTTTTATCAAGACTACGATTTCAATAGGGAACCGAGGTTACACGTAGACATTTTTAAATTTTTAGTTTTAAATTAAAACTAGGTACCGTCTTCTTTTTTAAAATTTTTAATGAAACTACGATTTCAATAGGGAATCGAGTTTAGGCATAGACATTTTAAACATTTTAGTCTTTTTTTATATTGACTACCTACCCTCTTTTTTAAATTATTAACAAGACTACGATTTCAATAGGGAACCGAGGTTACACGTAGGCATCTTTAACATTTTAGTTTTATTAAAATTTTAACTACCCTCGTTTTTTTATTTTTTAATAAGATTACGATTTCAAAAGGAAACCGAGGTTACACGTAGACATTTTAAAATTTTTAGTCTTTTTTTACATTGATTACCCCTTTTTTTTAAATTTTTTATAGAACTACGATTTCAAGAGGGAACCGAGGTTAGCCGTAGATTTATTAAATTTTAGTTTTTCTTTTGTATTGACTACTCACGGTTATTTCAAAATTATTATAAGACTACGATTTCAATAGGGAATCGAGTTTAGACGTAGACATTTTAAAATTTTTAGTCTTTTTTTTATTTCAACTACCCTCGTTTTTTTTTCAATTTTTATTAAGACTACGATTTCAATAGGGAACCGAGGTTACACGTAGACATTTTTAAAATTTTAGTTTTATTTAAATTTTAATTGTCCTCGTTTTTTAAAATTTTTAATGACACTACGATTTCAATAGGGAATCGAGTTTAGACATAGACATTTAAAACATTTTAGTCTTTTTTTTATATTGCTACCCTCATTTTTTAAAATTTTTATTAAGACTACGATTTCAATAGGGAACCGAGGTTACACGTAGACATTTTTAAAATTTTAGTTTTATTTAAATTTTAATTGTCCTCGTTTTTTAAAATTTTTAATGACACTACGATTTCAATAGGGAATCGAGTTTAGACATAGACATTTTAAACATTTTAGTCTTTTTTTTATATTGCCTACCCTCATTTTTTAAAATTTTTATTAAGACTACGATTTCAATAGGGAACCGAGGTTACACGTAGACATTTTTAAAATTTTAGTTTTATTTAAATTTTAATTACCCTCGTTTTTTAAAATTTTTAATGGCACTACGATTTCAATTGGGAACCGAGGTTAGCCATAGATTTTTTTAATTTTTAATATTTTTTTGTTTTAACTAACTAGGTACCCTTGTGTTTTTTTAATATTTTTATTAAGACTACGATTTGAATAGGGAACCAAGGTTACACGTAGACATTGTAATTTTTTTTGATTATTTTCTTTATTTTTTAATTATCTATCCTTGTTTTTATTTTATTTTAATAAATAATTACGTTTGGAATAGGTACTCGAAGTAACATGTAGACACTAAATTTTTATTTTATTTAATTTTTTTTATTACTATCGCTTTTGAAAAAAATGTATCTAGATATTAACTATTTCAAAAGCCTCTACCTCGCCGTAACAATAAAATCAAAGAAACGAAAATCTTAGACATAGGTAGTAAATTGTATAAAGTTTTCAATTGTAATTTTTTTTTCTCAGCATGACGCGTTGGTCACCGAATTACCAGGTGAACCGCAGACCTGTAAGGAGGAGTGTAATCCAGCTCTCGGTAAACATGGAGTGCTGAGGCGGATTGACAAGAAACCCGTAAGTTTTTGTAACTTATTAAAAATGTGACGCGTAACAGAAAAATGTGACGGCAAATTTCTCTCATACCTCGATAAAGAAGTTTCACATCAATAATAATTAACAATTCATAGTAATTAACCCATTAAGTATCAACTGTTTTCTATATTGTTAAACATAGTTTTTAAATAATATACAGAAACACATAAAAAATAATTTAATAAATATGTAAACAAATGAAACTGCAAATAATTCGCTTTTATGTTTGAATTGGGACTAAAAATCTACATAATTGAATTTAAAATGTGGGTGGAAATGGAAACATTGATATTTAACGTGTTAAAATTATTATTTAGCAATATTGCATGTTACAATAACTTTGTTGGATCACATCGAGCGGGCACTTGTGTTCCCGCCAAGTTGCATACAGCCGACTGCCAATGTAGGGCCGTTTGTATTAATGCGGGGAGGTTTGCCAAACGCCTCCGAGCCTCATTCGAACTTAAATGCTGCATGTATATTTAATTACGTCTAAAAATCACGTATGTATATAAATATGTATGTATGTATATTTTATGTAATGTATGTATTGTGTATATTTAGTTATTATTTTTCTTTTCATTGCACTAAATATCACCGTTCACATCGACAAAGGTAGCTGGTATTACTATTTTTTTTTTGCAATAAAGAATTTATTTATTTATTCTGAAATTCTTTACTTAGTTCAATTTACTAAGCTTCCATTGCTTCTTTTCTTTTGTTATTGACCTCAGATGGCTAATAAAAATAACTTCGCCAGTGTCAAGTATTCGAGCAACAGCTTAACAAGAAATTTAACATTGACAGCTCTATCAAGTATCAATTACTGTAGCGTCCACATTTCCAATAACGTACCGATCATTAAGATATATTACTGCATGACTTAATTAAATTTCAATAATACAATAGGATCTTCTACTATGACAATTGGTTGTTTGGGAGAAATTACTTTTAGTGATGAGATCGCCAATTGCTCTAAATCTGTTTTTTATTTATTAATTTGTATTATTATTTTTAAAGCAATAAAGTATTTATTATTATTATTATATTATTATTATGATACATGCACACTTAAGATAGTGAACATAATGTTAAAGTCTTAGAATTAATGAAAATAATAATTGTAAAATGTTAACAATATTATATGATATTAGATCAGGGATTCTCAACATTTTGTTTTGTTACGACATACTTTGAATTTAAATTAAATTATGAAATAGCTTTAAGCAAATTATTTATTACACATTATTAAAATAATGTAACAATAAATGGCGGTTTCTAAAACCTATTATTATACAATTAAATATATAAATACCTTTCCTTATCCAATATCTTTCTTCTATTTCGTTATTTATTATGTGGTATTAAGATTAACTATGTTATATTAAGTTAAGTTATATTAATGTTAAGAAATATAAAACGGATGTGCAGCGCCAAGACAAGACACTGGTTTTAGGTACCAAGGCAACAAATTGTACAAAATGAATTTCAATCAAAACTTTTATTTTAAAAATTAATAAACTAAATATAATATTAGAAAAGACATGAATTTATTTGTTAGCATCGATGCGAATTCATTCCGTATTGGGCATTAAATTTTTTGAAGCCCTACTATTTGGCAAGCGCGTCCCATCCCGGGATTGTCTGGAATATTGGCATCAGACAGCAATATGGTGTAATTTAATATTATTTGTGTACGCTCATGCCAACGGCTCGCTGCTGAAACCTTTGGCTTGTTTAATCGGTCGAGACATTGTCTGCGTTTCGCGGATTACTATACTAACTTTTTTGATATGTTATTTTTGATTTATAGACACCTAATGCAAGTATTTCATATAAGTATGGTTAATAACTCAAATGGAAACATTATTTAAATTTCTGTTTCGACTGAAGTCAAGAATTAATAATTTTTCAGGAGGTTGGCGATTGGAAGTCTCTGGTTTGTGACCTCGAGCGGTCATCGTCGGGGAGCCCAGAGGTTTGTGGTTCGCCGCGGTCTTTGGTGCCAGCCGCGTGCTTCCCGCCCGTTAACACAAACACATATTCATCTCTAACGTAAGTATTATTGCTAAATTACTCCTTACTCTAAATTATGACGAAACTGAGACAGTCCTCCTGTGTCAGTCATAGAAAGACCTAAATTTCCATAATGTTGTTTCTGTATTTCTATGTATTTAAACCTATGTATATGTATTATGTATTGTATGTATTTATCATCAGAAATTTCCTTCCACGTATTCTATTATATTCTTATATATCCTAATGTGCGCAATTTTTATATAGTCAATTAGACTGTTGATCGGTCCCACAGGACAGTGTGGGAACCAGCGGTGAATCTTGATGTATATACGTGTAAATTGTAAATAAAGTATTATTATTGTTGCTAAATGTATAATAATATTAAGTATACTAATTTAAAAGACATTGTTGACAAGTTATTAAAAACGTTTTTTATTCTTTTCTATCTGTGATTATTTTAAATACAACAGAAAAAGACAAGACATAATGTTATGAACTCGCTGTTTAGTAATGTTGGTATATATATATATATTTTTAGTGGAAGAGCAAGGCCTGCCAGTTTGTGGAGCGAAGATCTGTTTCGAGGTAGCGCTGACAGTGCTACAATGGCGGCTCTATCTAATTCCTTTGTAAGTAATTTGATGTTTTATTGTTTTATATTTGATCTGTCAAACCTTCTTCTATGTCGCTAATGTGACCATGTTTTATGTTTATTTTTCGGAAAATATTACTTTTAAAAACCACAATTTACATATATTATAATAAAATATAATAAATATATGTAGTCATTGACTATGGAAGAAATTTTTGTCGAAAGAAAAGTTAATCATTAAATATGTGATGTTTATAATAGTCGTATAAATGATAGCTTTGGAATTAAAACACGTAAAATGTAACTGTAGAATCATCTGTTAAATACCTGAAACAAAATTGGGAAGCTGAGCAAAAGCCCAAGGCTGATATTGTCTAGGATTTACCTATTAAGGCACATGAAATTTAATTATTATTAAAATAACTTAATCTTTAAGCTTTTATAAATTTGTTATGAGTTTGAGTGCTATGGGTTTTTGGTAAATAGATTGAAAATTGCTATGGGAAATTGAGAAAAAATATTATTTTATTCATAAAATTACAAATATATAAATAGCCCTCACTAACTGAACACCAAACTCTGACTGACGCAATCGTCGCTAAATCGACGAACCGCAATTTTGGCGCTATAGCGACGATTTGCACTCAAACGGTGTAATTTATTATAATTATTTTGCATTTATATTTTCAGGGGTCTCTCGCTATCCCGAACGACAGCTCAAGCGCCAATGCCTACACGCGAGTGGGCGCGTATACTGAAAATGTAAGTTGTATTATTAATTTCAATAACTTTACAACGAAGATTGCAACTTAATGAGACCAAAATGCGTAGTTTAACACGTTCACGCCGGCGCTCTGCTCTGCCTGGCGTTGTGCTCTATCGGACGGGAGCTAATCCAGGGCATTATACAGCATTGATTATTTTTTTATTAATTATTTCTACTTACTTAAAGATCTAAATATTTGGTGTTACGTACCGTTTAATAGCACAGTCTAGTGCGGGCCACCGGTGGACCGCGCCGGCGTGAACGTGTTAAGTCACAAATTGTAGTAATTTTTTTACGCTCTATCGAGTGATGTTGTCATTTTTTTTAAAAAGATTGTAATTATAATTCCTTGACTTCAAACTAGGACTACTTTACTAAGGGCAATAGGACTAGGGCTACACAAACACGTAACACTTAACTTAGGTCTGTATTTAGAAATGATCTCTACTTGAAACGGGATTATTGTGCTCGAGAGTGGATTCACTCTTTACTTTCGGAATAAACGACGTACTTAATCCATTACTTCCCAAGCGTCAAAAACATTGGAATTTTTTGGTGAAATCTTTAAATTAAGTTATGAACTATACGTTAAGAAAAAATAATATGACAAAAAAAAATCTTTAACGCTGAGTCAGCCTGTCCTATAACAAACATATGACAATGGGGATAAAAATTATATTTTGTTTTTATTTTTACATTATATATATTTGGTAGAAGTCTAAGAATCAGTTTTATGTACTTTGAAGTTGGTTACTGTTTTCTTTTACGGTATATAAAATCGGAAAATAATGCTTTTTTTGAGGCAACAAAAATGATCAATTTGAAAAAATTACATTAATATTACGTAAATATTTTACTCAGCGGAAAAAAAATATTTCATTAGAAAAATAGTATAAAAATACGAATTTCATCAGAAACAATAAAAAATAAAACTCTTAAAGGTAAAAAAAAAAATGAATATAGTGTACTAAAAATAGAACAATGGGAAGTAATGGGTTAAGCACAGATTGTAGAGTCTAGTAATGGATAACTGTGGGCTTATCACGAATTTAGTCTGGCTTTCGAATCGAGCCGTCACAAGTAAAACGGATCCGTTAGCAATCGGGATCATGAATTTTTACTAACGACTAACGAGCACCAGCAATCTATCAAATGAACGAAAGTTCGAGACGTTCGAAAATTAACAAAAAGCATTTAAAATATTGTAGTTCCAAATCCGCACGCGGTGGCGCTGCTCAAATTTCCAAACAAATCGCTTGAAGCGAACTCGGTTCGAAAGCCAGACTAAAATTCGTGATAAGCCCACTGATACACTGACAAAACTCCAATTCATAATTAGTTTATACCACGGGCGTAGACAGGTTTTAGTTTCGGGAGGGTTCAAGAAAATAAAACGACTAAAAGTTACCGAATGCGATCGGATAATCGCCGGTGGCGGGGTTGAATCCCCCTAACCCCCTGGCTACGCCCATGGTTTATACTAATTTTGATACTTTGAATTATTTTTTATTTTTAGTTTATTTTACAATAATTGACAGCACCTTATTAACGTCTAAATCAGGGCAAGGAATATAGAAAAGTGATCGAGACCCTGGTGTGATGTAGCCGATATATATATTTTATTGTTTTTTCAGAGCGTGGCAATGTCCCAGTACAATCTTGCGGAGCCAGTTATTAATCGACGTGCCTCATTTTGTAAGTTTATTATTATTATTATTTATTAATCGTTTTAAAATGATTTTTAAACTATTTCTATTTTCCAATTCACAGGCGGAGGCATACAGAGTCCTCGTCAAGACAAGATAGCTTATTGGCAAGGTGAACTTCCACAGGGTCGTGTAGACACCAGCTCTGGGTACTCCAGCAAGGTGTTTTTGGGCGGATTGCCTTGGGACATCACTGAAAGTGCGCTGAGAAACACTTTTAAAAATTTTCACCCCTTAAAGTAAGTGTGCTATAAGTGTATAACCTAGGTAGAAGTAGGTAAAGCTGGAGCATGGGTCCAATGACACAACACAAGGTCCAATGACTCATATCGTCTTTTAAGTGTCAAGCAATGTTTATTTGATTATTTTTTGTTATAATTGAGGTTTAGTTTCTCCATGCCTGTGATTCCTTTAATACGTGTTTCTGTTGTTTCAGAGTGGAATGGCCGACAACTCGTGGTGTGGTGGACGCCAGCACCGTGGGTTCCCACCCCGCCGCAGGCCCCAGGGGCTACGCATATATAACTTTTGAAAGCGAGCGCAATGTCAGAAGCTTATTGGAGGCTTCTAGATTCGAAAATGAGGAGTGGTATTACACGGTCGCTACTCGCAAGACTAAAAAGAAGGTAATTTTAAATTAACGACTGAGTCTCATTGGTCGTTTATCTCGTATTATATTTGAATCACATGTATTTGATCCCACGTGTGTTGTAGGTCCAAATAATACCATGGTGCGTGTCAAACTCCACGTGGGTGAACGACGCCGGCGCCCGCTTGGAGCCGCGCCTGACCGTGTTCGTGGGAGCCCTGCACGGTGTTATCACTGCTGAAGCGCTTGCGATGATCATGAATGCTGTCTTTGGCGGGGTTGTTTATGCCGGTAAGTGTTTTTAGTAACATAAATTATAATAATATATTATATGTAAAATATACTAGCAAATTAATAAGCAAATAAAGTAAAATAAACTCATAGGCTCAACACTGGCATTAAATTAAAAATATATTTTAATAAAAATTAAAATTATCCAACATTTTTTTGTAAAGTGGAACCAAACGTACGTAAATAGCATGAACGTAACGTGTGTTTTTGTTTTACTTCAGGCATTGACATGGATCGGAATAAATATCCGATCGGCTCGGGTAGAGTCACCTTCAACAACTTTCGCTCCTTCATAAGAGCTGTCAGCGCGGAGTTTCTCTGTATACACACCAACAAGTTCTCGAAAAAGGTAACTATTGTTCTTTGTTTAATCAAGGACAGTTCTTCTTCTTCTTCTTTTATTAATGCCCTCAGATGCCTAATTAAGACAATTCTGCCAATGTCGACTGTTCAAAATTTTATACACACGTAAATCCTCATGTTATAAAGCTCCGAAGATAATTAAAAATTTTACAGGATTCATAGACAAAACGAAGATTATTTATTAATTTTCGGTGTTGTCAGTTACTAATAATTATATACGTGGAATATTTAATTCTGTTTTGTTGCATGTGGAAAAGAAGTCTCGATAATCCATTGCTCTTACAGTCTAGTCTTTTTTTGATTTTTTCTCAAATTTGTGTTTTAAAAATCAAAATACACATTTTACTATTTGCAAGCATAGACTAACGCCCAAGGATAAAAATCATTTTTTTTAATATTTGGCCTAGACACTTTCATTTTTAGTTTTCTTGAGATTAGAGTGTTTTGTGTGCATTTATTTATTTTTATATTTTTAGGTCCAATTGGATCCTTATTTGGAAGACTCTGCTTGCTCTGTGTGTGCTGTCAAACAGGGCCCATACTTCTGCAGGGAGCCGACATGCTTTAAGTAAGTTATTATTTGCTATAAAATTTACTCCAATTCGCAAAAAAATAATCAAAAATTGATACATTACTTTATTTGTTTTCGATAGCTGGTATACCGGGTGATTCAATTGAAAGTTTGGGGCTGAACATGTGTTATTAAGTTATTGTACCGTTTTCATTCCTTAACTAAAGCTATATGGTGATTACTATTTTAAAAAATAATTTCAGAATTTTCAGAAAAAAAAAGTAAAATCTGTCCGTGAGGATGGTCTCTACTGACAATACTCAATACTACAATTTCGGCTCCAATCGTTTGACTGAATCACCCGAAATTAATCTAAGGAATAACTCAACAAAGAAATTCTGTTTGGCAGGTATTACTGCCGCGTGTGTTGGTTCGCCGCCCACATCAATGTTAAACACCGCCCTTTAACACGAGCTGCAAAAGTAGTGACGCACCAAAGGGTGCATAATACAAACACTCCTCTCGCAAACGAACCTCGGACTTCCAACCCGGCGAACAGGTTTTCGGGAAGCGACTTCCAAACTGGATTATTCAGTCGCAATAATGACACTTGGGGTCCAGTATAATTGCGGGTGCTATTTAGTTAGGCCACCGCTGCAAATTTGGAATCACCAAGCTTTGATTGTTTAATTATCTTTTCATTATTCTTGTAAATTGTTGATTCAACATTGTTACTAGTATGTAATTTTTATTATAGATTTTATTGTGGTTTTATAGAGCCAGAATAGGGTTGTGCAATTGTATCGAGTTCTTTGAAATGTGTCAGTTTTACTAGTTAGCCGATATCGTATATTTTATCGTATTTGGAGCACTCCCCTGTCACTATTGCGTGAACAAATGACAGCTAAGCGCTCCAAAACAATTCAATATGCGGTTTAAATGTCACATACTTACCATAGAGATTTTAACATTGAAAATTCAAATATTATGTAGGTAATGTCACTTTTTTAAATATAGCAATTTAATAAAAATAACCCTTGAATTGAAGGCTGACATTCAACGATAGAGTCGCGTTTTTAATGCTAAGTATGTCAGTCAAGGCTCTTTTAAAATCGTAGTTTTATAAAAATTAATAATAATAATTATTATTATGAAAATTATTAATACACATATGTTTTGTTTTTAGTTATAATGGAATTGTTTTATGTTTTTTAAATAAGTGAGCAAATAGGGTGTATTTGTACTTAATAAGCAGAATTATGATTATAATAATAGGATTTATTTTTCAGTTTTAAATGATAATTATCAATAAAAACAAATTACATGAAATATTTCTTTTATTTACACAAAAATAATTTTTATCTTGTAGTTGGACCAACAGAGAAATCCATAATGTTATATGTCACAATTAAAATCAACTGTTTTTAAGCATGTGTTACTTATAACGCCTGAATAAAAACTTACACACGAGTGGTAGGCAGGACTGATGATGGTCTAGTCCAGGGGTCGGCAGACTTATGAACCAGATGAGCCAAATATCAAGTTTGTAGATTTTCCCATGCCTTCAGAGAGCCGCAACATGAACTTTATTATATAATACACTTCTCGCAAAAATTAAGGGAACAGCAAAATTTTCCAAATTTTTGGGTGTCTTTCAACAGGCTGTATTTCAGTGAAAAATGGTCGTACAGGAAATACAGCCTGTTGAAAATCACCCAAAAATTTGGAAAATTTTGCTGTTCCCTTAATTTTTGCGAGAAGTATATAATGAAAGTCTAATTTGCTTCAGTGAGTTGTAAGAAGAGCCAGATAATCCTATGGCAAGAGCCGCGGTCTGCCGACCCCTGGTCTAGCCCAGTGGTCGCCAAAGTTATTAGCCAAAGAGCCAAATTGGGGAAAAAAATTGGTAGCCAAATCTGTTTGTTTAGTAAACTTTTATTACACTAAATAAAACTAAATTTCATACTTAATAAATAACGAACGATGTGCCTGCTCCGTGGATATTTGGGCCAGTCACACTATCACGAATTTAGTCTGGCTTTCGAATCGAGCTGTCACAAGTAAAACGGATCCGTTAGCAATCGGGATCATGAATTTTTACTAACGACTAACGAGCACCAGCAATCTATCAAATAAATGAAAGATCGAGACGTTCGAAAATTAACAAAAAGTATTTAAAATATTGTAGTTCCTAATCCGCACGCGGTGGCACTGCCCAAATTTCCATACAAATCGCTTGAAGCGAACTCGGTTCGTAATCCAGACTAAAATTCGCGATAAGCCCACTGGTCTAGCCCTCGAATACCGCCCGGGGTAGAGCCTCCACTTCAGAGTGTAAGTGTGAAACAGCCGCACATCACATCCAGTCAACATGCCACAGGAGATGCTAGATTATAGAAATGTTTGTTCATGGTTCGCTACCAGGCAGTGTAGCCATATGACAGATTCAAATTTTTTTTATTAAGCATATACCTTTTAGGCTCTCGCAATCTAATCTACGAGATCTCGGAAAGGTATATAACAAGAAAACTCTATAATCAGTACTATATAATAAAAAAACAAACTTAAAGGTAGTAAGTACGTTTATTTAAGCATAATATACAAAAAAAGTTACTAAGGTAACTGATATAAACCTAATTCCCGAGCGATATTTGGCCCTCCCTGCAGGCAGTGTGGGATAATCTTATTGGAACACCGGGAGCGCCCTTAATGTGCAGTCAGTCGAAACTCATACTCATATCAGACGTATTGGTAGCATCAACGGAAGCGCCAAAAGGTACAGGCAACCCAGACTCTTCCCTCTCCTCTCGCGGAGGTATCCTCGCTATCTCCTCCGAAGTGGGAGGGAACGGGAATTGCGGACATTCTTCACCTAAAAACAAAACTAACTTTATATTGGAACAAATGCATTATAATTTTAGCATGATATGTACTTTCTTCCTGGAGCTTGCAGAGTTGCTCTATTACGATTTCCAGCAGTGAAGAAGCAGGAGCGTCATCAGGGTCTTTGGCGAGTGCAGCGTGCAGCGTCTCTGCAGCAGCAGACAGTCGCGCAGTCTTAGCCATGCACAACCCGAGTGCGGTCAGAGATGATGCCTTCAGAGGGCGCAAGGAGAGCGCCCGCGAATGCCACGACAGGGCTTCTTCCGGACGACCCAGATTACGTACCGTGTGACCCAGAGCGTCTAGAGTGGTCGCCCAACGAGGTGACGACTAAAATAAATAAATAAATAATTAAAAATTATATCAAAAAGTACTATTAGTAATAAATTAGTAAATATAGTAATAAATAGAGATGTTCTGACTAGTCGGTAAGCCGACTATCCGGCCAGTATCGTAGTCAGCAACTAATCGGTAAAAAGCGCCGACTATCCGGTTTCTTACTTTGTGTCTATTTCTCAATAAAATGTACGTGTAAAGTTGTAAAGAAAACGTATCTATGACATTTATCAAACAAAATTAGTATCTTAATTGTAAAAAACAAATCAACGTAATATTTAATGTCATAAATTACAATACTGTGTGATGATATTTGAAACTATCGTCAAACCAGTGAGCTGTAAAACTCAAAAAACTTTCTTTGTTATTTATATTTGTCTACATGTCAGTAGTGACTGAAATTGCAGTTCGTCGTAAAGTTGAGGAATGATGTTCTCTATGAAATACTTTCTGCACTGTATGTTATATTTTGGCTTAACTTTCCTCATCAAGTTTCTAAAGCGTTGCTAGACTTACGCGCGAATCAGCTGTAAACAAAGCGTCACGGGAATCCCCTAAACCGTAATCGGCTTGGCTGATTAGTCGGCCTATCTACAACTGACTAATCGGCTAGTCAGCCAAAGTCATAATCGGCACATCTCTAGTAATAAATCTATTATATAGTGATTGTAATAAAATAACTGGATTAAGTTCAGAACACTCAAGTTGACCATAGAGTAGATCGCAATACAAGACCATAGATTACAATATTAATCGAATACTATTTTATTATAACAAAATGGAACTCACATCAGAATGCGTGTCAGCCTTTAGCGCGGACAAAAACAGTTTCTCGGCAGCGACGAAGTCTCCAGAATTGTAAGCGGCGACTCCGGCTTCGTGTTGTATGTGCGCGTCGTCTGATATGCACACGGCCATCCAATCAGTCTCTTCCCTCGAATCGGACTCAGATCCCTGTGGAGTATGGAACAATAAAAAAGAACCATCAAGAACACTGTCAGCGGTATTAAATAATAATAAACTCTTTATTGCTTTAAAAGTAGAAATTGCAATGCAGCACAAACAAAACACAAACTTAGAGCAATTGTCATATGAGAAAGCAGGTGATGCAAAATACACAACACAGAGTAACCTTAATGTAACGACCCTCAATATAACGATTTCCTCGATTTAACGAATTTTCCAAAATCCCCTAGACCTGCCAATAAGGGCTAATGCAAAATACACCTTTACATTACGAATACATTTGTTAAAAACCTTTTTAAAACTTTCCAGAATATAAAAAGAAATTATTACCTACCTCTATTTAACGAAATCGTTCGCTATAACAAGCAAAGGAGATTAGAACTTACGTAAAGCTGAGATTAAAACCTTGTTAAAACGAATCGTAGACCAACCTAACCTCTGTATAACGAACCTTATTGTAACAAATTATTTTCTGATTCCCTTCAGTATCGTTATATCAAGGTTACACTGTATATATCGGCGCAGCGATCTTTTGGCTTTGCTCACGTGTTTAGCTTCGTATTAACCGAGTGTACACGAGACACGCCGACAGCATACGAAGTAGAGCCTTCTGGAAAAGCGTGCTGTCGACTGTGGTGTACACTCAGATGTGGAGTTGGTGATGAATGGATGAGCAGTATGACACTTGGCTACTCACACTTTTCCTCGGATACAGCTTGGCTGCTTGAACGAAGAACCGTTGCGCCACATTGACATTGTTCAGCAGCGAACATTCCACTCCGACGTACAGGCGCGGCAGATGGCAGCCTGGCATTAATTGCGACGCCTGTGTGCAGATATCTATTAGTACCAATTCATCTTTTGAATAACGTCAGAGATTGATGATGCAAGGTGGGGCACGGAAACCTCCCACATTTCAAAAGGCTGGTAAACGACAACTAAATTTATCAGAAAAGTTATGTATATACACATTTAGTATATATCCTGTTGCCCTAAATTTTTACACTCAATACAAAATTATTTTCCGATTGGAAACACTAGTAGACATTGCGATTTTTATAAGTGTAGGAAGTTCCCATGCCCCACCCTATATATGCATCAACACTACATCTTAAGTTATATGCGAACATGTTTAAACTAATTTAAAATACTTAGCGGTTTACTATCGCGTTTATTTTTATTATTGTTGCCTTGCCATAGTTTTACAGTGTCTTTTATATTATTTTTAAAAGTATATTGCTGCCTTCTATCATTATCTACATTAGGATTAGGATAGGATTCGGTGGTATTAGAATTACCTTAAAATATGCAGCCATAGCCTGATCATGTTCATTGTCCGCAGCAAAGCTATGTCCATAAGCTAACCAGATACAACCAACGGATGGGTCGATAGTCTTAGCTTTATTTAGATAACGACGAGCGAATTCACTTTTACCTGAATTATATTTACAAAATTAATATAAAACCCGTTATTTGTCTTCTGCATTGCTCTACATCTCAAAGTTGCCTGTTACTCGCTTACTCTGTATTATTTTTTCTGTATTATTAAGTAATAAATAAATAAATAAAACTAAGTAATTTAGACTCGAAAATCAATCAATTGAATAGAATTGATGCAGTCACACCACTACTGCCTAGTGTAAATTTATAAAGTAAACTGTCAAAGTGACATTGCAATATTGGCGGCAAATGAGCTGATCTTTAAAATGTTTGGAGTGTTATATTGTTAATCTTTTAATTCGATATTAACATTGGCGAATAGGTCGACGTAATATCCATTTAAAAAATTGATATATTACTGGATCAAGCCAAAACTTACCTATAAGATAGTAATAACAACCAACAGCATACCAAGCCTGCCAAGTGGTAGGGTATGAGTCGACCAACGTGTGAGCAAACGTAAACAGTTCTGTGGACTTCTTCAATTCCACAAGGCATGCTGTCCGTATATCTAGATTGTTCCAGGGGTCTTTTAGTAATTTGAGAGCTTCTGCCCATTGGCACGCGTTGGTGAGACGTCTGGCGGCACATGTCACCGCCTCTTCTGTGTTTGCACGGATCTGATCGATTGATGCTGGAGTCTGGAATACAATATTGCTTAAGTCAATGGTAGAGTCCCAGACGGCTCATATAAAGACCATTTAGGATCTAATTGCTCAGGAAGGTTCAGATTATAAGCACTATTAATGTGTGTATATGAAAAGAATAAGCTCTACTATGGAAGATATTTAAGCAGTAGTTTTAAATAGAACATATATCCAAATCAACGCGTTATCAAAAAGTACCTCCACAACACTTACTTCTGATGGTGGCACCGGATTACTATATCTATGTATCCGATGGTGATACACACTGCGAAGTAACATAGCTTCAGCTGGACCTAACTGAGCTTTTATTGGTAAACTATCCAGCAATTCCCGTTCTGAAAACCAACATTTTTTACATGAAAATGTCACTGATATTGATTTATTCTACTTGAAACCTAAGGCGCTCAAGTCTAGGGGGCTACTCAGGCGCACTTCGGACGAAAATACGGACGTTTCCTACTCAGAAACACTTACGTAATCATTCACGAAATTACGGATTTGACAGCGACGTCACAACGGATAGGCCACACAATAGTTATTATACGGACATTTGACAGGACTTTTTACGGGCTTATATGTCAAAATTCACATAAACTATAAAAGTGACGGCCGTATTACGAAACTTCGGATATGCCTGAGTAGCCCCCCTTTTTCGTAGTATTCGAAATTTGTAATTAACAGACTTCATAATATCGTTTTAATGTATTTTTATTTATTTATTTACTTAACAATAATATTATAGTATAACTTCTCATCTGATAAATGTTGAACGCAACTATTAGGTTTGCAAACTTAACATAATTTTTCTTCTTTGTATTTAATTAATATTATGCGTAGGTTTGTTAACTGTATGCGTAGGTTTGTTAACTGCATGTTGTGTATGTCTGAATAAATAAATAACTTATTGAATGTTGGTGGAGGTTATTTTCCTTCATCAACCTAATGCAGCGGGAATTATAAGCAAAATAATTTTAAATAATTTCCTTTAAATAAATAACTGCTTTTTTAGAATTTAAAGGGACTGTAGTTGTATAATTTTTAAAGCAAATATACCATAGATCGAATCACTGGATCCCTTTTTCATTCATATTCCTTTGTTTTTCTACAAAGTATTTAGTATAAAACAATGTGATATATTTTAAACAGCGCCATCTATGAACCGATAGCGGAAAGTTCACAAATTAAAAACTAGAGAATATATGTTACAATAGGGAACCATAGTAAATTATTTATTCATTTATTTATCAAGTCCACAAACACGGCTCTGCAACTAGACTAGGAATTAACATCGTACTAAGAATTGTAACAATCAGATTGTAGGCCCTATGCACTGTGAGCACAGTATGCACTAACATTACAAAACTATTTACAATTAAAGCAAAAAAATATATAAATAGTATATAATCATTCATTAATTAAATCAAAATTAATTTCCACAATACCTTGTTGTGGTGTTAAGGAATGTTTATCAAGGAGTTGATGTAGGGCTTCGAAGCAGGTGACATCAGTTCTCAGCGCATTGGTTAGGGCTTCAATAGCAGCCTCCCGACGCTCGACATTAAATAGGGCTGTCGAACGGTGTACTAGCACGCTTGCTAGTGCTCTCTGCAAGTGAAAAATGTATGGTGTACTTATATTGTGAACATATATTGGTAATATTTTAATGAAATTCAGTGTAATAAAAAATTACAAGAAATCTGTGAAAGTGAAAAAAAAACAGCCTTGATATTGGAACCTAACTTTCACGTTATGATTTCAATAAAAGTAAAGAGATTGTTACTTATGCAGCACCTTTTTTTTCAATAGGCAACACTAAGTTTTGTTCTATATTTTTATTACATATTACAATTAGATATATGACAAGTAGGAGACCTTATCACTAAGAAGCAATCTCTACCAGGCAACCAGCTTTAAGATAGAAAGTGACGCAGAAGACAATAGCGGAATAGTTAATTCATTCTCTAGTAAATTGAACCAGTAGTGTATTTAACACACATTGTCAACGCTGTTATAAGCACCATTGAATAGACCAGCGCGTGACGTGTTAAACAACATAACTTATATTAATTGGTTGTTTCAGGCGTTACTTTGCGGAAATCCATATTAAAGGAAATTATTCAAAATTATTTTGCTTATAGTTCCCGCTACATTTCCTGATGATGACACGCGAAGTGGCTAAACGCGTCGAGACAAGTTATTGAATGTTGGTGGAGGTTATTTTCCTTCATCAACCTAATTTCCTTTATAACTTATAATTTTGATAATTTAAAAATAGTATTAGTAGCCTTGATATCTTAAAATACCCACATTATGTGTGTGATCGTTATTCCTCATCTCCATCAATATGGGATCACATTCCTCAATTAATGTGAGGACTGCCGCAGGCTCCTTGGCCGCCAACATCGCTCGACAAGCCACTCCTAAGCACAGAAGATGCTTTCTGTAAATGTGATTATTGATTACAAATACTTATAGTAGCTTGACATTAGAGAGTTTATTTATTCATAAAGCCTACCTACAAAATTACATTAAACCTACATATTATAAAAAGGACTACTATTATATAAACTAAATGGAATTTTAATTATAGGATAGGACGTGTTAAGGTCCTATCGTTGGGTGCACAGGAATCAGAGCCAATGAGTGTTGAGGTTTAAATATCATTTATTGGTTACATTATGCTATGTTGATTGGAGTGAGCTGACTGACTTGTCACTCGAGGAGTGTGTTTATATATTATACCTCGAGTGACGTGGAGCAATGTAGTGTCTCAGCACATTCTATGCGTGGTCCAGATACGTGCTGTTACATAGCGTTTCAGCACGTTCTGTCCTCAGTCCAGACACGTGCCGTTAAAGGACAGCATGCTCAAGGTGATAAAGGGATAGATACTGCACTTCTAATAAAATTACGAAATACATAAAAATAAAGAACAAGACCAAATAGATGTAAGGAAGAGGGGAGAGAAAAAAAAAGAGTTGGTTAGCATATGAAGATTGTAGATAATCACAGAGTCATATTAACGGATCTATAAAATTACAATTGTATGGGAGAGCCATTTAAAGTTGTTATTGTTCAAATTCATTAATTTCCCATAAATATGGTTAGTAACATAGGTCTTTAAACAGAATTTATGCACATGAATATAATTAAGTTTATCAGCATTACCTATCATCTAAAAATGTTCAAAAACAGTTAAACAAGTTTGAAATATTAACATCATAAGGGAGTCAGGAATTAAAACAGCAATAGGACAACAGATAAGTTGGCAATCAAGAACTTGAGCATAGGCAGATTATATTTTGAATTAAACTGACATAAAAATACCTACTTATGTAGTTCTCTTGAAGTTATAGCATGTGCAGCCCTATGGTATTCCCCATTAGCTAACATAGCACTTGCTAATAGCCATATGTCTTCGCCGCTAGATTCCCGAGTGCCGCCTTCACTAGACGCTGAAGACGCAAGGTCTGCCCAGAATAATGCACTTGTCCATTGTCCCTGGTAAGTGTGAGTTAACGTTCTATTATTATTGGGATAACTTGGATATCTATTAATGTAAAAACAGTATAAAATGTGGTGCAAAGTAGCGTAAGTATTATATGTGCTTCGTGGTAATACTCCATATGCAATTCAACAAATAGAACTTACTAATTCTGAATATTGTTTTACTAAAGATCGCATAAAATCTATATTCACAACTTCCGTGTCGGATTTAGGGGAAGAATCTGTTTTAGACATTATTATGGTTTAAGTTACTATATATTTGAGAACATAATAGTAATTAAATATTACTAAAACCACTAAAAATATTTGGACGAAAATAAAAGAGGCGCCCGGCGTTCGACATTGACAGTTTTATTTTGATTACTGGCTTTGGATATCATCAACTGTAAAATTATTATTTTTAATAATTCAATAAATTTAAATCCAATTATACAACTTTTTATAATCTTTTATGCCTTGCTTGTTGGATAATTAATTTAAAAGGATTTAAATATGAAAATCCTGTTTTATTCATTTATTGATACACACGCTTCTTTGCTCGGTGAGATTTGACAGTTTGAATTTTGATGACGGAAAGAAAAAGGTTATATACAGAAAGAAAAGGAATAGGCTGATTATCGTTTAATAATATTTTTAAACTACAGTATAAGCATAAACGTGTTAACAGTTAAATTGTATTCTATTATAAAAATCTCCTTAGTTTTTAGTGATAAAGCCAAACAAAGGTAATTTATGTTAGGTTAGGCAGCCAGTGAAACATGTTAAGATTACGCATGGAATAATATGACTGAAAGAAAAATGTGCAAATTTTACAATTTAAACGTTCCTGAGCGCCGTCTGGGGGAGTTGCCACAAAATTTCGACCCTAACGAGGAAGAGGAACGTCCACCGCCAAGTGAAGACGATCCTCCACACGTTCCAGCACATGAGCACAAGCTTGAATATTTTTATTGGATGTGGTTCTCGAGAAGACCACCTGTTCGTGAAATGTCTGTTTCTTCGCAAGGATATGGAGAAGTAATTAATTGTAGCTGTTTAATCAACAAGTTCTTTTACATTTGATTAATTTTGCTTACCTTTGACAATAACATACAATTGATATTGATAGCTTTTTGAGAACTCAGATAAAGTTGTTTAATACAGAGCTGTCAATGTATAGTAAACAAAGTTTCTAGAACCAAAATTAAGATACTTTTAAGCATATTCTTTTTCATAACAATATACAAGCAATCTATTTCTTTTTAAATTCTATACTCTTTGTATGCTTGTCTAGGCTCTCCGACTTGTGGGACGAGTTGGTTCAGTAGAACAATGGTGGGGCATGTATAGTCATTTAGCAAGACCTTCTGAACTTCCGTCATCATCTGACCTTCATCTATTTAAACTTGGCATTAAACCTATGTGGGAAGACCCTGCTAACGTTAATGGCGGGAAATGGGTAAGTTTCTTTTGAAAAATCTTGATAACTACCTTGAAGTGTGGGGTGTAATAAGACAAGTATGCTTTGACAACTTGACTGGAACACATATCTGCTAAACCTGATATAGCAGAGGTGATTGTTTGCATGCAGGCATTTGTTTGTGGGAAAAGTTGTCTCCATATATCACGATCATAGTAGGTTACTGCAAATAGACCTATTTTATCTATTAAAAGTGCTTGATCCTACTACATACACAGACTCCATCATATCACATTTATAAAAATCTTCTGAACAAACAAAATATCTCTTAATTCTACTATTTATTTAAATCACTTATAACTTTTCTTCATAAATATGTATGTATTTAAGTATATATTATTATTTATTATTTTATGTAATGTATGTATTGTGTATATTTAGTTATTATTTTCATTGCACCAAATATTGCCGTTCACACCGACAAAGGTTATCTGGTAGTTAATGCCGATGGCATTAAGCCTGCCTATGTGAAAAAAATATTATTATTTTTTCAATAAAGAATTTATTTATTGTGCTTATGTCCTAGTGTCTCTTCTACAAATTAAAAAAAAAGTTACATGTGCAATTTTGTTTAATTACAGCTAGTTCGTCTTAAGAAAAGCCAGACTGAAAGCGCTTGGGAGGATTTATGTCTTGCAATGTTAGGAGAACAATTCATAGTTGGCTCATCAGATATATGTGGCATTGTCTTGTCTGTACGATTTCAGGTAATATATAATAATATTATAACTGAATGTAAATCAGAGATGAAACTCATCTCTCTACACTAATTCCGCAGGAAGATCACCTAGCTCTATGGCACCGAAATTCAGATGATGCAGAGGTGGTAGAAGCACTTCGGGACACATTACGTCGTGTATTGCAATTACCAACTAAATTTGAAATCGAGTACAAAGTCCACAGGGACTGTCTTCGTGCGACAACGTCCCGCCAAAATAATAATGGAGAAAATCACAACCACAATAATGATTATGACGGGGACGGAGATATTGATGGGGAGAATGACTATGTTGATGCTGAGGACTCATATCAGAACTATGATGACGCCGTCGACACCCAGACCGACTACGCCGAAAACAATATTGACGGCGTCGGTGTCGACGAAAATCATGTCGGCGAAAATGGAAACAGTGAGACGAATTCGTAGCATTACGCCCCCTTAAGTGGTCGTCCACAATGTCCATGAGTTATTTCTTCCTTAGACAGGGTGGTAACACAATTGTAGATATTTTTGAATGTTTTTTTTTTTCGTTTATTGCCTTGTTTTCATTTGTATTAATAATGTAATGAATGAATTGATAAATGCGGTTAAGATGATTTTATATTTACAAGTATATAATGATTTGATTTTTTTTAACAATATCCAATGTGGTCACCTGACGAGGGGCGTGGCGCTTGTCTAGCAGCATTGTATATATTATGTTTGGATGTAACAATGCATTTATATAGAAATTGTGGAATCCATTTTCGGTAGAAACTCACCAGTTCTGAAGTACAGGAAATAATTCAAAAATAAATCCTTTTACACTCAAGTTTGGTTTTTATTTAGATCAGTGGTTCTTAATCATTTGATAAAATTTTTGCCTCGTCATGAACCACCAACTGTTTTGTGGTAATGTGAAATAAATGTAGATACAATGAAACACACATAAAACTGTTTAAGCTTATTAAAACAATGGAAACAGTATTTTTTTTTAACAGAAGTGTTACGTTATTGTAGAAAAAATTATAAGCTATGAGTGTAGCACTATAGTTCCATAAATAAGTTTAAGATGACTTTGTGGACCATCTCGGGTAGTTCCAGGGACCACCGATTAAGATCGGTTTATGCCTAAGGCCAACCTTTTTTAGTTTATTCCTTTCATTTATAACAAAAATAATTCCAGGAATCCAAACAGGATGAACAAGAAATGTATGTATATCTATTGTATATGTATTCTATATCATTGTGATACGCCTCAGTTTCTCCAGTTTTACCTTTAAATTGCCACCAGCCCTCCGCCATTTGGGAATCAACAGAGAATTCAGTCGGAACTTGAAATGAAACAAAATTATTTACAAAATATACTTTTATTACGATCAAGATCAACAACATGTTAATAAAAAAAAACAAATTAATGTATAAATCAGGCATAATCAAGTGAACTACGATAAAACCTTATGTTAAGCTAAATATACTTCGACTATCTACCTTTTAAAATATACCTCTTTATCTGATGGAAGAAAAATTCCAAAGCCCTTTGAATAAATATAAATCATTAATTTTTGTTGCATATTAATTTACCTTCGTGATTACCATAGTGATTAGCACAAAATAATCACACAGAAACAGTAAAACGATTCTCCTTGACACATTGGACGAATTTTATTTAAAAACAAGCTAAACTATATGGACGTAATTTTAAGTTATTTATTTTAAAAATCCAATCAAATAATGAGCTTAAACACGTTATAAAGTATATATATTTTTAAAAAATAACCCATAATTAATAAAATTGTTTACAATAAAAAAATGTGATGACAGTTGAGCGTTACACAGGCGATATAATATAATCCTAATTAATATTGCTTTCGTTTATATAAGCTGTAATCAATTGCAGCCCTAAATCAATCACAAGGCTTACTAGTACGAGCTGTCAAAACACGTCATGTCAACTATGAATATAGCTTGAATAAACTGTATACATATAGCTATGGACAGTCAACACAATGGGCGGTTATTTCAAAAGAAAATTGTATAATAGCCGGCAAACAACTTGAACAATAAATGGCATGATCACTTTTGACATGCGCCTATTGCTCCCACCTTTTCTTTAACCAGGTCCATTTAGCGATATTCCAGGTTACATTTTTGTTCCTTACGTAGCCTTTGATGGTAGCCCATGCCATTTTAATTGGTTTAAGATCCGTGTCACACGGAAGTAGGGGATCATGTTTGTTATAGTACGACGCATGTCAACAATCATCACATAGATTAGGAAGAAATGCAGCCATTCTTTATCATTCATATTATCATGGTAATGACCAGAATTCATGCTGGCTTTGAATATCAAAAGTGCATTTGACACAAATCTAGCTTCCATTCCTGCATGATTACAAACAACTATGGCCTTTTCAAATAGGTGCTTTAAGCCCTGCAGTGGATCTATCTGACCACGACTGTGTCTTTAACTGAGATGAGACTACGTAAGAAGTATATACAATTGGTTTACCACCTCCTCTATATTTTGTTATTTTTTGCACGTATTCAATTCTTCTGGCTTGGCTTTAGTTGAGGCCCCAAGACTGTGCTAATAACGAAAAGGTTAGGTTAGAGTTAGCTCTATATTACCGTACGTTTGTTTTTTAATTAATAATTTTCCATTATTTTCAGTACGTTTCCACCGAAATCCTAGATCTTTTAAAATACGACGAAAGCTATGTTCTGATTCATTGAAAATTATATCCTTTTTTAATTATTTTTTTTGCAGTTTTTCCACAGTAGGAAGCTGCTTTCCTATTACATGAAAATAATGGCCACACCTTATTAAAAACTGCTCGAAACTATATATTCCAGTTATTTTTCTTTGGACAGATCTTTTCTTGCCTGGTGTTCTTAATACTTATTTTCTTTTCCTATTAGCTATTTTCCAAGTTGTTTATCGGCTACTATAACGTCAAATATTAAATTATAAATACACGCGTATTTACAAATTGAAAAGACTGGCAACACTGATAGTGTTACCAGAGCAAAAAACTTTAAAAATATGTACATTTGGCAACATTATTTTGTGATATGCCGAGATTAACCTAACCCATCTACATTGATATTTGAACATCACATTCATCTAATTCCTATCACGAGACCCCATAATATTACATCTAATATAAAAACACTACTAAATGTAGACACAAACGTCAAATACATTTTAAAAATAACGATTTTATTTCGGCGATAATTGTCAGTCTATAATAAATAATATAAAATTAGATGTTAGTTAAGATTTTAAAAAACAAATCAGCATCTGCGGCTTTAGAGAAGATACAGTCGACAATTTTCAAATGGATACAGATTGGACTTTGGACTGGAAAAAACAATCATTAGAAAGGGATAACTATATATTTATAGAATTGAAGTTGAGGCATGTGTGAAAGAGATGCAAATATCTCCTTTGCTATTCACGATACCGCTATCGTCGCACTTTCTATCGCGTATATACCTACAAAAACTGTATCCATTTGAAAATCGCCGTGTGTGCAATGGAAACTTTGGTCCATCCTAATGAAAAAAACTCACAATAATTAATTTATCTACTTTACAATAAAATAGTAATTTCACAATAACAATTTAATTATCTAAATATTTGAATCAAAGTCTGTCCTAGATGGGACTCAAGACATTGATAAAGGTTTATTTATTTTAAAAAAACATATCCGCGAATATCGGAGAAGTTTATCACAATTATTTTTTAAATTGAAAACAATTACAACAGAAAGGCACTAAAATTGTAACAGCTACTAATTATAAATATAATTAATTAAAATTGCATCATCGTAAAACTAATAACTTATTTGGCGTTACATTTTACTGTGAGTTTCGTTGTCTTTTGCTTTAAAGTTAAGAGAAGCTTTACCTTTGGCAAAACAAATTTTTCTTGTCTTTGATTACTGGCTGTATGGGCTCGATCCCTTTGCCTTAAAATGGGAAAAATGTCTTTGATTACCGCAAAAACCATAAACAACCTTATAAAATAATATTTAAAGGAAGACGAAAAGCTAAAACAGATTGATGATGACACCACAATAATTATATTTAAAAATTCCAGCCATAAATAAATGCGTCATTACATTTTGATAGATGTATTATCTATGATATGAAGTGTTACCAGTTGATTTAATTTTTTTTACTACTGGAAAAGAAGCAGGCTACTCCAACAAGTATTTTCAGAAAACATTTAGCATTGAGAAAAGGAGTTTCTTTAATAATATACTAAATTTGGAAGTTAGTTGGATTCTAATTTATGATTAAAGTTTTAAATTAAATATTATAGTCAATATTGATATGAGTAATAAAGCTTAAGATATCTTCAATTAAAAAATATTCTAAAATTAATAAATCATGAAGAATATAATAAAAATTAATATAACTTCAAAAATGGAGAGAATTTTACTGAAATATTATTAGGCTTAATAGATTATTTAAAAAATTATGAACAAAATGTCATTTTTCTAATATACCTATTGTAGACGTTAAGCAAAATATTACCTGTACAGTCAATTTAATTTTTAACAGCACGTTAAATAAATAATATACTCTTCAATATATAAATTTTCTTAGGCATTATTTTTTCTTAGAAATTCCCGCATTAATTTTAAAAATGTTAGTTCCCTTATATATAAAAAAAGTCAACTTATTTTACGCTTAATCTACTTACCCTTCAACAATGGCACGTTTAATTTTTATTTAAGTCCATAAATCTTTGCGTCAAACGAATTCCGATTGATTTATATTCTGATTTTGAATGATTCTAATTTTAAAACTTTAAAAACAAATAAAATTGTAAGCAGAACAGGAAAATACAGATTTGAATTCAGAACTTGTAGAGCACATTTATAATATTCTGTATTGCAAACTTAAAATAACTTATTATCTATGATATGGTATTAATTTAATTTGCACGAGATCTAGAGCTCAATGAAGTTCTAGAATCTGTGAAGTTCATTAAAAGAAAAAAAAACATAAACATTAAGTTTTAATATAACAAAATTATTACATAGTCCTTTTAGCTTGAAGTTACCAGGAGTATTTCCTCTGTCACATGTGCCCACAGAATATTACAAACGTCTCAATTTCCTATCTATTTAGGACCACGAGTTCTCCATGATGTCCACCGGATTCTGGTAAACTACATGGACATGTTCTATATGTCAGTGCCTTTCGCCTAAATCTTCGATTAACAAGGGTGCATTCTCGGAATTCTGTGTCGGTTTGGCTGGTATCATTGGACGTTGCGCTGTCACTCGTTCTAAGACGCACGAGGCAGAGAGACGAGCTTCGGCATCGTGGTCCCAACACTCCTCCATGGTGTCACTGAGGACGGCTAAGCCCTGAAACAAGAAATATTTTTTTTTATTTACTTTTAGTAATTGGGCTCCAATGGAACGCTTTCACTCGTCAATACAAATACAAATATAAATGGAATAAATTTATTAATTTAATAATTATCAATTTGATTTAGCTGCTGTATACTGGCATTGTCCACTTACATACTAATGTCATAATAATATATAATAAATCTACTATGATGTAGAAGAATAGCTGCTATATAGGGGCATTGTCATCCTATTGTATACCTAAGGGTAAACATAAAATGACATAGATTATGTCCAAGCTTTTTTATCAGTAAGATATTCATCTAACGTGTAATATGATTTTTGAACTAGTTTGCTTTTTATGATTTAGTTTAGTTTAGTGCAATTACAGCTCAGAAGGGTTAAACATCTAAGTAATGTTACTAACAGGGTGTTCTCTCCACGATTGTGGTATATGTGGCCTTAATTTCCGCAACACTACTGCATCTTGCATGTCTTCTAATCCTGGATGTGAACCTACTTCCTCCTCAAGTGGCAGACGATATGGCTCAGGACCGCCTTCTTCGCATCTGCGGATGAAAACACAATTAATAAGTCTAATTAGTGATTGAGGATTGAGACTTAAAAGTGTCAGTGTTGACATAGTAAAAAAAGATTTTTTTACTGGCAATACCTTTATATAAAATATTTTTTGACTAATTTTAATTATTATAATACCCATAACTATATCCATGATAATAAGTCTGCAACATGTCATTAAGTGCTGCACAAACTGTCATCACTGTTAAGACATATGTACTAAATCTTACTTATCATCTTACAAAACTTGTATAAAAATTTGCAATAGTAGCAGCTCTACAGTGTAAAATCAATACACTTTAGGCAAATGTCGTTTTGAAATATATAATAACTCAGTTTTGTAGGTAAAGTTACCATATATTGATATCGGGAAACTAGGACATCAAACAGAAGAATTGTTTCATAGCAGATATTAATTCACGGCTCACCTAGTAACGATTTCCCACAAAACCAAAGCGCAAGCATACATGTCGATTCTTAAGAAAGCATCCTTTGTAAAATTGATAGCTCCATCCAGCACTTCTGGCGCCATGTATCTCCTTGTGCCTACTTGACCGTGGGCATCACCACAGCCCCGACCTGGAAACAAGTTTATGTATGTTGAAGATAAACAGACGAATTTAATTAACAAAGCATTTTAGACTAAATGAAACTACAATTGACAGTCTGTTAAAAATAAATGACAGTACTTAATATTATTATATCAATTATTGAAGTGGACAAGACGCTATTACAGTTGCTGCATATAATTTGTATGTATTTTTGACTAGTCCATATTTTCCAATTGGAACTTTCAAATTATGTAAAATTTAAAAAAAATCGTTTATTCCTTACAGATTCAAATACAAGCAATTATCTACATCCGTAGTTGTTTCCAAGACCATAATACAGTAAATAGTAAATTACCAGCAAACACAAGAGCCAATCCAAAATCAGCGATACAAGCTGTTAAATCAGACTTCAGGAGAACATTTTTGCTTTTAAAATCCCGATGTGCTACGGCCGGTTTCCCACCACCCTCCTCGTGCAGATGAGCTAACCCTCTAGCAACACACCACGATATACGCCATGCTTGAGCCCAGGTCAACGTGTTCGCCTTCAAATAATCGCATAGAGAACCCTGGAAGCAGTTAACTTAATTCAGTAAATACAGTAGAAGTCACATGTACCAACATCTTCAAAAACAGACTGGACAATAATAATAATAATAAAAATTCTTTATTGCGCTTCTAAAACATGGCACAATGGCGAGCTTAATGCCATTTGGCATTCTCTACCAGCTAACCATTAGGAGAGGAATGCGGTGAATGAGGAGCCAATATAATTAATAATAATAATAAAAAAGTACATATTAGCTGGTTACATACACATAAATACATACAATATCGATATATACTTATATAAAATAAATTAGATAATTCATGCGCTATAATTTTACGTGCCAAGGTAGTGCCTGTGAATACAAAGTAGACAAAAGTGATAGTGCAAGTGTAAACACCATGCTTGATATAGGCATATGGACAATGACCAACTCTCCTATTATATAATAATTATTATTATTATCCATAATCGCTCATAGATGCAAATTCATCCCCACTACTACATTTTAACAACATTCAATTCAACCTCTCTATTACATCTGCTGTCATTGTTAATTTATATATGTATCTATGTAACTTAGCATGTGTTGTATGTAGTATAATGCATGGGCGTATCCAGCCATGGGCTCAAGGTGGGGCAGCAGTCTAAAATAATATGTAACTAGTAAACTATACCCGCGGTCTTACCCCGGTTAATTTTTTTTGTGTTGACTGACAACTGTCGAGTGTGAACTTTCTTACAGATATTAAGTATTGTAGTTAGTACCTAGATAATTAAGTTTTTTAGGTTTGATTAGGTACCTTACAGGTCAGAGCCAGGGTATAATGTATTTATACAGTGGAACCTCACATAATGAGCAAAATAATAGCTAGCTTAACCAGTGACATGGATAGGGGAATCTCCGATACATGTCCTTTGTCCACACATGTGACCAAGAAAGTGAAGATATCAGTTTTAGAAAGTACTATTTTTGTGTCATTTTTAATTATTGAAATAAATTCTAATCCATATATAGATGTATATAATAAAGGAATATTGACTAATTGTAAAGTTTAATTGTTAAATTTCCATACCCTCTCATGATAAGCAGTTATCAGCCAGTATTCAGCCATCAAGTTATCCCCTTTCTTATCCACCCCAATATAATGAAGGATATCCGGATGATCCATTCTAGGCAATCTATAAATCTCTTGCTCGGCCAACCACGACTGTTTATCTTGTAATGGGAACACTTTGACGGCTACATCCCGTGGTCCGAGTTTTGCTCTCCACACTGCACCAAACCGACCTCTAGCTCTGATTTCACATAAGGTTACTTGCCCCCCAATACTAGCAATTTCATTATCCATTCCAGCTGTCGAAGGTGGCCTTGATAGAGAAGCTTCAACGCTCCCGAGCTCGGCAAAGGAACTGCCTTTCCGGCGTCGGTATAAGAAATAACAGCCAATGGATACAATGAACAGCAAGAATAGAGGTGTTAGAGTATATGCAATTATAGCTCTCGTGTCTTCTGGTAATGGCCCTCCAGCTGGGACTCTTTCTGGTGGAACTTCTGTACTTGGTGGCATTCCTGCTTCGATGCCCGGGAATGTTGCATTTTCGTTGCACATGTCACCTTCACAACAACAATGCAGAAGAGGCAGCTTTGCATTATGAAATCTACATGATGAAGCCCTATCGTTACAGGCTACTGTATCAAGAAAGCAACCTTTAAAGCGGACCGTTGCATCTCCTGTACTGTTATCATAGTGCCAGAGCACAAAACAGTGGTTACTTTTGTCACTTTCTGTTGGCAAGCATTCTTCTCTTTCAGGTATTGGAGGGGCGCAAGTAGAGTTGTCATCGGAACTACATGAAGGTGCATTGGACTCGTTGTAGAAAGCGCAGTAGCGAGTTTCTATTCCCCCGCTTTTAGGCCGTGGAGGAATATCCTCATCAAATGGTGGAGACGCTAACACTGTTGTTCCTGTTTGCAAAAATTCCTTATACAATTATAATCTCAACATGAATATGTATTTTAGTAATTATCACCAGACAGATATTAAATTTAATACAAATTTACAAATTATCTTATTGTGCTATTCTTTGTTTAAACTTCAAACTTACCTAAAACTAAGATTAAAAGTTGCAAAACCCCTTTCGCTGCGAACCAGACCATAATGCAGGGTGCGAAGCTACCCGCCAGGCCTCCAGACAGATATCAACTAACTCCTGTCGTGTTTAACCCTTGTTATTTTTACACACGGCCGACACCAACCAATCTATTTACGATACCACAAAAACAAATAATAAAAAGTTATTTAACAGCCATTTCCACGCGCACCAATACAACACATACACCGGTAAAGTAATTATATTATAAATTAAGAATAAATATAACAATTAGGCCAATTTTATCGCTATTTAGATAAAAAAAATCTCAGACGACGCTACCTCGCGTACTGTCCGAATTTTTTTGACAATCTATTTCGATGTTGCTAGATTAAATATTAAATTCTTAAAATGTCAAATTAGCGACGTCAACGCGACCTATTTTTAATTTCGTCCTAAATTATTTCAACATGTTAATTTGCATTTAACCACTGAGACATACCTATGCCTTTCTTCTTTAAAAGCTATTAAATAAAAATGATCTTTTACTTTTATAGTATAGTACTTTAATATAAGCCTTATATCCTATTTCCAACATTTATTAGAGGTTTTTTTAAATAGGTAAAAGGTTAACGAGATTTTTTAAAATAATCTTATTTATTTTTAGTTATTTTCAATAATTACAATAATATAAATTTTTAAACAAAACCCTTACCGGTGAATCGTATTGAACACTAAAGTAAGTCTAAGAGAAGCCTTTATATGTCTTTTAGGAAATTATCAAATATTTCTGACCCAGTTTTGCATATAACACCTTATAATTCGAGGTTCTCTTAAATTGTGTTTTAAACACATGAAGTGACCTATATGGTTATAAACGCTTTCTTTTAAAACATATTAAATTAACCCGTTTCTTCTCGAGTAACTGCTCGTAAATAATCCAAGCTGGAAATGTTTTCACGTTACGACAAATTAAAGAAGTTCATAATTACTCCACGTAATACTATTTAAAAAATATTTTCTGCTGAAAAAGAGGAATCCTTTTTCTGTCTATTTTATTTCATGGTCTCAGATTTCTAATAAAGGCAGTGCCCAATGCAACAGTCCAATAAGAAATTATAAGATTTTTTTCTGTTTTTTTTTTTTGACATGAGTGTTTACATGTGAATTAAAATTTTATAATTTCTTATTGAGCCCGAATACTCAACATTGGCAGAATTGTCTTTAATAGACATCCGAGGCCATTAATAAAAGAAGAAGAAATGTCAAAAAAAAAACCCTCCAAGATTCGTTACGAACTATAAAACAAGGAATCTTTTATATTTGTATCTTTTATATCTTTTAGCTTTTGTATTTGTTGACATAATTCGGACATTTCGATATAACGTTTTAAAATTGTATTTATTTATTTAATATTTGTACATAATTTCTTCAACATTTAGACGTGATATATTTCTTAAAAAAGTAATTTTTTTTTTTAATATTAATATTGAAATGTATATTTGGAGCAAATAATTGAATTAGTCACATTTAATTATTTAGTTATTATATACACAGCTATGTAGCGACATGGATAAATATTACAATCCATGTAATTAAAAGCAGAAGAAATATTACACAGTAATATTTATTGCAAATTAAGCATACGCTTAACTCTTTTACATCCACAACCTTTTAATAAAATTAATTCAGATAGAGTCTTCAAATTTTAAACTAAATAATTAGTTTTGTCATGGTTATTGCATTTCGATATTAGTATTTACGTCTAAATTTGAGTTTTATATCGTTTTATTGGGTTATTACCCGAATGCTCGACATTGACAGAATTGTCTTTGTTGGACATTTTAGGTTATTTAAATAAATAAAAAGAAACAGGGGTTTTTATAGGTTTTATTGATAAAAGCATTAATAATTTCTTGCTCGTATAGTCGACATTGGCAAAATTGTCTTTACTAGATTGTGATCATTAATAAAAGAAAAAGAAGAAGAAATGTGTAATGTAATAAAGAAGTTTATTTTTGTTTTTCCAAATAAATAGTTTACGAAGAAATGTGAATTATTTATCAAGATAAAAGAGATCAAAATAAGTTTCGTCTTAAACTGTGAACATACAGACTATTTAAAGGCACTGTCATAAACCTTACAACATATATTTCAATTACGCATTATCTAAAAACAAACTGATAAAAACGTACAAGTTTGAAGATTTCGTTCGCGACAAGATATTTAACATTTATATGTAACTAACTAACTAAAAGGGTTACCATTCTTCCGTTTTTGTTAATCGATTCGGGAAAAACATGATATGCATTATCGATGAGTCAACTGATAGCGTGGGCCGAAGACACCTGTGTTATATCTCACACGTTTTTAATAAAGAACAAAGTTGCAGTATTCTATGCAGTGATAATTGAATATTTGGTGTGAACTGTCGTGTGTGAAAATGAACGAAGACGCGTTTCAAATTATTTTAGATGATACAAAGTATGATATAAGAAGGTTCTTACGCGATCATCCTGGAGGTATAAAAACTTTGGAATACTATAAAGGGAGGTCGGTTCTCGAAGCAATGGCTAAGTTTAAACACAGCTCCAGTGCGTATCACATATTAAGTGATTTTAAAATGGAAAGTAAAGACACAAGTATAAGTGGAATTAGTGAAAATGGTAGATTAATAACTAAAGAAGAGAAAAATAGAAATGTTGAAGAGATACAATTTTTGGAGGAGTTAGAGGTATTTTTCAAATTTAATTATTTGCTTACGTCGTTTGTTTTTCCGTTACGAGACCGGTATCGGCTGTACTGTACGTAAAAAGTACTTCAATTGCTCAACATAGGTACCTAAAGTAAAATTGATGAATGGTTAGAAAAATAGAGGCAGTGTATAGTGTGTTTTGTTTTTAGTTTTTAAGTATATTAAAGGTATCTGAAAATTGTATTTCAGACAAAATACGTAATACGTAAAAAATACATAATTAGTTTAGCATTTTTTTACGGTTGTAATAACAAAAATATTTATTGATGAAATCTTTTACGTATTTATAAAAAAAAATATCTCTTAAAGCCTTTCTGGGATAGAAATTGTGTTTCGTTTATGGATTGCATTCTATCTCGATGTCAGTCGGCGTAAATCATATATTTCTCGGCTTATTGAATCAATATTTTTGCTGACAATTTCAAAAAAGAAAACAAAACAAAAAAGGTCACCTTCGTATAAATGTAATGTAGAGTGCGGATCCTTTTTTAAAGGGTACAGCTTTTTAAACATGCATGAAATATTGTCTGGATTTCCGAACTGATGTAGACGAAACTGAAATATATAACCCGCGTTATTAATGTCCTGAAGTTATTTGCTGGTATATCATATATCGCAATAATTAGCCACATAATTTAATTGTAAAGCAGTTGTTCTCAAACTTTTTTGGAGAAGGAAAAACCCTTAATATAATTATAAAAAACTGATTTATATGTATTTATGAATAATCATATTGCAATGTAATATTTAGTTGGAATATTTATATGTAACCTTATAATCTCCCTTTGGTAGGTATTTTTTGCAGTATTTTAGGCCTAGGGTTCCGCGGAGCACCACTTTGGGAATGGCTATTGTAAAGTTTTTCAGTTAAAAAGAATGTCAATGTTAGACCTATATTCGTTCGCCTGTTATCGCAATTAGATAACAATTCACAGCTTAATATCGATATGACGCAAGGTGGAATTAGCACGCGTATTAGTGGGCGCAGATTATCTTTTACGTTCACGTAGATAAAAAAATAGGTCTAAAAATAATTTATAAAAATGTAACTCGTGTCCGCTTAATTAGTTAGTTAGATAAATTGTTTGATGTTTTTTTTTGGTGTTTGAGATGTGGATTATATTTATTGGAACTAAACTGTGATCCAAAACAAACTAATCACACACTGCGTCATTTTACATGAAAAAAATAATTAAGAAATTGTTATAAATATATGTAAGTTATAATTAGAGGGTAGTTATGGAAATCTTTTATATGAGTAGTATAATGGTAGGTGACTATCGCATTGTCAGACAGTCGTTAACAAGCTCGATAAATGACCACACGGAAGGACTTTATTTCCATAACTGCTACATACACATCAGAAATACAAAAATTAGGTTTCGCAATAATAAAACAATGTTTAATTTGTAATGTGTACATTTAAAAATTTTATGAATCGAATGAAAAAAGATTAATTGCAATTTAACTAAACATATTTTTATATACTACCAAATAATGCTAAATAATAATAATAATACTAAAGAGATGTCCTTGAGGGAACAACTGCTATAAGTTACAAACGTCTGTATACAGTGGAACCTCGCATACCAAGTAATTCGCATGACGAGCGATGTGGATAGAGGAATCCACGAATCGTGCGATAGAACTTTCCTTGCTATCGTTACATTAATCTGTGTTTAGAACTCTTTACGCTAGCTAGTTAAGATTGTTTCGCTTAACGAGTAAGATTACGGAACGAATTATGCTCGTTATGAGAGGTTCGACTGTATTCGTTTACATAGGGTGCACGCGTTAGGTTATACCTGAAAAGCAGGTATGTCGCTTCTCGAGTATTAAGCTTGTAAGTGATTGTATTGCCTTGGGGGGCTACTCAGACATGTCTGAAGTTTCGAGATACGACCATCACCTCTGCAGCTTACGTGAATTTTGACTTATAAGTTCGTAAAAAGTCCTGTCAATTGTCCGTAAAATAAGCATTGAGTGTCCTATCCGTCGTGACATCGCTGTCAAATCCGTAATTTCGTGAATGATTACGGGTCCGTAAGTGTTCCTGAGTAGGAAACGCCCGCATTTTTGTCCGAAGTTCGTGCGCCTGAGTAGCCCCCTGGAACGAATAATCGTCATCCGTCTGCCTGCCACACTTTATAGTCAAAAGTAAATAACATTATGAAAGAATTTAGTGCATTTAGTGCGTCAAACATGCATCTGTATGTAACAGAGTATCTATTTACATTATTTGATACCAATCTTATGTTTTATTGATATATATATATATCAATTATTTCGTGTTATTAATTTATCAGTAGCTAATAGTATTAATAATTCATTCATATTATTTAGTAATCTCTTCCTTACATCTATTTGGTTCTTGTTTTTTATTTTTGTATTTTTGTAATTTTATTACAAGTGTAGTATCTATCCCTTTATCACCTTGAGCATGCCGTCCTATCCTATAATTAAAATTTCATTTAGTTTATATAATAGTAGTCCTTTTTATAATATGTAGTTCTAATGTAATTTTGTAGGTAGGCTTTATAAATAAATGAATAATTGATTACTAATAGAGGCGTTATCATTTGTTTCAGGCTCGTCTTGATTGGTCGAAACCGATATTAGGTCAATTGCATAGGATAGCGCCACATTATAATTTATGGGTAAACAGTGCTGTGTACAGGAAATGTAGATTATTTTCAAATCCTATTTTAGAGGGGATGACCTTCACGCCGTGGTATCTGGTCCCTATGTTCTGGGTGCCCGCTATCCTATATCTAGGTTCAACGCAGTTAATGGAACATGTGCTTTGCATTGATGGTGAGTTTGAATTAATCAAGTCATGGGCCTGAATTCAGGGGGGCTACTCAGGCGCACTTCGGACGAAAGTCACAACAGGAATGGAACACTTACGTAATCATTCACGAAATTACGGATTTGACAGCGACGTTGCTTATTTTACGGATATTTGTCAGGAATTTTGACAGGCTTATACGTCAAAATTCACGTAGGCTACAGAGGTGACGGCCGTATCACGAAACTTCGGATATGCCTGAGTAGCCCCCCAGAAACGACGCTCAAGTTACAATCTCTACTTGAAGCGGGATTTTATTCTAGAACCGCTCTTGAATGAAGTACTACGTTAGAGCATCGTTTTTAAATACTGGTCATATTAATCAAAAAGTGCGAAATGTATTTTTAAAAATCTTATAAGAATCATGTTAAAAGAGGTGATTAATAATGATTATAAAATCGTCATATTTTAACCCTCCGTCGGGTGCGGCCGATCTCACAGGCTCAGCAATTATAGGTTATATGAACTCTTTTATGAAGTCTTTTAGTTTTTAGCCTGATTTAAAGGGTATAAAATTTATTTCTAAACATTTCAATAAAAAAGATTGATTTTGATTTTCATCTTAGATTTAATTAGAAAAAATGTAATCATAAATTTTCTCAATGAGCCCGTCAAGCACACCGCGCCCGATCTAAGGGTTAATGGAAATAAAAAAAAAGAAGTTAAATACAATTTACAATTCATACAGTTGTTTTTAACCGATAAAGGCTTAACTTAACAGGAAAATGTATAGGAAAAATAATGTGTCATCGTAAACAAATAAAAAAGGCGTTGCATTTTTTTGACACACAACAATCTTATCTGATATTATTTTATAATGATAACGCAATGTACAATATCAACATATAGGTATGTATAACATTACAGAACTTATGATAATGCTTTAAACATTCTAGTAAAAGAAGTCTATATATATCTCAGAGAATTAGTAGTTATTAATCATTCTAAAAGGTCATATCCCCCTTTTTATTCAATTTTATAAGGCACAATTTGACAATTACTCTATAGTGTTTCTAGATGATAAAAAGACATCAAGGACAATGTTGCCACTCAAAAATATTTTATTTTTATTTATTTATTATTAAATTAAAATAACTCTACGATTTTCAATGGTCCCGCAATGCTTGACATGTTGGACCCATCACTTAATTATATTACAAGAATCTGTTTTTAATTTTTAATTTTAAATATTAGGTTGTTTTCTTCTTCGTTCATTAATGGCCCCAGATATCTATTAAAGACAATTCTGCCAATGTCGAGTATTCAGGCAGCGGTCCAATAAGAAATTATAAAATTTTAATTCACATATAAACACTCATGTCAAAAAAACTTATAGATTAGGTTAATGAATTTTAATAAACTAATTAATAAAATAAAATAAAAATAATCATTTCCATAGAAAATCACACTGAATATAATGAATACATATAATGTAAACCACAATACTCTAGGTTCTACAGTCTAGGATAATCGTTATTAAACGGTGGTCCGCGGACTATTGGAACCATCCCAAATGGTACTTATACTTATAGATTATAATAATTCATTTTACAATGATGTAATACTTCCATTAAAAAATATACTATTTCCGTTTTTCATTTATTTTCATTTCCTTTCACGAAACACTTCGTGGTCTATAGGAAGACAGAAATTTTGATAAATGGTCCTTTAAATGGTCGTTAAATGATTAAAAACCTTGCCTCATAGCATTGCTTTAAAACAACTTACAGAAACGCCAATGACAGTCAGTGGTGTAGCTAAGTAACCAAATGCCCTGGGGGAAAACTAAACTAGGGCCCCAACTAAACTATATGTTTCAAACAGAGATGTTCGAGACTTGTTGGGAATTCCTCTGTATTTTTTAAATAAGTTGCCTCACTAGTTCAATTTATAGTTACCCTTAGTAGCTACGTCACTGATGACAGTTATAAAAATTAAATAGTTTAAAAAACTAAAAAAACACGCGCGCTAGCTTTATCTCTTTTTTTACTCCACTACACAGGATCTATAAAAGAATTTATAAATCCTGGCGGTTCTAATAGAGATAATGGGAAACTGTTATTAAATTATTGCATTGTCATCGATTCTTAATACGTATGCAAAGTTTCAAATTAATCAGACTTCTGGAAATTGGTGAAAATTATGCTCAAAGATTCCGTTACATACATACATACATACAACCCAAGCTAATAAAAGCATGTTAAAAATGAATAATAGTCACAGATAACCACATGACTCGTGTCTTTAACACTAGGTTTATGGACGTTTTCTATATACCTACTTCTACTAAAACGCGTCAATTTGACGCATATCGTAGAGATAGGTATACCACATAGACAAGTTCAGTAATTCAACACTTTTAAATAAAATAGACTTCAATTTATATTTCCCTCGATCAATGAATAAAAGTCATACAAAGAGATAAAATAAAAATTTAAACAGTTTTTGGCAATTCTCTGATAAAAGTCAAAATGCGTCAAATTGACGCGTCCCGTAAACCTAGTGTTAAAATAAATGGTTAATTTCAGATTCGTGTAAAGGCAATTCGATATCCATTTTAGCATACATATGGCATGTATTATGCGGTATATGTTTATGGACCATAATAGAATACACGTTGCATAGATGGGTCTTCCATTTGGACCCAGGAAATTCCTTGACAATGATTAGAATACATTTCCTCATTCACGGGTTACATCATAAGGTAATGTGTTATACAAGTTTAGACATGATAAAAAATAATTGCGTTACATTGTTTGGTTATTACTAATTGAAAAAGACAATATTTTGCAATAATATACTTGTGTGAAAATTTGTAATTTTTGTGTATATTTTAGGTTCCATTTGATGGTCTCAGACAAGTGTTTCCCCCTATACCGGCTTTGATGCTCGCATGCGCAATATACAGCCCCTTGTCTATGTTGTTCAACTACCCGTCTATAAAGTTGGTTGGCGGTCTACTAGGTAATGTTCATTATAGTTATATTGTCGACTGTGACAGTTAGGGATAATGTATCGTTATTGCGATTATTTTAAATTTTCTAGAATAAATAGTGAATATTGTCATCAATAATTTTCTACTATTGCTTTTAACAGCAATTATAGGTTCTATGAAGTCTTTTATTTTTTTAGTCTGATTTAAAGTGGAAAAAAATAATTTTTCTATTACTTTTGTATAAAATTTATTTCTAAACATTCCAACAAAAAAGAGCCATTTTTACCCCCTTGTCACAGATAATCACATTTGTGAGATCCCCCCCCCCCCCCCCCCCCCCCCCCCCCCCCCCCCCCCCTTTTTTTTTTGTATGACACTGATATTTTGCAATTTTACACCTAGAAATTATTCAATTCAGTTAAAAAAAAAAATTGAAAAAAGCTATATTTTTCAATAAAATCAAACATATAATAGGTATAAAAGTTAACAAAACAATGTTTTAATAATGTGATGTCACGAAGTTTAGGACTTCCTCCCCGACCCTTGTCACGTGACGTCACACTTCGACGATCCCCCAACTTGTGACTATATCTATGGATGGACTTAGTATAAAACTCGTAGTCAATATCCAGTACATTAGATAGGGAATTCTGTTTGTAAATTGGGGCTTGGTTTCAGGTTATTTAACATATGATATGATACACTACTACGTCCATCACGGGTCACCTTCCGACGGCACGTATCTATATGCGATGAAACGCTATCATTCAAATCATCATTTTGTTAATCATGACAAAGGTGAGGTTTGTTAATTAATTAGTAATCTTTTAATTAATTTTATCATTTCTACTGTTCAGTCACGAGTGTCGAATACAAGTGTCGTACATAATTAACGAATACGTTAATTTCTTTCGATTATCTATTGTTTTAATCATTTGTTTTTAGAGGAAAGTATTTAAAAATTATTTTGCTTATAATTCCCGCTACAACATTCAATAACTTGTCTCGACGCGTTTCGCCACTTCACGTATCCTGATGAGGATACGTGAAGTGGCGAAACGCGTCGAGACAAATTATTGAATGTTGTAGCGGGAATTATAAGCAAAATAATTTTTAAATAATTTCCTTTAATATGGATTTCCGCAAAGTAACGCCTGAAACAACTAATTATATTTGTTTTTAGAACTATTTAATTTATGTTTTAAATACATTATATCGCCGAGTCCTAATAACATAGTTGTATCTACAAAATCGTAATTTTACAGGAAAGCGATTTAAAATTGTTATTATGCATAGTTTGTTTGTAAAAAATCTTTGTTGTTGTACTGAGTATCTCAGAAAGCTTGGGAAATAGTTTTTTTTACATGAGATGAAAAATCATATGTTTAGAGAAACTTATCTAAAATAATACTGCGGATTAAAATGTATTAAAAAATATAATTATCACAATGCAAAAAGACACGGAAGAAAAAACAAAAGAAAAAACATGACATATGAAATGTCAAAATGATAAAATATTCATAATTTGTAGAGACAACCATCACATAACAAAAAACTCGAAATTGCTATAATGTTAGTTTCGGTTATGTTAACAGGACTAGGTAAAACACAGGAAACATCTTGATACTAATTATCTTCAACTAACTAACTAATTAACTAACTAACCAGTATTTTAATTTTGTTTTTTTATGTTTGTGATTCTTTTTTTCTCCCCTCTTCCTTACATCTATTTGGTTCTTGTTTTTTTTTTTTATGTATTTTTGTAATTTAATTAGCAGTGTAGTATCTATCCCTTTATCACCTTGAGCATGCCGTCCTATTCTATACTTAAAATTCAATTTAGTTTATATAATATGTAGTTCTAATGTAATTTTGTGGGTAGGCTTTATAAATAAATAAATTTCTATGTGTTAATTGATATACCTCGTCTTCCTAATCATAAAAATAATAAGGTTTTTAAATATATATATTTTATTTTCAGCGTATGGCATCAGCTCTAAAATTTGGGACTATGTTTTCCAAACGTTCGTCAGGGTAAGAAGCTTAGGTTTCAGTCTGCATTGGTAGTTGAAGAAAAGGAAATTGGTTATAAATCGCATCATCCGCCTATAATAACTTTTTTATTAACAGAAACTTATTTTAAATTTCGATTTTCACTTATTTATTTTTTTAACAGTATTTACGTTGACATACTATTTGCAAGTCTAAAATTATCTGAAACATTATTTAAAAAAAACTTATTATCATCTAAAGCAGTGTTTCCCATAGGGAGGCAATTTGATTGTTAAGAGGGGCATTTCGAAACTTATTTTAAAATTAGATTTTCATTTTTTTTAACAGTATTTACGTTGACCTACTATTATTTGCAAGTATAAAATTATCGGAAACATTATTTTTAAAAATACTTATTATCATCTAAACCAGTGTTTCCCAATGTGGGGCTGAGCCCCACATGGAGGCAACTTGATTGTTAAGAGGGGCATTTCGAAAATGGACTCGCCAAGAGTTTAACCCTTTCGGGTTCAATGCAATGCTAGATTTCGGTGCCAAATTTAACGAAAAAAGCAATATCTTAAATAATTGTGGTAAATAATTATGAGGTATAATTTCGCCTGACGAGATCAAAATATCAACTGGGTGTTTGGTTATATAGGGGCGGCATAAGAATTTTAGAAAGGCTAAAGTGGGGCATGGCACAAAAAAGGTTGAGAAACACTGATCTACACTAATAATATATAAAAAGCAATAACCTAACGCATTTATCACAGAAATCTGATTCTAATTGGAAATTTTATTTTTTGTTACAAAGCATGTATATTGGCTATACTCGGTATGATTTTTCTGATATATTAGTGTATGTAATATGAAAGAAACCACGATTTAAATTTTAAAGTTAGAATAAATTGTTAATTCCGGGAATTTAAAATATATTCAACTATTTTTTAATTAGAAAACAGACCACATATGACCGAATATCACTTACCTAGTAAAATTTATCATTATTAGTTTTTGAGAAAACAGTATATAATTTTTTAATTTAAATTACCTTATTTCATTCATGACTGTACTTGAATAAAATTGAAATTGGATAAAATTTAAACAAAATATCGCCGGATCCTATAGGATTCTAATCCTAAAAAAATCTCAATAGTATCTGAGATACTCTATACAACAAGGAATCTACACAAACAAACTATGTACAATAACAAGCTTTAAATAGCTCTCCTGTAAAATTACAATTTTGTAGATCTCACCTTGTTAATAATTACATGTAGTCTTAAAAATAACAAATTTATATGTTACATAAAGAAATTAGATAAAACAATATGGAATTTAATTTACATAATATGTTATGTTTCTTATCTAGACATTGTGTTAATTACGATACTATGTAATAAGGTTGTTTTTGTGTTTCATAATTTCCCTCGCTATCCTTTAACATTGCGATTGTTATAATAACAATAATAATTTTCATTTCATCAAATACAAAAACCACTATGTACTTACAATAGTGCTCCATCTAGACCAGGGGTCGGCAACCTGTCGTCCTTAACACTAAGTTTACGGACGTTTTCTATATACCTACTTCTACTAAAAGCGTCAATTTGACGCTTTTAGTAGAAGTAGGTATACCACATAGACAAGTTCAGTAATTCAATACTTTTAAAGAAAATAGACTTCAATATATATTTCCCTCGATCAATGAATAAAAGTCATACAAAGAGATAAAATAAAAATTTAAACAGTTTTTGGTAATTCTCTGATAAAAGTCAAAATGCGTCAAATTGACGCGTCCCGTAAACCTAGTGTTAAGGGCGCAATACTAAATTTGAAAATCATCGAGGGCGTACATTTTACAAATCTGTCCACATGCCTATTCTAAACTCAACTGACTACTTGCTGTATATCGCCGTTGACAAGAGTAAGTAAATCGCTCTGGCTATCATACATTTATATTAGTCCAGCGAGGGCGCATTAAAAATCGATCGGGGGCGCCGCGTTGCTTACCCATGATCTAGATTCTATCTAGATTCTAGAGGACTAATCCTAGGACTGTATTTCTGTAGATTAATCTCTGCTCTTGTGTACATTAATTACAAAAACTCCGTGGTTATATTCTACATACTATATATAAATCCTATACACACATATAAAGAAACAAATTGTATTAAAAATATCAGTTTTGTAAAACTATAATAAAAAGGATACTTCTCATTCAAAGTCATTTAGTTAGTCGACTATGGAACAGCTATTTATTATGTTCTAGCTGCAACGTGACCAACTAAAATGCACAAAACTATTTGAAAAACGACAATATTGTCTGTTAAATGTGAGCTGTCATGAACTGTCACGGCAGTATATGAAATTCATTGGAATGACAGTGGCGCCATCTGTCGAAAATTGGGCTCATGCATAGTAACTTTGCTAAAGATCATCGCATGATCAAATGCATAGTTTACGATTGTATAAAGGACATACAGACAAATATTCATTTTTTATATATATAGATTAGTCTCTCAATTTGCCAACTGTTGTCTACCACTAAAATGCTCAGACGCATTTGGTATATCTTACTAGTGGCGACGAGGATGGGTTCAGTGGGCTTATCACGAATTTTAGTCTGACTTTCGAACCGAGTTCGCTTCAAGCGATTTGTATGGAAATTTGAGAACTACAATAAACAAATTTGGAACTACAATATTTTAGACACTTTTTGTTAATTTTCGAACGTCTCGATCTTTCGTTCATTTGATAGGTTGCTGGTGCTCGTTAGTCGTTAGTAAAAATTCATGATCCCGATTGCTAACGGATCCGTTTTACTTGTGACAGCTCGATTCGAAAGCCAGACTAAATTCGTGATAAGCCCACAGAACTCACGCGTGCAGAGCTTATTGTATTAGCATTATAAATATGAAATATCGAGTCATAAAAATATTAATTAATTTTTTTTTTTTATTGATCTAAAGTTATGATACAAATAAAGTTTCACGTTCTTTGGTTGTGCTTAGTTATTAGTAATTTATTATTATTATTATTTATTTTAATTAACGTCAAACGTTTATGTTACCAATAAAACGCTGTCAAATGTTGCGTCATTATTTATTCTTAATATAATTTGTTTTAATGTAATTTTAATTAAAAATATATAGTTTTGAATATTGTTACAAAACTTAACGATAAAAGTGCATTTATAATTTATATTTTTGTTATGTTTATGAGAGAAACGATTTGCGTGTATTTAGTATATTAACACAAATAAATATAATATCACAAGACCTGTAAGAAAGGACGCTCGAGTATGGTTTGAACTGTAATCGTCTGATCATTACTTGAGTATAGAATTTGTGCTTAAGCACGTCTCTTATTACAAAAAAACCTATGCTTGAGTGCAGTTCTAGAACCAACGCTCTACTATATTTCAAGTAGAGATCCTTGCTTGAGTGTCGTTTCTGGGGGGCTACTCAGGTATATCTGAAGTTTCGTAGTACAGCTGTCACTTCTGTAGCTTATTTGACATATAATCCCGTAAAAAGTCCTGTCAAACGTCCGTAAAAAAGCCCTGTCAAATCCGTAATTTTGTGAATGATCATGGGTCCGTAAGTATTCACGAGTAAGAAACACCCGGTTTTTTGATATGAGGATTTACGTGTGAATTAAAATTTTATAATTTCCTATTGGGCTTCTGCCCGAATACTCGACATTGGCAGAATTGTCTTTAATAGACATCTGAAGCCGTTAATAAAAGAAGAAGAAGTAGAAGAAGAAATACCCGTATTTTCGTCCGAAGTTCGTGCGCCTGAGTAGCCCAATGTCTATCAGTCATTGTATTTAGTTTATATGTGTTGCCAAGTAAATTGATTCATCACACATTTGCAACTACCTGCCTAATACGAAATGCTTGTAGCAAATGTTAAAAGGCACCAACAGACCGTTAGTGTAATAGTGTAAATTAGTATAATTTATTGTTTCAGGCGTTACTTTGCGGAAATCCATATTAAAGGAAATTATTTAAAATTATTTTGTTTATAATTCCCGCTACATTAGGTCGATGAAGGAAAATAACCTTCGGCTTCGCTTCCACGACCACACGTATCCTGATGATGCCACGTGAAGTAGCAAAACGCGTCGAGACAAGTTATTGGATGTTAGTGGAGGTTATTTTCCTTCATCGACCTAATGTAGCGGGAATTATAAGCAAACTAATTTTGAATAATTTCCTTTAGTGTAAATCAGAATTTTATAATTTCTTATTAGGCTTTTGTCTGAATTGAAGACATTGGCAGAATTGGTAGACCATCTGAGACTATTTAGTAAAAATCGGTTGTCTGTAAAGTTGGTTTACTGACGATAGTTGAACGTGACAACGTGTTAAGCCAACAACAACAACAACGCCGATTGTGCCTCTTTGTCGCTCGTTCCGCGCTCTCGCTTGCACTTCAAGCCTTACATGGAACGCCTCAGAGCGAGGTAACGCCGCATGAGTCATGTTTTTTCGTGCGTGCAGCCGGCTCAATCGAATTATAAGACGTTGTCACGTCAAAAATGAGATGTTAATCCTCGTCATAGTCAAAGGAAAAAATACTGTATAAAATGTAGGTAATTAATAATGTCAAAATAAATTGTCGACTGGTTAATTCTAAAGTTTCGTAGGGTTACTATTCTTATTTAATTCCCCAGTACAAAGCGTTTCTCTTATTCTAATACATGTATTGTAAAAAAATGTTTTATTTTATGTTTGTTTGTAATTGTTATTTAATATATTTATTTATTAATTTTTTAAATTTGATTTTTTATTTATTTTCAACTAGCTTTTACCCGCGGCTTCGTTCGCATTTAAGTCATTAAATAAGTATCAGAGATCACTTCAATCAATCAATATGATTCCAAACAGCTGAAACTATAGTAAATTGGAAACTATAGTAAGAAATTATTATTATTATTTTAAATAAAAAGTATCCTATGTTACTTGTAGTATCTCCAAAAATATATGTACAAAGTTTCATGATGATCGGTTAAGTAGTTGTTGCGTGAAAACGTAACAAACAAACTCACATTCACATTTATAATAATAGTAGGGATATAGGTTTCCTACGGTTTTAAAGCTAAAACAAAAAAAATAGTTTATGCTCAGTGTTGCCAATGTTTAGGGGAAATATTAACTACAGTTTTAGTTTATATAATTTTGAAAATGTAAGGAAAATTTTTAACGGTATTGGCAACACTAATATTGTCACTTTAAAATTGTGTTGGTGAAGACATGACGTATGTTGGGTTTGTTTCTCTAATTATATTCATAGTTGTTGCTTATAATCTTATTAAATATACTTTAAGTTTTCTTGGTGTAGCTATAAAAAAAAAATTGTTCATAATACAGGTGGGGCATGGGATCCTCCCACATTTTTAAAAATCGCAGTATTATTGTCTACTAGTGTTCTTGACCGGAAAACCATTTTGTCTTGGGTCACTAAATATGAATGTACATAATCTTTCTGACAAATACTTTTTTTAATATTTCATATCTAGTAGTTTTCTTTTACCAATCTTTTGAAATGTGGGAAATTCCCGTGCCCCACTCTGTATTAATGCCTTTTTTTTAAATTTCCTAATAAATATAGTATAGAATTATTACAGTTTACAAGTTGAAGAAATCTGTTTAAAAATTACGATTAAATTTTCTAATAAATATTGATGTAATTTTAATAAACGTGACTTGATAAATATTAAGAAATATGGCGAGTGCTGATTTAATAGCGCACTTTATTAGTTTAATTCCGTGAGTTCGCGCCTTTTTTTGCTTTGCGTTTCTTTTATAATTTAATTTTACTTTATTTAATCAGTACGTTCTTACAAAATAATATGTCGATTGATGTCGGGTGCGGCTTAATATTACGTCTATTTTTAATTATTTTAATTTCCAGCTAGTGATTTTTTAATAAATTAATAACTTAATAATTTTCCAGACTGCACAGTAAATGTTCCCTTTGCTTTGAATAAAATAACAAAAGCCGTAAGTTTATAAATGGAAGTGTGGCGTGTGTTCGAAATTTAAAATTCACGCGTTTATTTAAAAAATGAACAGTGCAATTTTAATGTTAATTTTGTTCGGTGTTGTTTACAATATTAACGCGTGTTTCGATTTCGATTGGAATTTTTTATCAAGTGGATTCTTAGCCGATTTATGCCCAATAAGTAGCAATTTATTTAAATGCCATACTATTGGTAAGTCTGTTTTTTCTAATAACAATTATTTATCTAGAAAAAAATACTTTTAGTGCTAAAACCGCCAATTGCCCTAAGTTTCTGTTTTGTATGTGCTACATTGTAATGGTTAGTCTTAAAGCAATAAAGGATTTATTAGTATTATTGGTGGAAAGTGTGATTGGCTAAAAAGGCCCCGGGCGATAGTTAAGCTCGCTACGCCACTGTATACGACAGTTGAGATAGGGTTACTAATTTTCTTTATTCTAACAGAAGAAAACGGCCCAATATCATCGGACTTAGTGACAGAATGTCTTAAGTGCGGTCGAGAGCTATCATCAGCTTCAGAGCAACGCGGGGCACAATTAGTGAAAAGTGGAATCAACTTAGATTCTTATTGTGCATCAATACATCACTTCTTTTCGGGAAATTTACCGGATGACGTCAGGAAAGCGGGTAAAACGTCACAAGAGATGTTGAAAGCGACAAAAGTGATGCAGACTAAATTTCGTTCTAAGTAATTTTTCTGATTATTTTTTTTTATTATTCTCTTAAGTTATTCGCGGACATGATTCAAATTTTTAACATTACATTATTTTGAATCATTTTATATCAGATTACTGTTGCCCGCGGCTTTGTTAAGAAGTATTATTATTAATTAGGTATAGTTTTTGCGGCTTTATTTTTGTTTAGCGTGTGTAAAAACATCTTCATCATAGTAGCTCCAATCTTTAATTTCAGTTCAATCAGTCGAAAATCTAATAAGATTTATACAAACTTTCATCTCCTATTTTATCCCCTTAGGGGTGGAATTGATCAAAATCCTTTCTTAGCGGATGCCTACGTCATAACATCTACCTGCATGCCAAATTTCAGCCCGATCCGACCAGTGGTTTGGGCTGTGCGTTGATAGATCACTAAGTCAGTCAGTCAGTCACCTTTGAGTTTTATATCAGATTGACTATGATGATTGTTTTTTGTACTCTACTATTTATTTCCTCAGGGTAGTAGACCCTAAGGTTGGATTCCTGGTAGAGATCACTGTTTAGTGATAAGGCCGCCTTTTGTATGATATTTTCTTCTGTATACATGCCATATTTTCTTTAAGTGTTATTACTATTATTATAATTAATTAATCAATTTGTAAATTTATTAATTACCTATATTGCTGTGCCTTGATAGGGTGTCGCATTGACATAAAATTGTTATGATATCCATCAGAATTAAATTTGGCATGCAATAAAGATATTTGAATTTGGCTAGAATGAAAGAACACCGCAAAAAACATGTCTTTTTATTATGGACATATGTACAGGTGGGGCATGGGAACCTCCTACATTTTAAAAAGCTGGTAGAAGAAAACTATACGTTATGTACATACATATTTAGTGTAGATCCTGTTGCTCTAAATTTGCACACCCAAGGCAAAATTGTTTTCCGGCCGCAAACACTGACAGACGACGACAATGTGGGAGGTGCCCGTGCCCTTGTATTTAAAAATCCCCCCCTCTCTTCTGCACTTTATTTATAATGTAATACACTTTTCTAGATGCACAAACGTAACCCCAAACACGTTTATGTCGTTTCTTGAGCATCAGGTAATTAAAGTGAGCGATGGCCACTGTAAAGCCAAGACTTACCTCTGCCTCTCGTCAGCCAAGTACAGAAGTTACGACGGCAGCTGTAACAACCTGGAGCATCCTGCTTGGGGCCGGAGGAATGCTCCGTTCACTAGGATTGCTAAACCAAGATACGCAGATGGTGAGTGAAAAGTGCAACCTAGTATAAAATCAAATTCAAAAATCTCTAATTCGTATAGCCCCTTTTGGCCTACATTATCAGGGTCTACGGTGATTGAAAGGTATATTAAGAAGAAACCACGAAACACGTCAATCCTAGCTTGTACACACTGCGATTTTCAAATGGATACAGTTTTACATTACGGCAAAGGAGATATCTGCATCCCTTTCACACATGATAAGAATATAACTATCCCTTTCTAATGATTATTTCTTCCAGTCCAAAGTCCAATCTGTATCCATTTGAAGATCGTCGACTGTACATAATGTTAGGTTAGGTCAGGTTAGGTTAGCGTCTTTAAAAATTTAATGCTATTAATAAATATGGACCTGGGTTTATTAAACCCAGTCTGCCACCACTTTCAAGTGTGACTTAGTCAGTCCCATTTCGGGATTAACTTTACCGAGGAGCTGATAGTAAAATAATAACACAACAACTATTTCAGGTATATACGCAATGCCAACTGCGGTGTCTGGTCGTCCTCTTCCTAACCCAAGAGCATTATCTACAAGATTCTTTTCAGACCAGCCTTCTTTACTAAGCAAAGTCCTTAATTATTTAAACATGCAATGGGGGCAGTTTATTACACACGATATGCTGTTCCAAATTATGGATACCACAGGTTTTATTATTATTATATATACAGGGGTTTTAAAAGTGAAATGACGTATATTCGTCTTCTCAATTTCGCTCGACTACACTCTAGCTTAACATTCAGGCTAATAAAATAAAAAAATCAAAGTTTGCTACCTTGCATCACAGCGTCATCTATAGTCGTGTAGGTACAATTTAAAACAAACCATTCTAACTCCCACAGATGAAGGTGGTATCCAATGCTGCATAGGTGAAGGTAAAGGGATATTACCGCCTGACTTATTAAACGAGAAATGTATACCAATAGTAATACCAGAAAACGATGCGTTCTATCATCAGTACGGTGTTAAATGTTTGAACTTTGTTAGAAGTGTTACTACGCCCAGGGATGACTGCAGTCTTGGGTATGCTGAACAGGTAAACCACCGGTACAAAGGCTTAATTTGAATTTCGAATTTAAGTGACGTTAAAATATCTGACTGTTACTATTTTTAAAAATGGAATGACAGAAGCCTAATCAAAAATGGAATATAGAGACGCTCATTTGTCATTCTTGAGGCAATAGACAAAATAGTACTCGTTGTTATGTTTTGTTTGTTATGACGAATGAATCAATAGTATAGGGTTTGTATTGATTAAAGGTTAACTGGCAGAAAATGTCTAAAGGCATTAAGTTCGCCTTTTGTGTTTTTTTTTAGTACAATAAAGAATTTATTATTATTATTATTATGATCCCGAAATGTGAACAAATGTATTTTGCATGTGCTAAATTGTAATACTTATTTATTTATTATTATTTATAATAATTTAACTTACTTTCAGATGAACACAGTTACAAGCTTTCTAGATGGCTCCACAATATACGGTAACGATAAGAAAGCAACAGATAAATTGCGAAGTAAAATAGGTGGTAAACTTCGAACTGAAAGGCGATTGTCGTGCAAACGCGGCTTTTTACCTTCAGTCAAAGATAAATGTTCAGTTTGTGATATTACTAACAGCTCCGATCCTTGTTATGAGGGTGGTAAGTTTATTTGCGGCTTCGGTTTTAACTGTGGGCTTATCACGAATTTAGTCTGGCTTTCGATTCGAGCTGTCACAAGTAAAACGGATCCGTTAGCAATCGGGATCATGAATTTTTACTAACGACTAACAATCTATCAAATGAACGAAAGATCGAGACGTTCGAAAATTAACAAAAAGTATCTAAAATATTGTAGTTCCAAATCCGCAAGCGGTGGCGCTGCTCAAATTTCCATACAAATCGCTTGAAGCGAACTCGGTTCGAAAGCCAGACTAAAATTCGTGATAAGCCCACTGTTTATAGTTACTGTTAGTCTGATGATTTGAAGATAGACGAAATGTGGTCATATGCTAGGCCAGCCATTCTCAAAGTGTGTTCCGCGGAACCCTAGGGTTAAAATACTGCAAAAAATACCTACCAAAGGAAGATTATAAGGTTACATCTAAATATTACGTAATATTACATTGCAATATGATTATTCATAAATACATATAAATCAGTTTTTTATAATTATATCAAGGCTTTTCCTTCGCCAAAAAAGTTTGAGAACCGCTGTGCTGGACTAATATAAAAAAATAAAATAGTTGATGTAAGAAATAAATGTAATATTGCATTTAGTTGGTCCGTATTAATTAATAAAAACTTTATGTATATATTTGTTTTTTTCTAGTTCCCGGTCTTTGTTAATTCAATCTAAAAAATCTTCTATAATTCGCAGGTGATGTTAGAATAAACCAAACGCCTACCCTGGCTCTTCTTCATACTTTGCTCCTTAGGGAACACAATAGGGTAGCGGAAATCCTTGGGACGCTAAACCCACTATGGAGCGACGAAAAACTATTTCAAGAAGCAAGGAAAATAGTTATTGCCGAAATACAACACATAACCTATCAGGAATGGCTGCCAATTAACTTTGGTGCGTGTTCTTTTATAAATATGCCTAAATCTTTATTAATTAAATAACTGTAGTGGACTGTATTTTTGGAATGTAGAAAATAGGTAAATTGATCACAAAATGCACTTAAGCTGCGAAGAAAAAAAAGAGAGGACTCACCACCCGCGCGTGTAATTAATTAATTAAGTTTGAGAACCGCTGGTCTAGTTTAATACACAATAAATAACAAAATGGCAGTAGTACATTAGTAATAAAAAAGATATATATTTAAGTTTATAATTACGGGTAGAGTAGGTTAATATTTTAAACAAAGAACTTGGCTTCCACGATAAATATTTACTAAACAATCATACACGACCACAATTTTTTAAATGAATTATTTCGTTTTCAAGCTACCGAAGTAGAAATACTAATTTATTTATACAAAATTATTAATAAAATTTCAGGCGAAAATTATATAAAATACTACAGAATATCACCAACTGGTCTCTACAGCAAGGATTATGATGCAGCAGTGAACCCAGGTGTTATCAATGCATTTGCAGCGGGAGCGTTCCGGTTTCTTCATACTTTAATACCAGATTCTATCATGACTTGTCCATCTGGTTATCAATCTTTACAGAAACATCGGTAAGATGATTTTGATCTTTTACCAAAGATATTTGAAATTAATTATATTATTGACAAGTTTCTTGTGGTCTTCTTCTCGTCATACGCCTTTCCGAAATCATTGTAGAGTCTAACGATGAGCAAGCGCACGCCTTTAGTGCCTATGCTAATGATTTTTTTTTCATTATTAACCTGAATCAAATATCTATTTTTTTTAAATATATTAATAAAAAATTACAAATAAATTTCTGTATTGCGGACTAGTGTGTTAACCACTGCGCCACGAATACCGTTTCTTTTTTTATCTGTGGGCTTATCACGAATTTAGTCTGGCTTTCGAATCGAGTTGTCACAAGTAAAACGGATCCGTTATCAATCTATCAAATGAACGAAAGATCGAGACGTTCGAAAATTAACAAAAAGTATCTAAAATATTGCAGTTCCAAATCCGCACGCGGTGGCGCTGCTCAAATTTCCATACAAATCGCTTGAAGCGAACTCGGTTCGAAAGCCAGACTAAAATTCGTGATCAGCCAGCCCACTGTTAATCGCTAGTAGCATTATTTAGTATAGTCTTAGAGTTTCTTTCAATGACCTTAAGATTGAAAATGAAAACATGCCAGTCTGCTTCATATTAATAAAATTAGGCATATTTGAATCCAATTCTATGTAGCTACAATTAACTGTTTTTCTTATTTCTTGTTTTTGTGTTTGTCTTTTGTTTTACATAAATAAACATAGGTGATTTAATTTCGGTTTGTAAATAAGTATAATCGATCCCACGTATCAAGCATTGCTTAGTACAGTCATACTCAAAGCGTGGACCGCGAGAATTCGGCATGAGCCTGATATCTTGATGAAAAATAAGAAACAGTTTCACATATCTCATTAAGCTTTTTTTCTTTTATTATCTAACTAGCTTTTACCCACGGCTTCGCTCGCATTTAAGTCATTAAATAAATATCAGAGATCATTTCAATAGAAATGAATCAATATGATTCCAAACAGCTGAAACTATAGTAAGTAAAAAGTATCCTATGTTACTTCTAGTACCTCCAAAAATATGTGTACAAAGTTTCATGATGATCGGTTAAGTAGTTGTTGCGTGAAAACGTAACAAACAAACTCACATTCACCTTTATAATATTAGTAGGGATTATAGTATAATATACAGTTACATTGTAACATGATTACCTATTATTAAACTTTAATAATAATAATCAAAGAATACACGTAATTTTTTCTTTTATTGTGGGGTTTTGTCAAAAATTTCCCTTTTCAAAAGGCTTCCGTCACCAAAAATGTTTGAGAACCGCTTAGTATATATTTCCAGATTGAGCAACAACTATTTTAACCCGCGTCTTCTGGAACAAACGTCAGAGTCATTCGACGATGTAGTCAGAGGGATTGTACAGCAAAGCAGTTCGGAGTCTGATCCATTTTGTACTGGAGAGATATCAAATTTGTTATTTAAATCTTCTAATAATTGGGGGTTGGATCTCATGGCTATGGATATTCAGAGGGGGAGGGACCATGGTTTGGCTTCTTATAATGACTATAGGTAATTTCATTTTATTTATTTCTTCTCCTTTCCAATTAACGTACGGAATAGCACTATCTAGAGAAATACAGTCCTAGTTGCTGACTTTTTTGTAGATAGAGTGATGCCCTCTATAAAACTGTAGTACATCACTTTGCTCTATTGTCAATAATTTCCCCAGCGTACGCAATATAATGAATTTTTTTCACACTTTGGGTTACATTATTGAAGTTTTCATATATCTAAATATTCTGTAGCCTATGTTCATCAAGGATAATGTAGGATTCTACTGGTGAAAGAATTTTTCAAATCGGTCCAGTAATTTCGGAGCCTATTCAATACATACAAACAATCAAATGTTTCCTCTTTGTTATATTACTTTAGATAGGGTTTTTGCATTTGGTGAAATAAAAATTATTATTACTATCCTTACAAATCTGTGTAGAGAAATTTTTATATGAAAATAATACATTTTAAAGTAATTTTCTATTTTTACCCGAAATGTCTAAAATAAATATTATAACATACTTCCAAATCGTGCTCTAATTATTTTTAGTCACTAATGTTATATATTTTACACTCAATACGAGAACGTTATTACATAGATAAAGTTTGGGAATAATATAAAAATAAATATTTCAGAGAAGTATGCGGTCTGCGGAGAGCGAAATGTTTCCAAGATTTAGCTGGTGAAATATCTCAGGATGTGAGTTACTTTGAAATTTCGAAGTTAAATGTCATAGTGACAGTAATGGCACTTATGAATGTTGCTAGCAAAATAAATATGTGTTGCTTTTTATTTCAGAGAATAAACGCGTTGCAGCATTACTATGAAAGTGTAGATGACATAGATTTATTAATTGGAGGCGCTATGGAGGTTGATTTGAAAGGTTCTATTGTAGGACAAACATTTCAGTGCATTATTGCTGAACAATTCTTCAGGACACGAGTTGGAGATAGGTTTTTCTATGATAACTATGACATGGATCATTCTTTTACAGCTGGTAAGGAAGCTGTTACACCAAAATTATCGTGCTAAGAAAAAAAGGGACGGGATAGTGAGAGTAATTTTTACTTTCTATAGCTGTTTTCATATCTTACATCTCTCGTTGATACTAGTATTGAAACAATTGATTAGATAAATAAAAGAATTCGTTAAAAAAAATGTAATTACAAAACACGTCATATCACGGAGAGCTCTAGTGACCGACTAAATAACATTAGTGCGTTGGACTTACATCGCAAGTGCAATATTGTTGATATATTATGTAAAAAAAGTATAGAGTTTCGAGTTTTGGTGTTACATGTTTGGTTGTTATAATAATGAAATGAAATTTAAACAACTTATTAGCGTGCCTATAGGCATTGGCGGCCTTAGCCATTGCGAGGCCCCGGGCGGCAGGTCTTTGCGAGGCCCTTTGTCTTTCGTGAAAAGTATGTATGCGAAAGTAGATCTGGTTTTTTGGTTTAGGTATTTGTCATATTTGACGAGAAGAGAAGAGTTATACAAATAAATAAAATTTGAGTTTTAAAATATTTTACATTGACAATTTTAAAAAAGAAACTTTTAAAAACGAGGCCCCTGCAAGAGCGAGGCCCCAGGCGATTGCCCCGTTCGCCACCCCCTAAGGCCGCCACTACCTATAGTCATTGTTAGATCGTCGTCAAAGAGACTACAAGAAACTCTATGGGATTTATAGGATGTCCTACTGATGCATCTCTACTAATATTATAAATGTGAATGTGAGTTTGTTTGTTACGTTTTCACGCAACAACTACTTAACCGATCATCATGAAACTTTGTACACATATTTTAGAGGTTCTAGAAGTAACATAGTAACAAGTATTTTATTAAAAAAAAATTTTTTACAACCTATAGTTTCCAATTGAGTATAGTTTTAGCTGTTTTTTATATTTATTTCCGTCTGTCATTTTTATATATGCGGTATAAAACTACTTAAATTTTTGAGGTTAGGTGTCATTTTTGTGGTTAGATGCAATTTTATCACTTTAGATCTTACTGATACTTATTTATTGACTTAAATGCGAGCAAAGTCGCGGGTAAAAGCTAGTGTGTTAATAAAAATATAACTCAATACACTTCATTTTCAGAACAACTAAAAGAGATAAAGAAGACTTCAATGGCTCGGTTACTTTGTGACAACACGGACACTGTATATTACATGCAAAAACGTGCTTTCGAAGTAGAATCGACGTACAATCCCAAATTCCGTTGCAACGATTACACCAATATACCTACTGTCGATTTTACACCATGGAAAAAGACTTTGTTTGATATTTTTGATTAAATATTATTGTTGAGTTTAATTTTTGTTTTATTTAAACAGATTTTTATATAGCGAAATATCTATTTGTCAAGCTGACATAAAAAAATAAATATTTGAGGTTATTTTTAATGGTTTTATGCGGTTTATATCCGTCTTTAATTCTATAAAAATAGTAAGCAGAACATGTATTTTTTAAACTCTTTGTGTGGATAAAAATAAGAAAGGCTGTCTGTGACATCTTAAAAGTATTCTAATTTGTTTGATTGGAACTCAACTAGTTTTGTGTGATTATTGAAACTGACAATAAACTTATAGGCATAATTTAGATTAATTAATTAGTAGTTTTTGTAATAATTAAACACATTTGTTTTGTTTTATTATTTTATTAATAAGTATTTCTCTCGGCAATGACAAAGCGACCTCTATAAAACTCGGCTGTCATTTGTCATTTCTAAAATCCAAGATGGCGGTCGTGTTTAACAAAAAACAAAAAGGATCAAATTCAATACTTTTAAATTATACAAAACAATAAAAAACAAATACGGTGATATTAATTAATGTAGGATTTATTTATTAGTTTAAAGCATAATCATATATATTTTTAATTAGTTGTTTTAATTAATTGTAGACAAAAATTTAAATAAGCAAATTTCTTTCACTGCGTACTCTGTCGATATTTTCAGGTTCTTCCTTACTCTTTAAGAGTCCACCAAATGTGGTGATAGTATTCCATGTTACGGATTTATTGACGAGACTCGAAAGGCCTGGTTTTAAGAAACGCTCAAAAAATGGTCTTTTGTAGAGTCTTTGAGCTTCTATTCTCTGATCTTCTGTCACTTTTCTATCATCTAAATGATTTAGCGAGGGAAACTGAGAAATCACGAAGAGTCTGGAAGAAAAAAAGTTACGGATATATTGGCTGCGAACCTTTCGAAAAGACGCATTAAAATAAATACAATTTTATTTGGTTTAATATTCTTATAACCACAAAGTGTGTGTTACAGAATTTAGTAGCGCCATCTGGTGGTCACTAATAGAAATGCTACACATAAACTCAATTATTACCTGTACTGCAAATATTCATAAAAAGTACCCCCATTAAGCAAACTCGGTGCAGCAGGATTGCCCATAAGACATAAGTATTTTAAATCGGAACATGATTCTCTTAACTTCCCAACCCACGGATAGAGCGAAGTTATTTTACAGTGATTCATCCTGCGGCAAAATACGCTTAATTAGTGTTGCTACAGTAAAAAAAATATGTTTATGACAAAAGTGTCTTCGAAAATACCCTTTTATTTACTAATTTCGTATACTTTTAAGTAACTTTATATTTTGACAGCTGGAAGTAATCCCTTAATTTAGAACTAAGCTGTAATTCGTAAGCCTTACTTAGCTATAACTATTGCTTTGAACTGTCAAAGTGACAGATGTTTAAATGAACTATCAGTTTGAATAAATACTAATCAACTTTCGAATCACTTATAAGGCTTTTGGAAGTCATTGCTTTGGATTACATACCATAATAATTGTAATTTAGGCAAAGGTGGTAATATACAATTTTCCGTTATAGGATTGTTATCAGCAATCAACGATGTTAGGTTATTGAAGAACACTAGGGCGTCTAGATTACTGAAAAATAAGGTTTAAAAATAGTGTTACAGATTATGGACATAGCTAATTCGAAAATTAAATTATTTAAAAACCTACGTAATCATATTATGACTGATATCTAAATATTTAACATTGTCTGCATAAGTTTCAACCAAACTTCGTGGTATTTCGTATAACTTCCCATAGGCTAATGTCAATTTAGTGTTTTCTTCTTCCTCATCTACACAGGACCTGTAAATGGACCGATTTTAAGTTTTAAACAAGTCTGAGCGCTAGACGAATTCGTATTTGGCGCTTTTTTTTTTTGTAAAAAGAATAATCTTACACAAATAATTCAGGCGCTGGTATTTCTTTAGGCAATGTGATTGTATCATCCTGATCATTTGGTGATTTCGCGCCATTTTCTTCAATGTTGCTAGTGTTTGTTATTTTATCTGAATTCGATGATCTATGAGGTTTAATTTGTTTAATTATCATGTACTATAATTAGATGTAGATGATATAATAGTTATTAGTATGTTGTATGAAAAAACCTACGACTTCATTTTGCAAATAGCTATATTATTTTCATTGTTATAAATTGTAGTGGGTAGTTTAAAAAAACATTACAAGATTAGTAAATGAATTGAAAATGATAAAGAAACAACGAGAAACCATTTTTTGGTAGGTACACAGAAAAATAAATAATATTTGAACTATTTTAATGGTCAGTCAAATTGTTATTCAGTAATCATAATTAAATAAATGTGTATGAATTAAAATCTATTTGCCTTTCTAATATTATTATTAAGCGATAATATAATTATGTTAAACTGGAGCTAATAGACATATTAAAATTGTATTTCATTCATTATATAAAAAATAACACTTACCCCTTTGTGTCCATTGCGTCTATATTTTTTTTACATTTAATAACAAATATATTTATAGCACTAACACGTATGAATCAATAACTTTGTGATTCCGCTATCAATAAATAGATTATATTATTTAGTTGCGTTATCAGCGAAAGATAAAATTTACGTTGTCGGTCTTTATTTCATCGGTCACACAGTTGATATTTCATTCGATTGCTGAACTGTAAATATTTTTTTTTATCAACAACCCTGACAAAAGAAATGTCAAAGTTCTACACGTCACGTCAAACTTCAACGAGATTTGTTTTGCGTACGATTGGAAGTTTATAGTATGCAATATAGTTTAATAATTGTGTATAAATTTGCATATTTCTTAAATTAAATACTTTATACTAGGTTTTATATTGATAGTTTCTAACCATGGATGTGAGTACTAGCTCGTAAAATCAATTTAAATTGCTATTAAAGTTTAAGTTCTTTATACGAAGTGTATTTATTTTTTAGGAAAGCAATATACCAATTGATATTAATATAGGTAAGCTACAGGATTGGTTGGTTACCCGTCGTCATGTTAATAAAGAATGGCAGAAAAATGTACTGTTTATTCGAGAGAAAATCAACAACGCCATTCAAGACATGCCAGCTCACGATGGCATAGCTTCCCTGCTTTGCGGTACCTATATAAACTATTTCCATTGCCAGAAAATTATTGAAATACTTAAAGAGACCGAAGCCGACACCAGGAACTTATTTGGAAGGTATTGTTGCATGTGTTTTATAATAATTATCTACATAACTACAGATGAATAGAGCGCTGTAGACTAGCATAGGCGAACCATTATGCATTAGCGGGCCAATTTTTCTAAAGAAATGTTTAATGAGGTCATAGACGTGCCATTAAATAATTTTGGTTCTGTGATTATTGAGAAAATAATAATAATAAATACTATCAACTCAAAATTTTTAATTTACTACAAAGATATATTTAATTGGTTGCTTCAGGTGTTACTTTGCGGAAATTATTTAAAATTATTTTGCTTATAATTCCTGTTACAACATTCAATAACTTGTCTAGACGCGTTTCGCCACTTCACGTGGCATCATCGGGATACGTGAAGTGGTGAAACGCGTCGAGACAAGTTATTGAATGTTGTAGCGGCAATTATAAGCAAAATAATTTTAAACAATTTCCTTTAAAGATATATTTTGCAATGTTTAATCACACACATGATTTAAATCGCTTGTCATAAAATACCTACTTCACACTTTCTTAGTGCATAATCAATTTCTGATCAGTGACATACCCAAAATATTGTATCTATTGATTTGCCATCCCTGCTCTAGACTTTCATAACTGGCTATTTTCAAACTGGGCTTGGCTTTAGTTGAGGACCCCAAAACTGTATGAATAACGAAAAGGTTAGGTTAGAGTTAGCTCTATATTAGTAGATAGACGGCTGCGGTAAAAAAATGGCACAATTTAGAAAAAAAAATTTTACATTTTCACATTTAGTAAATCCTGGGGTCCTCAACTAAAGCGTAACCTCAAACTGTGTTACCTAGTTAGTGTTAGTGAGACCTAACTAGGTTACTTTGACAGATTTAGTTAATAACCCTTATCGGTATGCCTACACCTATAATACTATAGGCATTGAGAGACCACATGTATGGATACTTTTAAATCTACACAGGTATGGTTCACAAAGAATGAAAGATTGGCAAGAGATATTGAAATGTTATGAAAAGGATCATTTGTATTTAGCTGAGGCCGCCCAGATGTTATGTAGGAATATTAATTATGAAATTCCTAGCTTGAAGAAACAGATAGCTAAAGTGGAACAGTTGCAAGTGGTATGTTGACTTCAATCCAGGACTGGTAATGGATTTTTTAGTCTTTATCAAGTTTTCTTTCATCTTATACAAGGATAGGGACGTGAAAGCGTTTCCATGCATTAGTTGGGGAATAACAGTTAACATGGTGTACTAATTACTGGTCACTGGGAATCGTAAATTAATTTAAAAAATAATGAAATGAAAATCGTTTATTAGCATAGGCACTAAAGGCGTGCACTTGCTCATCGTTAGACTCTATCGTGACTTCGGGAAGGTGTATGGTGAGAAGAATATCACAAGAAACTCGTCAAATATAATTTGACAGTTATCTCTGAATTATACAATTGCTATTATATTAATTAGATGTTTTGAAAGCTTTACAACATGATCACAGTGGTGGGTTTGGTTGCGGTGGTAGTAAGTCATAATAACTGTGACTTAAAATAAATTATATAGGATACCATTATTAAATAGTTTATCAAGTTTTTATATATGTATATTTTTTAGGTAGATAATTAATTATTACCTAGTTTACGATATATATTAATTTTATTATATTTTAATCAAAGGAAAATGGAAAGAAACATGCAGATTATTTAAAGAGTGTGGCGTCAATCAAGGCTGAATTCACATCTTTGTGTAAGCAGCTCGGAATAAAGGGAGAGAAGATTAAGCGTGAGTTGGTGGACAGGTTGCAGCAGCTACCTCAGATTTACGATAAGGTAATATTTCAAAATTGGTACAGTCAGTTAAAAATATTTGCATATGTACCTTTTAGATTTTTGTATCACTTTAAATGACTTCCTTATGAGGAATTTAAAAAGATATATCTAGTGTTAAATTAACTTCTTAAAATCCTTTATTATATTTAATAATATTAATAAAATTAATTAACAAATCTTATCTTTAAACTTAAATTTAATTCATTATACCTCTCTCCTGAATAATATTTGTATATATGTGTATGTTCATTATATATTTAGTTTACTTATATTTATGTATTTTATTTATCTAAATTGCATTGCCCAATACTATTACAGCTTCTGCTATGGCAATTGGTTATCTGGAAGAAATTACTTTTAGTGATAAGATCGCCAATTGCTCTAAATCTGCTTCCTATGAATTAATTTGTATCAGCATTGTTATTTTTTTTTTTTAAAGCAATAAAGTAATTATTATTATTATTAATACATTGTTTATTGCAACAAAATAATTGAACAAAAGGCTTAATGTGTTCAGGCATTTTATAGAAATAAAATCTTTTGTCATTTACAGATAGCAAAATCTTTGGGACCTCTAAAACCAGGCATTGAACTATATTCGGCGTTCACAAAGTACATGCTCGGTGATAAAGCACCTCAAGTGTTGCCGTTATTGCAATTCGTAGTGGAGTATGGCAACACTACTGTTTATGAATGGAGTTATGGGGAACCCCCGTTGAGTTTAGAGCCTGATGCTTTACATATTGATTTTGATGATGAGGAGGGGGATGTAGGTGATCAGGTATTATCTTAGGATAGGAAGATTTGTCTTTTTCATGTAACCCAGGAACCGATTATAAGCATAGTCTGTATCTTAATCCTGAAGTACATTCTAGTATTGTATAAGGTGGGGCATAGGAACCTAGAAAACTATAATATATATGCCAACTGGTGCCAACTATGTACATTGATATTTAGTGTAAATCAGCAGCTCTCAAACTTTTTTGGTGAAGGAAAAAGCCTTAATATAATTATAAAAAACTGATTTATATGTATTTATGACTAATCATATTGCAATGTAATATTACGTAATATTTAGTTGGAATATCTCCCTTTGGTAGGTATTTTTTTCAGTATTTTAGGCCTAGGGTTCCGCGGAACACACTGAGAACGGCTGGTGTAGATCATGTTGCCCTTAATTTGCACAACTAAAACAAAATTGTTTTCCAGTCGAGATTTCTTGAAATGCGGAAAGTCCCCGTGTCCCGCACTGTATTAAGAAAATAAATAAAAAAATATGGTTCCAGATTAACTTTGGGGATGACATTGATTTTGGAGCAGTTAATATTGATACAACTGCAGCTAGCATTGACTTCGGTGAGGGTGATGCTGGAGCTGATATTGATTGGGGTGATGCGGCTGGTGAAGCGGACATCCAGGTAACCAACAAAACCTGTTTTAGCTATACCTTAATTCTAAGACACTCCGATGACTATTTCAATATTGTATACATGGATGTAGCCACGATGGGACAAGGTGTGGCTCTGACCTGTATGGTAACTAATCAAACCTAAAAAACTTAATTATCTGTTTTGGATAATTCACATTATTTATACAGATACAGGATGTTATAGGGTGTGTTTTTGTGTGAAAAAATTAACCGGGGCAAGACTGCGGGTATTTGCTAGTTACATATTATTTTAGACTGCTGCCCCACCCTGCGCCCATGGCTGGCTACGCCCATGATTGTATTTTTCCTATTTGCAATGGCTCGACTGAAGAGTTCTACAGGATTGTTGTGATTTCTACAGTACACAACTTCTATTTGGTAATTATCCAGATTAGTATAGTCCAATTTTTATTCTAGAACGTAGCTGTGGATATGTCATCAATAGTGCTTGATGAATCGGGTATTGTCGTTGAGAATCAAGGAGTGTCAGGTGGAGTGGCCAAAGGCAAAGACGCTCTCACTCTTTTGGATAACCCGTCAACTCGGAATCAGTTTATTGATCAACTTGTCGAGGTATGTTCTAAGATTTCAGGCACAATGATTTTTTGGCGGAGGATTCAAGCAAATTACATATGGTGAAATCGGGTCCTTATTATTACATGTCAATAATTTTTTAAAATAATATTCTGCCAAGAGTGATTAAATGTGATGAAAGCCTAATACAATTTAAAAATAAATTAAAAACATTTAATTTTGAAATGCTTTTATTCAATTGACGAATACCTCAATGATTCGAAACAGTAAATGAAATTTAGTTTATTAATTGAAATTGTTTATTATTATTATTGTATTATTATATTGCTGTGCCCTGACCGGGTGTCACTATGACACTGAACTATACTGACATTTTAATTATAATTGTGACTGGTAATAAAGATAAAAAAAATATTATAATTTTATTTTAATATCAATTAGTAAACTAAATTTCATTTACTGTTTCGAATCATTGAGGTATTCGTCAATTGAATAAAAGCATTTTAAAATCAAATATGTTTTTAATTTATTTTTAAATTGTATTAGGCTTTCATCACATTTAATCACTCTTGGCAGAATATTATTAAAAATCTTTATTGACAATTATTACCTATTTCTTCAACAGTCAGATCTAACTACTAGAGACAATTTTTTTTCTTATTAGTTTCCATTAGTATTAAACTTAAGACTATAAAAGATTTTTTTATAGCTAGTAAGTTATTACAGTTTTATTTGCCGTCTATATTTCGTAAGTCGCAATTAGGTTTTAATGTATCTAATTAATTTCGTTTTACAGCTGGAGTCATTCTTAAAAATGCGTTTATATGAGACTAGCAGCTCGAATGATGATCAGGTGTTCTTTCTGCTGCAAGAGTTGCCAAATGAGAGTGCCGCGGCTTTGGCAGCCATGTTGGATGCTGTGCAGGTCGCTTCGGCTAACCTGACTTCAAATGACGTCACACATTTGCATAATGTTAAGCACTCGCCTAGGTAACGTGTTGCAAGCATCGTAGTGTGCATGGAAGCTGTAATGTCTAAAACTAATATTATTATTATTATTTATTTCTAGTAATTAGGCTCCAATAAAGCGCTTTTACTCATTAATACAAATATAAATGAAATAAATTTGATTTAGCTGCTGTATACTGGCATTGTCCACTTACATACTAATGTCATAATAATATATGATAAATCTACTATGATGTAGAAGAATAGCTGCTGTATAGGGGTATTGTCATTCTATTGTATACCTAAGGGTAAACATAAAATGACATTGGTTATGTCCAAGTTTTATTATCAATAAGATATTCATCTAACGTGTAATTAATAATTTGTAGTGATTATGTTAGTGTGGTGCTTCCAGCTTAAGTTCGAATCTATGTTAACGCCTAGTAACGGATAAGTGGTAACACATTCCAACTTATTGTTTTTGTTAGAAAAATTTATATTTAAGGGTGTTTTTTGGTAAGGTTTAAACTTTTTATTTTACAGGTATGTTGATGTTTTGACAGCTCAATTAAAGCAAAAATTGTCACTCTGCGACAAAATGTCCCAACTTGCGACACTGGCTTCGGAGAAAAAGTCGCAAGCATCGGAACAGGAAGCCACTTTGAGACCACTGTTAACTAAAATTGTTGATAATATGAAGCAGTTACAGGTGGATGTAAGTATTATAATATACAGCCGACTCTCGTTAATTCGAAACTCGAGGTACTCTTAAAATATTACGAATTATCGAGTGTTTGAAATATCAAATAGTTTGAAATTTTTGAGAGAAAATAAATAAATCTTCGCTAGTTATAAACAAAGCAAGACCAAGACCAGGACTTGGACAGTCTTGGTCTTGCTGATCCAGTCTTGGTCTTGCTCATTTTATGTCTTTTTATATCGTTACAAAAGAAAAATATAAAATGTTGACTATATATATAAATATGTTATCTCATATAAGCACTGTGAGTAAGAATTTTCCGTTGAGTCTTGCATATTTGGTCTTGGTCTTGCTGATCCAGTCTTGGTATTGGTCTTGCTATATGGACTTGATTATATAATTACAAAAGTTCTATAAAATAAATTTAAAATAGTTATTGTAACTTATAAGATTGCTTTGTTGTTCGTTGTATAGTGTTATTATATTGTTAAATTCTTATTGGTTTCAGATTGAAAATGATATTTCCAAGAAGTATAAAAACAGGCCTGTTAATATTATAGGAGGAGTGAAATATTTATAATAAAATTGTTTGTTGTATATTTTGTGTTAAAATATATATATGTTTATATATATAGGTTTTTTGTTTTAATTTATTGACCTATGTAAAACAATTATTTTATTGGATAATAATTATTTATTAAATTAAAAATTAAGAAGCATGTTAATATTGTGAACAGGGTAAAAACAATATAAAACAATTAAAACACGCGCTGCTAACGGAAAACCAACTTAACTCCAGCAACCAAGATGGCCGACCACGCTTACCCTAACGGAAATCTAGTGTTGCTGTTTTAAAATTTTTAGTGTTACACCAATTTTTTTTTTTAGTTTTTTCGTTGAATGGATAGACGCGTAATAGATATTCATTGTTATTTTTCGATCTTTAAGAGTTTTATTCTCGAGTTATAAAAGTTATCTCGAGTTGTTTATAAAAATTAAAAAGTTTTAGACGTTAACTTGAATATGAAATACATATATTTATTTTTTATTTTTAGCTTAGTCTATCGTTTCTCAATCATTTTTGCTTCTTGCGACCCCGTCACTCACTACACTAAAATTCATTCCTTTAGTAAACGAATCTTTTGTATCTATATGTAGTTGGTATTTATTATTTTTCAACAGACTGCGACCCCCTTTAAAAACAAACTCGATCCCCCGCTTGAGAAGCGATGGCTTAATCTGATGTTAGGGTTAAATTAGCGGAAACAAATGCAGTCCTTATATCGTCGATTTTGACAAGACATTCTTTTAGTAACACTTTTCCTATTTAAATGCATCATATGGTGATTTTAACGATGGGGGTTAGACAGAATTTCGGTTCCATACATTCCCAGCCACAATGTATAAAGCGTATTATTAAGAAAACAATGCCTTTAGCATTTTAGTAAATCTGTATAATTATTCTGATCTCGGGAAAGATAATTCCGTGTAATAACCTCGTGAAGTCGTGCGTATAAAATATTTAATAATATAGCTTCCACAGCCATTATAAGTATTGTTTTGTATTACGAAAATGTTCCATTGTATTTGCAAGATCTAGGTTTAAAAAGATTACCTAGATTTTACTGAAATCCTTTTGTTTTAACGGATAAACGGTCTTTGTTTAGAGTATTATAGACGTCGACGTATGCGAGCGGGAAGGTATAGGTGGTAAATAATTACATTGAAAAAACTTTAGAATTAAAATATATTTACAAATAAAATCACAATAATTAAATCTAAAGTACATTATTCATGTTGACTGTCAGCGAATAACGAGTTAAGAATTCTAAGGGAACATCAGTAAGTTTTGCAATAACCTCAAAGGTTGCGAAGTACACAAAGCTCTTCGTCGTGGACATCTGTACTTTTGAAGGCACATTGCAAATCGCCTATCACATTCGCAAAGTTTACTCGCACAACCGTTGATGTACTGATTTCTTGTTTCATAGTTTTCTAATGCACAAAGAGGCTGACCACGATAGCATTTCCAGTAATATGGTTGGAAATAAACGGTGAAAAATGGACAAAAAAGCGTTTCGTAACACCGGTCATGCATTTGGCAGCATCTGGAAGAATAAATATGAAACGAAATTAAAATCAACATTAACTATGATTATTTTTTCAATTATTGTTGTTCTTAATATTTTAATAAAATCAAAGGGTCTTAACTATACAGTCTTTCATAATTATTACGAAAGTAATTATTAAGTAATAACAATTTTAACATTGAACAAATAAATAAATAAGCAACTATTATGTGAATGTAAAAATGTTTTTTTAAGAAACGTTTTTGGTTTAACACATGTTTGCATTCGATTCGCTCCATATAAAGAAAAACCCAAGCCTATTTATGAAAGAGTTCAATGTTATAATGAACTACGAAATACCATCGATGACTTTTAAAAATTAATATACTATTAAAAATTTGGGCACGATTAAAATGTTTATTTTCACAATTGACATTCAACTATTTATTTATTCCTTTACTTCTTCCCTTATTAATGACCTCAGATAAATATAGAAAGACAATTCTGCCAATGTCCAGTCAGTCTGCTAATTTGGGCAAAAAAACCAACAAGAAATTACAAAATTTTAATACACACATAAACCTTCACGTCAAAAAATATTATTACTAAAAAAACCTTTTTGATTAAACGAACAAAACCAATGTCTTTAATTATCCCAAATAGCTGTATCAAAGAATATTTTTTTTTTAGTTTCCACAAATATCAATGTAAAAATAAACATGAAATGTATAAAATTAAATAGTATAGTTTTGTTTACAATTAATCTCTAACGTCAATATAAAAATCCTTAAATTAAGTATTCCAAATTCAAAAATGATTTCTCGTACAAAAACAATTGAGTGTGAATCAGTTGTCATATATAACACACCTAATAAACACACCTTTTAAAAATTAGTTACCCCTGTAGGGTAGAATTGATAAAATATTTAGTTATTTTTGTAACTCAAGCGAGTAGCGGTGTTTATTTATATATAGGTAAATTATTAATATATATTATATATTTTTATGTAATTTAACGCTGTGCAGTTAATTTTTATGCATTTTGTTATTAGAATGTGTGTTTTTATTTAATATATTTCAAATATTATTACCACTCGAACAATGTTTATTATTTAATTGATTTAAAAGTTTCCATGGGGCTTTCTAACACGTTTGTTTTTGTTTCAATTCGATTTTTCAAAAAGCTAAACAGACATCGTGTTCGAATTCTCTTTTAAATGATTTAGAACGTTAAATATTTGAAAATGGAAACCGTTTATCTTTTGTTTTTATGATTCAACTGATCTGTAATTTATATTTACACTTTTTTCTAATAATATACATGTATATAAATTAAAATTGTAATAAATGTTATACTTTTTTTTAGTTATATAAACATGAGTTTGGAAAGAAGGTTAAAGAAATGTATGAATTGTAGATTTACAAGCCGTTATTGGAATTTAGCTGAGGAGGAGTTACACCCGGATAACGTTTATTTCGCTTTATCTATGATGAAGAATGAAAACTTATTGCACTCCGCTATTAATGGCGGACATCCTTTGAAGTTACTTTCGGAACCTTATCCGGGTGTTAATAGTAAGCCTGCGGTCGTGTCTCGGCCTAAATCAGAACGTGTTCTACAGAGGTTGCGAATGAAGAAGAGCGTTCGCAATAATTCTGATAGAAGAATAACTATAAGGAGAAGAATTAAATTCATTGGAATTATTACATTCAACTACATTGAGGTAGGTTGGCAGTAATTTTATTATTTAAACATCTAGAACAGAAGTTCCCAAACTATAGGCGAATATTGAGTGTATGAATTACAATTTTTCTAAGATAGTTCTAAGTTGGGTCGGAGCTCAGTCACTTTGGGAATGGCGTTCATGACTATTTTTGTATTTTAGTTTCAATATAAATTAAAAATAAATTATTCTAAAAATCCCTATTTATAAAAAGCCATGTAAATGTTTAAAGTTTTCTTTTTATACAGTGAATCAATGCGAACCTATCGGTCATGTGATTAACTAAAAATTGTTTATTTATTTATTTATAAAGCCTACCTACAAAATTACATATTATAAAAAGGACGACTATATGTTAAATTAATGTTAGTTAATTATAATAAATGTTTTTGATGTGAAACATCTATTGGCGCGGGTATAAACCGGATCGTTGGCGTGGCGACGATTGCCACGCTATACTAAAGTATATATACAGTCTATATATAGTAGAGTGTACAGTGTGGCGACGCTTGCCGTGGCGACGAGTTTATTTTATCGAGTTATTTCCGAAATCTATATCATTTAAGAAGTTTTCGAATTTTTAATTTTTGTATTTAATATAAATAAATGTTTCTTAAATAAATAGTCATCATTTTCTGTAAAAAATTCATAGTATTTAATTTTTTCATTAAACAATAATTAGTTCCTGTTGTAATCTTGTCTTTTACGCATATGACTTGAATAAACTCGATGTTTCACATCTGCCAGGCGTCCCGTGACGGCTCACATTTTTTTAATGTTAAAATTCATAATTTAGTTATTGTATGGATATACGCGGTAAATTAACAGTATTCTTTTTTTCAGAAATGTAATTTATGCTATAAAAACTTCTACAGTGCAGACAACCTGGCGATGCATCTATTTGAACATATGATCGACGAATGCCTCGCGACGTACAATGGCAGATACTTCATTTGTTACCAATGCAACATGGTTTTCTTAACCATGCAGTTTTACAGAATGCATTTAATATGTCACGCTTATAAAATAATTGTAGAGAAATTATTTTAGGATTTAAGCGATTGTCTCTCTCTATAGCCGTTTAGCTATGTGAAGAAACAAGCTCATGTTGGAGCTATTTTTTGTTTAGAACGTTATGCCTTGATGGATAGCGTTCTTTATTTTGTTTATATGATTTATATCGTAGAGCTACGATTTTTGTTATTATTATGTTTTTTGTTTCAATAATTATTTAAATAAATATTTGTATAAAGTATTGTTTTTTAAATCTCTCTTTTAACATAGAAAACCCGACTACAGTGCAACCTTGATATAACGATACTGAAGGGAATCAGAAAATAATTCGTTATATCAAGTAATTTGTTACAATGAGGTTCGTTATACAGAGGCAAGGTAGGTTTAAAAAAATATATTAATCTCAGCTTTACGTAGGCACTAATCTGCTTTCCTTGTTATAGCGAACGATTTCGTTAAATAGAGGTAAATAATACTTTCTTTTTATATTTTGAAAAGATTGAAAATTCGTTATAAATAGGTTTTTAAGAAATGTATTCGTAATGTAAAGGTATATTTTGCATTAGCTCTTACGGGCAGTTCTAGGGGATTTCAGAAAATTGGTTAAATCTGTTGAAAAAGGTTGCATAGCCACCTTTTAAGATAATTTTAATTGATGTTTATATAACGGATATGTCATACACAATTGTCAGCTGTCAATAAACAGTTGGTGAACAGAATTCTCTCGTATTAAATCGTTATATTAAGGTTACTTTGTATTTATTAAATTCCAATTAATGTTTTTTTTTGCATTTTTAGCGTTATTAAGCCGGCATAATGGGCATGGAGTTTCCATACTTATCAATTCCATCCATAGGCCTCCCAGCCCCAAGGAAGCCGCAGTAACACCCATAGCCCTTATAGGAAATTGGATCACACCCTGTAGCACAATATATCATGTTGTACAAATGCGCTACACCCCGTTTATCCCTGTCACCCTTGCTGTAGTACTGGGGTTTTGATAGCCTGAAATTTATTTTAAAAACAATTGAAATAGTAATCTTCTGTTCACGTATATCGAGTATGAATAATATGGTATATCAAGAATTGGAAATTTTAAATTAACACTAGATTTACCAGCTTAAATATATCTATTTCTACCAAAACCAAAAAAAGTATATATTTGTTACAAATATATATAAAATAATATAAAATTCATAAAACTAATTCTTCTGTTATAGATTAAAGAAGATTAGAAGAATTAAAGAAAATGTTAGATGCAGTAGGAATTTTAATTTGATCTTGCAAGACCAGTCATTTTGACTGGCCTGGTAAATCTAGTGTTAAATACATAACATATACTTAAATACATATACCTATATGTATTTATGAAGGAAAGTCATATGTGAATTAAATAAAGAAAAGGATTAAGAGATATTTTATCTATATTACTATCTCTCACTGTAAAACTGTCTGCGTTATTATTATTATTATTTTATTTTAGTAGTATATGTATATGTATGCGTGTATATATATTTTTTGTAATGTATATTTGTATATATTTTATTTTGTTTTTTGCACCCTACTATTTCTTCCTGATCTAGTACCCTAAGTTTGGTTGCCTGGTAGAGATCACTGCTTAGTGATAAGGCCGTCTTTTGTTTTTATTTTCTTTGAGTGTACTTTAATTTTGTGCAATAAAGAGTTATTATTATTATTATATTTTCTACATACCCAATTCCTTTGACGTAATCGGATTCAAGCATAGAATTTCTGTACGGATCATGCGAATAGGCGACGAGTAACGCGTTATTAGTTTCATCGTCGCTCTCGAAGTTAAATTCCAAGTTGTTTTCTTCTTCCAGTGACTCCTTTTTATTTTTATCAGACTCCCTGATCTGTTGTTGGAATGTTCTTGTCTTATATTTGACTTGAGGGTAATTTGTGTTATTGTATATTTTTTCGTATGTTAATACACTCGAGCTGTCTGTGAAAGAAGAATTGATAGAATTAACTATGAGCAGGCGTTTTTATTCTAATTCACAAATAATAATTTATATATTCTTTTGGTGGTTGCAAGTCATCCTTCTCTTTCATTTGTTTTACGCACGCATGACTTGGGGAGTAAGCTGGTGAACGAGTGACTAGAGCGTTACGAAAAGTGTGATTGGGCGAGGCGAACGGAAGTATATTACTGTAGGGGGAAGAGAGAGGAAAATGCGAGCACACACTTTTGTTTCTCTCTTCCTCTCATAGCCAGTGCATTAAATATATATATCACAGTCAGTAAGTAGTTCGTTTGCGAGCTTATACATATATATACACATACATATAGATATAGTTAAATAAGTTTTACTTCAGTCGTGTGGTTTATAGCACACTCGTTTTTAATAATCCGCCATATGACCGCTTTCCGCCTGATGTTAAATTAAAGTGCGATCTGTAAGCGGAAGCAACTATCACCATAGAGCAGCCATTCTCAAAGTGGTGTTCCGCGGAACCCTAGGGCTAAAATACTGCAAAAAATACCTACTAAAGGGAGATTATAAGGTTACATCTAAATATTCCAACTAAATATTACGTACATTGCAATATGATTATTCATAAATATATATAAATTAATTTTTTATAATTATATTAAGGCTTTTTCCTTCGCCAAAAAGTTTGAGAACCGCTGCCATAGAGGATTGTCTGCATGTGATCACCTTCACTATGCTGGCTTGATGGGACAAATATATACAGTTAGATGAGTAGATTGTTTTTAGATGTCAGTTATATTAATTTTATTTATTAGTGCAAAATAAATCACAATTACAATGAAAAATTGACGTGAACGACATCTACTGGAACTAATCTGCAATCCACTATGCATACACTACGTCATTGTATATGAGATTTAAATTAAAAATGAAACAAGGAAGAGATCATAGCATAGTGTGACCCAAATGATGAAATCGAATGTAGGTAACTTATTTGAAACCAAAACTTGAATGTCAACTTATGCAATTTAAAATCTGTTTTTGGTGTAGTTAATTACTTAAAGCTGTTAAAGGCTAGTGGTTTCAAATCCCACGGCTCATAGTCTTTTCAATTCAATATTTGCTTAGTATTCGTTTTTTTAGAAGTGACTAGAAGTCAAGGCTCTCACTTGGCGCTATATAGAAATATGTTATACTAGCTTCTACCCGCGGTTTCGCTCGCATTTAAGTCATTCGATAAGTATCTGAGATCATACTAACTATAGTCAATAGGAAACTATAGTAAATACAATTTTTTTAAATAAAAAGTATCCTATGTTACTTGTAGTACCTCCAAAAATATGTGTACAAAGTTTTATGATGATCGGTTAAGTAGTTGTTGCGTGAAAACGTAGCAAACAAACTCACATTCACATTTATAATATTAGTAGGGATATTTATAAAAAGTAACTCCCATTATACCAGCTTATTTAGTCATGTTAGCGAAGCATTAGCATACAGGGTGGGGCATGGGAACCTCCCACATTTCAAAAGGCTGGTAAAAGAAAACCATATGAGGTATGATGTATATAGGCAGGTATATTTAAATAATAATTTTGTTAATTTTTTTATGCTGACTGTACATTTAAGTATGTTTCCTTGATATGTTAATGACAAGTCTTCTGTCTACCTAGGGTTGCCAACTCTCGAAAGGACCAACCCGGGAGAATTTGTATGTTTGAAGGAGAGGGGGCTGGGGGGGGGGGGGGACGACGACGACTAAAAGAAAGTCATTAATTAATGTTTAAATTTATATTTATTTTGCTTACGAGCAGCATCCAATATTTGACGGTTTCTATCTCTATCACGCACGAGTCGCACGCGGCGTGCGTGACAGAGACAAACACCGCCGAGCCAACAACGTCGAAGGCGCGCGTGCGACTCGTGCAAGACGAACGGGTTTAGGCCGGCAGCGAAGCGGTGCACGATGTTGTGGCCGCAAAATGAGTGAATAGCGACGATCGAGTGACGGATTCATTTATTTTTTAGAAAAACCGGAGAAATTATTGCTCCCCGGGAGGTCGGGAGGTTAACCATCATTACCGGAGTCTCCCGGTCAATCCGGGAGGGTTGGGAACCCTATGTCTACCCCTTAAGAGAATAGCGACAAGAAGATAATAAATATAGATTTTACGAGTTTTCCTTAACATTTTGATTTATGTTTGAATCAAAATTTTATAATTTCTTATTGGGCTTAATCTTCATTACATATCTGAGGCCATTAATAAATGAAGAAGAAAAAGCTGACTCTATGGGCTCGAACCTTTTGTTTTAAAATGCAAAAAAGAAGAAAAAGATGAATAATATTATTTTCATAGTTAAAAACTTAACATTGTCTTCAATTACTTGAACCGTGTAATGCAGTCCAATCATATGTAATTAAAATTTAATTTAAATTCTAATAATAGTGGTCATTTATATTATTTACTAAATAAAATAATTCATAATAAAACGTTACTTTTATTGACATAAATGTAGTAACCATATTTTTTAATAAAAACACGGACACGTTGTTTATTATTGGTTTGCTTTACGCTCTTTTAGTTTTAATAACAAAAAAATCGCAGACAACACAAAATATCTGCAATGCAAATTATGCTGAGTGCAAAATGTATATTTATATATTATGTTTTATCAGTGGCCTGGGGGGCTACTCATATCCGAAGTTTCGTGATACGGCCGTCACCTCTGTAGCTTACGTGAATTTTGACATATAAGCCCGTAAAAATTCCTGTCAAATATCCGTAAAATAAGCATTGAGTGGCCTATCCGTCGTGACGTCGCTGTCAAATCCGTAATTTCGTGAATGATTACGAGTCCGTAAGTGTTCCTGAGTAGGAAACGTCCGTATTTTCGTCCGAAGTGCGCCTGAGTAGCCCCCCTGTTTATTATTAAATAAAGATATTCTTTACTATTGGTATCATGACAAATAATAATAAGATACATGTTTATAACAAATAAATATTTGTTTTCATTGAACGCAGAAGCTTCGAGTAATATACTATAGATTTATTGATAAAATATATAAATCACAAAGCTAATTGTCAAGGAAAAGAAAGACAGTGACAGAATAAATGTCAAAATTTAAATTTTTTTAAAATAACTATTTTCGGCTTGTAGAGGCGACAGTCACAGAACTATTAAGTTAAAAGCGACGTGAGGTTACTAAATTTAACATTAAAACTGTCAGAATATTAACGATTCCTATTGTAATTACATAAGTACTAAGGGTTATTAATAATAGAACTTTCAATGTGTGTCTTTGCCAATATCTTTTGACGTTTTGTAAAATGTTGCCAACGAAAAAATATATCCCCATTTGTTTGGTAAATAAAGTAGACTGTATTTTTAAAATTAAATTAGGTAATAAATCAACACAAAATGCATTTAAAATGGAAAGGTTAGAAAACAAGGACACGTACGTTTAATTAGTATAATTAGTCACTGGCAATGGCCTCCTCCTTCCCTTGTTGAAATTTTGAATGAAATAGCTGTCAGAAGCGGAGAGCGGGGAGGAATCGTTCATAAATGCATTAAAGAAATAAATTTGAAGCAAACACTATGTAATATTACTTATCTCTCAATCTCCTTATACTTACTTAATATTCCTCTACATTATTCTACTTCGTATTCTAACTCCTTTACCATCAAATCCACCAAACTCTGTCTGTGCGTAGTGCGCCATCTATCTGTCTTTTAAGAAGTTATTGCACGAACACTATCTCTATAAAACTGTCTGCGGTATTTACTATTATTTTAATAGTATATGTATGCGTGTATATAGTATACTAGCTTTTACCCGCGGCTTCGCTCGCATTTAAGTCATTAATTAAGTATCAGAGATCATTTCAATAGAAATGAATCAATATGATTCCAAACAGTTGAAACTATAGTCAGTTGGAAACTATAGCAAAAAATAATATTTTTTTTAAATAAAAAGTATCCTATGTTACTTCTAGTGCCTCCAAAAATATGTGTACAAAGTTTCACGATGATCGGTTAAGTAGTTGTTGCGTGAAAACGTAACAAACAAACTCACATTCACATTTATAATATTAGTAGGGATGTATGTATTTTTTTAAAATATATATTTAGTATTATTTATGTATTTGAATAATTTTATTTTGTTTTTTTTTGCACCCTACTATTTACTTCCTGATCTACTACCCTAAGGTTGGTTGCCTGCACTGTTTAGTTATAAGATCGCCTTTTGTTCTTTCTTCTTTTCTGTTCTTCTTTAAATGTATTTCTATTACTTATTATCCAATTAATATACGTACCATACACTATAGGTATATATACTCGATATGATTAGAATCGAATATGAACGCGATCGCAGCAAACTGATAAATGAAACAGACACAATATGTATAAACAAAATCATGATACCATATTAAATCGTATTCATTATACAACACTGTTCTTTTCATTACTATTGGCTTTTGTTCAGTCATATTCAGTGCGTGAAGGCATGTACTATAATTGCTTAAATTAGCGGTTCTCAAACTTTTTTGGCGAAAGAAAAAACCTTAATATAATTATAAAAAACTGATTTATATGTATTTATGAATAATCATATTGCAATGTAATATTTAGTTGGAATATTTAGATGTAACCTTATAATCTCCGTTTGGTAGGTATTTTTTGCAGTATTTTAGCCCTAGGGTTCCGCGGAACACACTTTGATAATGGCTGCCTTAAATTAATGCATTTGTTCAGACTCATCTTTACATTTTTTTATTATTAATTGTGAAAGTTGGTTTACGTATTACTGTTAATAAGTTTAAAGAGTGGTAGGCAGACTGATGATGGCATTAGCCCAGTAAGCCGTCCTGGGGAAGTACCACCACTTTCAAGCTACACACCCGTGACCTAGTCGCGAGAGGAGTGTGCCCAGTTAATTTAGATAGAGCACATTTGTCTCCTCAAGCCGATATAGTGGAGTCGGCTGTAGTCTGTGGTAACAGTTGTCTCCACTCATGGACTGCACTCTAGCTTAACATCAGGCGGAGTGTGGTCATATGCTGGGCTATTAATAATAATAAAAAAAACATTTTGTAATAAAATTATTGGCTTTCTAGTGATCTAAACACTTGTTATGCCACTGTATCACAACTTTTTTATCACTAGGAAGTAACCAGACATAACGACAGACGTATGTCTTGTCAATTTAGCTGATTCGTCTCAATCCGACATAGTGGAAGCGACTTGAACCCACAGACATCTGTCAGTGTGAATAAAAATTTTAAATTGGACGATTATAATACCTAATTATGTTTTTAAACGCTTCGTGTTTTATTATTTGAATAAAACGGCTAGAAGTGTATAAATTAAAACTTTGTAGACGTTCATTTGTTAATATTTAATTTTTAATTTGAATGTTAATTAGTACTAATTGTATTTAAGGCCCTGTTGTGCGATTACGTGTTATTAAGGCGCATAATAATGTAATAAGCGACAATGGGCAGCTATTAAAGACGTGGCGTTCTTATAATGTTAATACTTGAAAATCACGCGTTTTAGTATATCCACTGTACATTGACATAGTTTTATTTGAAATAGTACTACTACTATTTATATACACAAATTATTTATTACATTACTAGCTTTTACCCGCGGCTTCGCTCGTATTTAAGTCCCTAAATAAATATCAGAGATCATTTCAATAGAAATAAATCAATATGATAACTATGATAAAAATATATAAAAATGACAGACGGAAATAAAAATAAATATAGAAAAATTTTAAGCACCGAAGCTATAGTCAATTAGAAACTATAGTAAAAAATAAAAATGTAATATAATAAAAAGTATGGTATGTTACTTCTAGTGCTTCCAAAAATATGTGTACAAAGTTTCATGATAATCGGTTGAGTAGTTGTTGCGTGAAAACGTAACAAACAAACTCACATTAACATTTATAATATTAGTAGGGATGTATTTATGTATATATTATACTATGTAGTAGTTTATTATGTATAGCATTAATATTCATACACCAATACAACTAACAAATAAATACTACTTCCTCTATGCACTGTTTTCATTCTTCAATTATTTCTCCACGCCGGTTAGCTGGTAGAAATTGTTTTTTTTTAAATAAGTTCGCCGATTTGTGACTTTACAAATAAAGAATTTTATTATTATTATTATTATTACTACGAGTATGAATTTTAATCGAAAATAGGTAAAAATGAAGTAATTTAGTGCTAATTCAAACCAGTGGTTCTTAAAGTTGACTAGACTCCAATTTATTTAACAAAAATTTCCAAAATTAGAGCTCATTTCTTGTCTGTCTTTGAAAAATGGGGGTATAAATGGTATAAAATCGGAATTCAACAGGAGAGCTATTTAAAGTTGTTATTGTGCATAGTTTGTTTGTCTAGATTCTACGTTGTTGTATAAAGTTTCACAGAAACCATTGAGAAAACATTAGTTCTAACCAGAGGCGGCTCGTCCTAAAGAGCGCTGGTGCAGTGCACTCCCACGAAAATTACAGAACTTATATTACGGCGACGTAGATATAGGTAATATAATATACTATTGTATAGGCATAGTAGAATAGAATGAATGTAATGTAAGGATAGTATGTATTATGAAGAAATATAGATTACTTCTGTAATTTTCGTGGGAGTGCACTGCACCAGCGCTCTTTAGGACGAGCCGCCTCTGGTTCTAACTATGTTAATATATTCAAAAAGTAATTGGGGATAGTAGTTTAATCAATTCATTATAGCATATTGGTCTATATGGTTACGAAACTCTAATACCAAAATAGATAATTGCACAAGAAGATGAATTGTTGATTCATATTTACGAAATCGAATATTATTTATGTACAAGTTAGGAAATTTTAGAGCAACCTCTATAGTTCACGCGGCTTTATATAGAACGTAATAGATTAGAAGCTGGTCACGTAATCCCTTTTCTTCTATAAGTTTTATAAAGTGAGTAGCTGTTGCCCCCAACTTCGTTCGTGTAGTAATGAAGATATAAACTACTATGAAGTTTAATGATGTTTCATATTTAAACGACGGCTGCCTTTTATGGTAATTTTAAAAACAAACTTGGGTTACATTATTCTAGTTTTAGTAAGGATCCTTATTTTTTTTCTCTGTAATTTATACAGCCTATATTGATTAGTGATAATGTAGCATTCAAATGGTGAAAGATTTTTTGAAATCGGTTTGGTAGTTTTTGAGCCAATTCGTTACAAACATACAAATCTTTCCTCTTTATAATATTAGTATAGATTTGTGGCCCAAAAAGTCTTAAATAGCTTTCTTAGGATACTTTAAGAGACATATGTGGGCTTGCTTAAGTGCCTAAAGACGTCAAAAATTACTTCAAAGACGTCAAATATTTTTCAGAAAGAATATAAAAAATCTATATAATATGTACATCTTCTTCTTTTATTAATTACCTAAGATGCCTAATGAAAACAATTCTGCCCTTTATCAAGTATTTTGACGTAAACCCTTATGTCAAAAAATAAACTTTTTTAATGTTACATGAATGTTTAATTTATTATAAAATTATTTTATTATTTTTTCTTACAAATTGACAATAATTTTTATGCTATTTTTATTTTATTTATGATTATTGATTTAAAAGATTTATTGCGATTTACTATATATTTATTTTTAATTATTTTAAACCTATTATAATAATCTATTATAATAACTAATATAAGATATACCTATAAGATAATTTATATTATATAAGATATATAGATCATTTTAACATATTTAAAAAGAATCTCAACGTATTTTTAATGAACAAGTCCTACTATTCAATTGGTGAATTTATGAGTGACATTTTGTAGGTTTGACATTATTTAGCATTTAAGGTTGACATTTCTATTATAGTAAAATTTAATTGCATGAATTATTTGCATGACATATATATTATATAAAATATGTGATACTACTAACATTACTTTAAAACCTATGTTACTAACCATATTTATGGCAAATAAATAAATTTGAATACATTGAATATGCCAAAAAACGTGTCAAACTCACACCATGTCTAATTTAACCAAAAGGCATTCAATTACGCGACTCGTGTCAAAAAAAGAAATTGTTTTAATACTTTGATTGACAATAGAATGTATAAATCGATTTACTTAACGCACTTTCTCAGGCGTATAGCTTTATCAACAATTTTTTCTTATAATGATTAATTTTATCTCCAGTCCATTGTATGTGTGATGGGAAGTGAAATTTGTTCCGTGAAATAAGAATAATAATTATAATAAAGGTATTATTGGCGAAGACTGCATTTATATGCAAAGGAATTAATTTAAAAAAAAAATCGGTTGTCTGTAAAGTCGGTTTACTGACGATAGTTGAACGTGACAACGTCTTAAGAAAATACTGATGGAATGGTAGCATTTTTCAAAAGAAAATTTTAATTTCATTTGTTTAATAGATTTGTATGTATATAGAGAAGGAGGTAATTGGAAATCACAATGAAATTGATCAAGATCACTTCAAACCTTACATGGAACGCCTCAGAGCGAGGTAACGCCGCATGAGTCATGTTTTTTCGTGCGTGCAGCCGGCTCAATCGAATTATAAGACGTTGTCACGTCAAAAATATTTAGTCTAATATCAATTAGTATCAATCAATAGTTTCATTAAAAGACCTTCGACCAAACATTTTATCTTAAAACAAAATATCTCTTAATTCTACTATTTATTTAATTCACTTATAACTTTTCTTCATAAATATGTATGTATTGTGTATATTTAGTTATTATTTTCTTTTCTTTGCACCAAATATCACCGCTCATACCGACAAAGGTTAGCTGGTAGATAATGCCGACGGCATTAAGCTCGCCTATGTAAAAAAAAATTTTTTTTGCAATAAAGAATTTATTTGGTCTCGATTTCGTATTCCAATCAAAATATTAAATTGTAATTTTAATTCATTTTATTATTAAAGAAAGTAACCATTTGTTGTGGTTTTAGATGTTATATTGGACACCGTAGACAGAAATAAAGTCAGCAATAATTCAATATGTCAAAATCAAAAACTCATTATAAATTTACTATACATATTAAAATATATATTTAATTATTGATAAATCTCAAATTAATAAAAAAATATACACAGAATAATTTATGGTTAGCTGGCAGAGAATGTCAAACTGCATTGAGCTCGACATAAGTTTTTTGTAGTGCAAGAATAATAATAATAAAAAATGTTATATTTTAATAATCGGGTGACCATATTTTTCTCGATTACTGCTAATGAAAGAAAAGTCAGATCACTATTTTTGATTATATACGACTTATCTTTTACGTCAAGTTCTGTCTAACCTGTTATCTATATATATAAAACGCAGAGGTGACTGACTTAGTGATCTATCAACGCACAGCCCAAACCACTGGACGGATCGGGCTGAAATTTAGCATGCAGGTAGATGTTTATGGTCTCGATTTCGTATTCCAATCAAAATATTAAATTGTAATTTTAATTCATTTTATTATTAAAGAAATAACCATTTGTTGTGGTTTTAGATGTTATATTGGATAAAGAAATAAAGTCAGCAATATTTCAACTCAATTCAAAAAGCTCATTAAAATTTAATAAATATATATATATATGTATTTAATTATTGATAAATCTCAAATTAATAAAAAAATATACACAGAATAATTTATGGTTAGCTGGCAGAGAATGTCAAACTGCATTGAGCTCGACATAAGTTTTTTGTAGTGCAAGAATAATAATAATAATAAATTTTATATTCTAATGATCGGGTGACATTATTTTTCTCGATTACTGCTAATGAAAGAAAAGTCAGATCACTATTTTTGATTATATACGACTTATCTTTTACGTCAAGTTCTGTCTAACCTGTTATGTATGTATTTCACATCAACACTAAAACCGAATCTCAAGGTCAATTGGGAAAGGCTTCTATTTTTTTTTTCTTGCATTGATTGACGCAATTCCTATATGTCAGCCCACACACGATCTCCCACTTTTTATTGTTCATATCAGAAATTCTCAAACTATCTGTCACGAGCGATATTGAGTGTAACGCTTGAATTTATATATTTTTTAATTTCAATTAGTAGAAACTGAGTTCCACGTGACAGGCATTGCCTAATGTGGGACCATCGAAAACAATATTTGTTATATTTCTGAATAATAAATAAAAAAATAAAATAAGACAGCATTAAGTAGTTCTTCGACTTGCTACTAGGGAATTTGAGGATTATCATTTTTCTAAGACGGCCAAGAGGTTCTAAGGGTCGGAGCTCAGTCAAGATTGGGAACCACTGGTATTATAAGTTATATTAATTCTTTGTTTATCACAGAGTTGTTTAGAAACAACACACGCCTTCGCTATGCCGGCTCGTACATCATCTCCCGGCGTTGCCCCGAAACGAGACTGGGTCACTTCGCGGGTGTGACGCTTTCGGAATTAACGTTAAAGCCGCAATAAATAATTCTCGTTAAATTTTTAGTGAAAGTGCGTAATTTTATGTTTTGTTACGTTTCATACAATTAAGGAGTTGACCGCGAAAGTTTTTTTTAACGTTTCCACTCTTTTGAACGTTACGTTATGATTTTGCATTGTTAATTTTATTAGTTGTTTTTTTTTTGTTATAATTACAATTGTGTTTTGTTAGATGCAAAAAGATAGATGCACAGTATTTGTGACGCAGTTGTTAACATGTTGTGACGTGGCTGTAAAATATTATTTATATAAAAAATTATATCGTGAAAAACAAAATTTAATTATAAATACAAATTGTGTATTTAAAAATATTAACTATGAACATATTTTTAACTATTAAACAGCTAACATGTTTAAATAAATCTGATCAAAGTGCACTTTTTTGTATGTAACAAGAATTACGATTACTTATGTATTATTACGGGTTCGTTAACAGTTTGTTTTTCCATTCTGTTTTTAGAGCATTCTATATAATTGTTATTTAAGTTCAAAGTAAATATTTGTATCAAATCAATTTTAAATTTGCTTTCTCGGACTACTTTTCCTAATCGATCTTTCTTTAACAGTTAATATTGCACCGAATAAAGGATTATTATACGCAAAATTCGATAGAAAATAAAACAATATTATTCGATGTTCAGAAAAACAAATGAATTCAAAATCAAGTTTTTGTTTTAATAAGACGTAACGTACAGCGTGTATTGCGATCGGTATCTTGTAGAACAGAAAGTGCTTCAGATTTGTTATTAAGTTAATTTGAAACCGGTTTTTGGTCCCACCAAATTCACTCTCACGAACTTATCCCGTTGTTGTCATAATATAATAGTTTATTTCTATATATAAAGTAATTTTATAAGAGTTAATATTTAGTAAGGTTACGTGTTTTTCTTTTTGGTTTGAAGTGAAATGAAAATCGTTTATTAGCATAGGCACTAAATGCATGCGCTTGCTCATCCTTAGACTTTATAATGCCTTCGAAAAGGCGTATGACGAGAAGAAGACCACAAGAAACTCGTCAATCATAGTCTGTACATAAAATAATTAACAAATTCAGCAAAAAAGTAAATACCTAACAATTCAATTAGATCAGATCCACGGTGCAACCACACAGGTATCAATTTTATAATTGCTTAACCAGGTCATTGTAAAGGTAAGTTTCTTTCTTTTTGAAGTCACACTTTAGAAATTTGTTCGATATTTTATTTGAGTCATCTCATAAACGCTTTAGCTCACTGGGCTGTCTATACAGTGGGCTTATCACGAATTTTAGTCTGGCTTTCGAACCGAGTTCGCTTCAAGCGGTTTGTATGGAAATTTGAGCAGCGCGGATTTGGAACTACAATATTTTAGATACTTTTTGTTAATTTTCGGACGTCTCGATCTTTCGTCCATTTGATAGATTGTTGGTGCTCGTTAGTCGTTAGTAAAATTGCTAACGGATCCGGGTTACTTGTGACAGCTCGATTCTCGTGGGTGATAAGCCCACAGATCACACACAAGCATAAGGCTAGATAGAAACCGGTCATATGACGGAACAATATAAATACACGTAAAATTATATAAAACCGCGATTATGTTAACGTAATTATTTAACAATTACGTTTTGAGTGTATGCAATTCAAGTTGTCAATCACGTTGTTCCATTGAACGTGGCCATTAACGTGGCTATTCTACCGGCAACATCATCGTGCATGATACAACTTCAACTACAAGTTGTACGACAAAAAATAAGTTTCTTTAATTGCCAACCTGTGTAGAGTACTGGTTTACAACGTGTATAGATTTATTTTAAAAAAAGCATAATAATTCACCATAAATTCACATTTATTTATTAACTAGCTTTTACCCGCGGCTTCGCTCGCTTTTAAGTCATAGGAATGAATCAATATGATCTAATATAAAAAATTCAAATAGTTTTATACTGCATATATAAAACTGACAGACAGACGGAAATAAAAATAAATATAGAAAAATTCCAAACTATAGTCAATTGGAAACTATAGTAAAAATTATTTTTTTTTTAAATAAAAAGTATCCTATGTTACTTCTAGTACCTCCAAAAATATGTGTACAAAGTTTCATGATGATCGGTTAAGTAGTTGTTGCGTGAAAACGTAACAAACAAACTCACATTCACATTTATATTAGTAAAAAAGGGATTACCTTCATTTATGTTATTATAAATTTATTAAATATAATTTTATGTAAAAAATGCCCTGTCAATTTGGGCAGAGCACACTCCTCTAGCCGGCATAGTGGTAACAGTTGTTTCCACTAATGGACCACACTCTAGTTTAATAAGCATAGTTCTTCATATTATTGTGGGCTGATACCTGTGTGGTTGCACTGTGGATCTGATCTAATTTAAATTCTTGTGAATTATGTGATTTATGAATTGTTATTTACTTTTTTTATTAGTTATTTCATGTACAGGCTATGATTGACGAGTTTCTTGTGGTCTTCTTCTCGTCATACGTCTTTCTGAAGCCATTGTAGAGTCTAACGATGAGCAAGCGCACACCTTTATTGCCTATGCTAATAAATTATTTTCATTTCATTTCATAATATCAGGCGGATTGTGCTCATATGCTCGGCTAATATAAAAAAGAACTCACATTGCAAATGTTAATCACTAATATAAATCAATACAATAAGAATATTGTGTTTATAAAAAAAAACAGACAAAAATAAATTATGTGAAATTACTTTGAAATAATATATAAATAGAACACTAAATTTAATTAAACAATTGGCTAATATGATAAAAATTAATTATAAAAACAAAACAAGTTTTGAAAGGAATACAAGGCCTTTACACGTCGGGTTGCGCGGACTGAGATTGCCAAAATTCGATCGCCTCTTTTACTAGAATGAAAGGCGTTAATACTTGCTTTCACAAACTGTGTGATATTCCAATTAGCATAACTTTAATTACTTCATTATTTAGTACGATATATCTATAGACATTACACAATTTAGTTTTTTTAAAAATTTCAAATAGCAAATAGTATTTTTTTTTAATTTGGGGCTTTTATCTGACAAGACATATCAGCCCCATTGTTCCTTACCTAAATCAACAAAACTAAAATTAAAAAAAAATTAAATAAACTAAAGGAGAGGGAGTTACTGATGAACCATCTTGCAGAAATCCCATATCCCAATCCCACACATATCCCATGCTGTGGGCTTATCACAAATTTAGTCTGGCCTTCGAATCGAGCTGTCACAAGTAAAACGGATCCGTTAGCAATCGGGATCATGAATTTTTACTAACGACTATCGAGCACCAGCAATCTATCAAATGAACGAAAGATCGAGATGTTCGAAAATTAACAAAAAGTATTTAAATTATTGTAGATCCAAATCAACACGCGGTGGCGCTGCTCAAATTTTCATACAGATCCCTTGAAGCGAACTCGGTTCGAAAGCCAGATTGAAATTCGCGATAAGCCCACTGGTTCAGCCAGAACTGACATCCAGCCCGCAGACTGTGCTTTCTCATCAGCACCATCCACAATCGAATAGTGATAATAATTAATGAAAAAGGAAGTGACAAACAATAAAAAAAGACTTCTATGCACATAAATATATTTTTTATGTCGAAACAATTAATAACATTGTGAAATAACTAAACAAATTATTTTACTTATGTAGATATGCTATTATGAAGGTGCACATGTGTCGTCGACAGAAAAGAGGTTGCGGCGGCGATGTAAATAGTATATATATTTTTATAAATAAAACTGTAAATTTGAATTTGGAATGAAAGAAAAGAGGAACGCGAGGGACGTGCGAATGAGGACTTGGATGTTGGTTGCGAATGGGAACGGATGTGCGTGCTTGGATTATAAGAGATTGGTGATATAGTGTAAATATAATTTTAAAAAAAAACAAACAATTGTAAAAGCGATCGAATTAATAAAAATAATATTGATAAAAATATTAATTAATAAAAATTAAAATAATATATATTATATTAGCTATTGTATTGTTTTAGTGGTATATTATTTAGCTATAAAAATAAAACCTTACCAGCATAACAAAGGATGGATGGCACATTAAAATACACTAAACCCACATACAGAGATATAATCAGCCATTTTCTATTGATAATGTTTCCATTTTTAACTGAATTAATTTTCATATCTTTCAAATTCATTGCACATCACTATTTTTCACTGTAACTTCAACTACATTATATAAAATAATAAATTTAATAAACATATTTTAATTAATTAATTAACTGTATAAGTTAGACTCCTTGCTTTGCCTGATTTGGGTTCGGCTAAACAAAACAAAATTGGCGCGTAAATTCGTAAAAGCGCGCGAAACGCATGCGCGGTTAGAGAGTAAATGAGCCGACCGGTTGTCGGATGAACGATGCCCCCCACATCTTTGTATCAGACTACTTTTTAAGTCGGGATCGTGAGCGATTTTCCGCTCTGTGACTTGATTTTCCAGTAAGACGATTCCAACGTAACTTCCGCGGGTTATTTGTTCGGAGTACGTTGAATTAGATAACCGATACAGTTAAAAGAATGTATCTTAATTTATGTTAGTCTCTTATACAGCTATTTGTGTAACAAAATTAAGTTATTGTATTATTCTAATTAGAATAAGGTCACAACACGTTGCTTCAAGGAACTAATAAGTGGTTTAAAAAGTTATTGGTCATATCGACAAATCCTAATAACATAGTCGGAACTAACATTTCCTTCATCCCTTTTTGATTGAACAACAACGAAGAATCTACACAAACCAACTATGCATAATAACAACTTTTCTTTCGCGAGCGATCCTTTCAGTTTAAGGCGACAGCTAACTCTATCGTTATTTAAAATGTGGAATTAAGGGGGTCTTCTAGTCTAGAGGCCCGAATTTCGAGTGTTTTTTGATAATTAATAAAAAAAAAACCATTGATATTTTTATTATTGACTAGCTGACCCGGCGAACTTTGTTCCGCCTTATAAGCAATAAATAAACAGATTTTGGATTTGATTAAGTTCAATTGTTTATTAGGAAAAACAAATAAAAAAATCAAGTATTTTAATGATTCTTTATTATTCATGTATTTTGTTGCATAGGTTGCACTCTTTAGTTAACCACCTTGGGATACACGACATTTTTTGTTTTATTATCAGGTGCAAGAACAAACAACGCAGATGGTCTTCCGACCCGTGAACATGCCACATATAATTGACCATGGGAAACACATGGATTTTCCAGATTCAGACCACAAACTTTCAAAGATTGGCCTTGTGATTTGTATTTGTTTAGTTGTCATTTGCGTTTTGTTATTCCATCTCAGATACGTTTTTGGTATATCATAATAAATAATAAAATATAAATGCAGTTTTAACATGAAAAGCTGTTTATTTTCAATCACAATGACATAATTGGCAATAGTATTTTAAGCCTAGAATATTAATTATGTAACATTACTCCTCCTGAAAGCTCAATATCCGAAACGCGCAGGAGGTTTACGTCGTTGTGTGGAACGACGTGGTGCCTCGTTTAATGCTGCAGACGTTGAGGGTTGAGGCTTCCGCTGTTCAAGATTCTACTGTTGAGCGTTAGGAGACCCAGCTGATTTGTCTCCGTGTCCATCTGATAAACTTTGTTGTGTGATTTGAGTTGATGCACCAGGTTGATAAGTCATCGCGTCCGGTAAAACATGATCATTGACGTCACCCCTACCTCGTTTTGATCCACGACTATAATAGGAATAATTCTTCGGCTTCTTGTTGTTACTCACAGTATCGTTTTTCGTTTCCAAACTGTTATCGTTACGAATGACATCCTTATCATCGTTGTTCTCATCGTTAGTTTCCCTTCGCCTAAGTTGATCAGAGTGTTTCCGTTTGATTACTCCATTGTTCATTTCAACTTGATAGGAGTAAGGCCCGGTGCGTTTTGATGTATTCCCTGGTTCAGAGCCTTTTCCTATAGATTTGTTAACCCAGACCATGTCTCCAATCGAATATTCTGGCGGAATAGTTTCTTTAACTGATGGCTGGAGTTGCTGGAATAACCCAGCTCTTTCAAGATCTTCCTTAACACTTGACTTAAGAAGATCAAACGTAGTGCGCATTTATCTTCCAAACAACATTTCACTTAGTTGGTATCATTACCTTAGTTGGCGAATCTTTTTTATTCACTGGATACGTTTGGTTGCTTTCATTGTCGCTAGATTCGCTAGACGTGTTGTGTCGTGCTAGGCGTCTCGTTCGAAACTATTTATGCATTGCTTTGCCGCTACTAATGCACACTTTTGAGAAGTGGTTGTTCTTCCCGCATAACCTACAGCGTTTGCCTCTGGCTGGACATTCCTCTAAATTATCGTGATATAGTCTCCAAGGGTGTAGTTGTAAAGAAAACTGATAGATTGTTTCACTTTCTTCCCGATGTCTTTTTACAAAACACACTTTTTCCGAGAGTACGTACGTATTCTTGCCATAATAATTGTTCAATACAATAATCCCAATCTTCATTGTAGGTGTTGAAAACATCGAAGTTAAACTTGCCGATCGACATCGTTATTTGCATTATGAATAAAATATAAATGCAGTTTTAACATGAAAAGCTGTTTATTTTCAACCACAATGACATAAGTGACAATTGTATTTTAATTATGTAACAATTTTTATTCCCTTTGACGTATTATGTCACGCCACACGGGAATCCGGTCGAACGGGATAAAAAGTATCCTATCTCCGTCTCCTGGTTCTAAGCTACCACCTCACCAATTTTCAGCCAAATCGGTTCAGCCGTTCTTGAGTTATAAATAGTGCCACTAACACGATTTTCCTTTATATCCAACGGGATAAAAAGTATCCTAAAGCCTTCCCCCGGCCCTAAGCTACCTCCCCACCAATTTTCAGCCAAATCGGTTCGGCCGTTCTCGAGTTATAATTAGTGTAACTAACACAACTTCCTTTTCGAAAAATGGCGGCTATTCAAAAGTAAAGATCGATTTTTTCACTAATTTTTTAACATTCTCGAATTTTTTAAAAATATAAAAAATTAGAATTTCAAGTTGTTGCTGCTTCGTGCCATAGAGGGATATTTAAAGAATGTTCATGCCAAATTTCAAGTGAATCGGTTGATTAGAATTTAAGATATCTTGACAACCGCATCGAAAAAAGTAGTTTTGAGAAAAACGCGTTCAAAGTTTTACGTTAAGTTTCAGGCAGCGTAACTGATAGAATAGTACATATCACTTACATTCTCTTAATCAGTCATCCCAGCTTCATACATTGGACCTTCTTCTACTTCGTATTGACTATTTTTAGCATGTAGTAAACTGAAAGTATAATAGAAAGAACGAGAAATAGTTATTCATACGCAGGTAGCACGGGCGTCTAGTCCCCTGTTGTTGTAGGCCCAAGTTGGCATAACTATCGACACTAATTATCACGAGAGAGAAAGTTGTTTCTCTTTCAAAGACCGGAGCCCGAGTGCCTAGTGAATCCTTATTCGTCCTCTCACGAAATCTCCCCACGCGCGCAAATGCAGTTTTTTTGTCTGCCCGAACCCAACGCCATCATAAACATTAGACTGTGTTCACATAGGAGAGAATATTATTATATAATTTAATACAAAATTGTTTGCATTAATTCTTATTACTTGACCATAATATAACCCTTTCGAATATAGTTTAAAATAGTAACACACTATTAAATGTGACATTTTAAATATTATAGAAATAGAGATAATTATTTATCATAATTAAATATAATAATTATTATATAATTAAACTTCAACGTTTATGCGAGTCTACATTGAGAAGATAGAATTATGTTTTTATCATCTTCCAAATTTCATATAAACAAATTCCAAGTTTAAAT
>JAPWLS010002019.1:0-78055 GCA_028551675.1 Tineola bisselliella | reverse complement strand
AAATTTATATTACATTTATTTGTTACAAGTTCGTGTTAAAATACAAGAATACGCCACCAAAAAAATGTGAGCAAACAGAAACCACAAAACTATAAAAAGCTGAATGAATTTCAAGTGAATATTGCCTATTATATTTACTCATTCATTTTACAATAATACATCGTTTTTTTATAATATTACTTTAACTGTCTGTTCGTGATCTAAAAATATATATGAAAAGGAAATTAAATTATACCTAAGTCTAAAATGCATACTGGTTTGTCACTAAAGTTATTCCGATATTTAAAAAAGGTGAGGAATCAGACCCTGGTAATTTTCGACCGATATCTGTACTTCCTGCTTTCAGTAAATTATTTGAAAAGATCATTCTAAAGCAACTGATGCAATATTTCGCAAACAATAAAATATTACATAAATCTCAGTTTGGGTTCACTAAAGGCAAATCCACTGCTGACGCCGGAGTTGCATTAATGAAGATCGTGCTTGACGCCTGGGAGGATTCACAAGACGCCATTGGGGTGTTCTGTGATTTGTCCAAGGCGTTTGACTGTGTTAGGCAATCAACAAATTACATTATTACGGAATACAAATGTTGCTCTAGAATTGATGAAATCTTATTTATATTAACGATCTCGCCTACATGGTCAATGATGTCTGTGATATAGTGTTATTCGCTGATGATACCTCATTGATATTTAAGGTTAAAAGAAATCAGGACGACTATAGTCATATCAATAGTGTATTAACCAATATATCACACTGGTTCAATTCAAATAATTTAAAATTAAATGCAGAGAAAACTAAATGTATTAAATTTTCACTTTTAAATAAAAATATTGCTACAACATCAATAAGGTTAGGTGGCCAATGTTTGGAATTAGTATCTAATGCAACCTTCTTAGGGATCACACTGGACACGAAGTTTCAATGGGGCTCCCATATAATATCTTTGTCTTCTAGATTAAGCTCAGCAGCTTATGCTGTTAAAAGAATTAGGCAATTGACTGACATAGATACTGCCAGATTAGTGTACTTCGCGTATTTTCACTCGTTGATGTCCTATGGAATTTTGTTATGGGGCAACTGTGCTGATGTTAAAACCATCTTCATCTTGCAAAAGCGAGCTATAAGGTATATATATAAACTAGGGTCACGTACATCTCTGAGGGATAAATTTGCTCAATATAACATACTGACCACAGTCTCTCAATACATTTATGAGAACTTAATATACGTTCACAAAAATAAAGCTAACTTCATTAAAAATAGTGATATGTCTGCCAGAAATACTCGCAGCTCAAATAAGCTGCACACTCCTAATTTCCGTCTTCGTAAAACTAGTCGTTGTTTCATGGGGGTTGGCATAAAGTCATATAATAAGCTGCCCGATGATATTAGTAGCCTCCCTCTTTGTCAGTTCAAGAAAATCGTAAAAAGCAAACTTATTCAAAAATCATATTACACGTTAGATGAATATCTTACTGATAAAAAAGCTTGGACATAATCTATGGCATTTTATGTTTACCCTTAGGTATATAATATATAGGATGACATGAATATATAAATAGGATGACAATGCCCCTATACAGCAGCTATTCTTCTACATCATAGTAGATTTATTATATATTATTATGACATTGGTATGTAAGTGGACAATGCCAGTATACAGCAGCTAAATCAAATTGATAATTATTGAATTAATAAATTTATTTCATTTATATTTGTATATCTATTGACGAGTAAAAGCGCTCTATTGGAGCCCATTTGCTAAAAGTAAAAAATAAAAAAAAAAATATATTTATTTATTTTTAAACTTCTATTATCGTAAGCTGTCCTATTACATAATTAAACCGAATTGAATCAGTTTGTAATAGCAGAGGTTCTTCTTATAATATATTGTCTTAATGTAATTAGGTAGGCTAAAAAAATGATACCTAGTAAGCTCTAATTGTGCAACAGCTGCCTGCAACTGATAATTTTCATTGTCATTATCCGGAGATATTCTTCCTGGATGAGTGGGAAGAAAATCAGGTAGACGCATCGATTCTACTCCTAAAACAAGCATAAAAATAGCATAACATCAGCATAAGGACTAGATAAACATTTTGAAATTGTACATAATAAAAAAGACAACATACCCGAAGGTCCTGATCGATCAATTGGAAAACTGTGTCTTGGTGATGTATTTCTACGATCGACAGGGTTTACGCATTCAGTCAAATCCAAACTTAAATGTGGAGGATCTGCAGCAACACCTCGGAGGTCTCTTGATGGGCACCACTCTGCACCTCGCAATGATCCAGACGGTCCATCGTCATAGTCATAATCCCTAGTCCCTTCATCAAACCTTCGACTACTATAACTAGTGTTAAATGTAAAGTCGGGTAACCTATCCATGTCAACAGACAAAGGGCCTGGTTGAACAGAGTATGCCTGCTCAACCAGTATGTGATCCTGCACGAAATCGGGTAAAGAAGGCATACCTAACGGCTCCGATGCTATATTTGGTCTGTGGTAGTAAGAATCCTGATTGTATAGGTCATTTTTACTATCAACTACACTAAATGGTATTTCGACTGGGTCTCTTATTCGATGTTCTTCTTTGGCATGGGAATCTGACGAGCGGGACTTCTCTCGTTTATGTTCGTTAGTTTCCGGCTTCGTAGGCGAATGTTGCACTGTCTTAGCGTACACTTTAGGACGCGCGCCTGTATTCTCAAAAGTGGCGTTTCCAGGTAAAGACAGATCCCTCTTCAAGAAATGTCTAAAAGAGAAAGGATTCTCTTCCTTACGAACCGTCCCTCCTGTTTCTGTAATAAAAATAACACTATTAAGAATACACTTTTATATTTAGCCGATGAAAAACAACATGCAAAATACTGACTCGACGTTGAACTTTTAGCCTCTGCAGCGTCTCCCTCTCCGCTTTCGTTGGTATTATACTTAGACTCTTCGATGCCCAAGTCTGGTTTGGGTGAATCATGTTCATTTTTATCGTCTCCAGCACCAACTTCAGCATTTTTAGGCGATTTTCGATTTGAAAGACTATCATCGTCTTCCGCCATGATAAAGAAATGTGACAGTTCACAGTACGTTCGGAAATAGTACAATTTTACTCATGAATAGTTGCGTTCAATTTATAAATAACAAGTTTACTCCATTATGTAAATTAAATTCGACGAAAGGAAAAGGGGCAGAAAAAATAAAATAACAGAAAAGTAATGAAAAATAATTTATTTGACTAAAATTAACTATTAATCTCAATTAATGCGTACAATAGGAAATGCTTTAACAACAAATAAAACTTAAAAAACAACAAAATATAAATTCGTTAACCATAAATGCATTTTATTTATCGCAGTTCATCATCGTTATTAAATAAAACCATCTTGTAATGAACTTAGATAAAAGTGACTTAATTTAGAAATACAGTCTAATTGAGACTTTCAATTTAAAATTCATTGACTCCCTAAAGTAAGGAAGAACAGTTTAACATTATAAATCAATTATCATTAAAGCTAAAATTAAGTTTTTAATAAATGCCGTAATTTTAAAGTAAGTAGTCAAATATGTGATAAAGAAGTAATTTACTAATTTTAAGCGTATAATTTAAAATATTTTTAAAAAAGTAAGAATTTTGGCACAGACTTCGTTAAATCGAATCCAAAGGAGATGACATATAATCATTAATCGATACACTTTTTTTTAAATATAAGTAAACGAGGCAATCATCTTTTTATACTCGACATAATTAAATTTTAATTATTAAATATTAGAGATAAAATAAGCAAGATAAACACTAAACATGTTATTAAATAATATTATTATTACAATACGTTTAGAAATACAGATATAATAACACAGAAGCACAATGACAACTTTAAAATAATTATTAATACAATAGACACCGATTATCAAAAACATTTGTGACCCACGTGGCACCTATAATAAAAATATATACTAATATTATAAAGAGGAAAGATTTGTATGTTTGTAACGAATTGGCTCAAAAACTACTGGACCGATTTCAAAACTTTTTTCGCCATTTAAATGCTACATTATCACTGATGTTAGGCTATATAAATTACAGGAAAAAATTTGGCAGACAGGTAGTTAGTAGACATCCTCTAAGAAAGGATTTTGCGACAGGGGTGTGAAAGGCATTTTCTGTTGACTGAAATATGAAACAGCATTAAACTTCATAGTACTTTACATCAACATTACTAGGCGAACTAAGTCGTTGGTATTCAATATTTTACAGTTTTATTTGTAACATAAATAATTCAATTGTTTTTGTTTATCCATTTGTCATGTCTCTATCTCGGTGTAGCTTGTGTGGTACCTAAGCTTTCATACAAGCTCTTGGAAAGGAAGACTATTGAAAGCTATTAGGTCCAGCGATCCTGCTAACATCAGACGGAGTGCTGTCACATGTCAATCGAGCTGCTATAAAAAAATAATAACAACGCCATAGTTACTATAGCTATATGTGCATGTCTGTGGGCTTATCACGAATTTAGTCTGGCTTTCGAATCGAGCTGTCACAAGTAAAACGGATCCGTTAGCAATCGGGATCATGAATTTTTACTAACGAGCACCAGCAATCTATCAAATGAACGAAAGATTGAGACGTTCGAAAATTAACAAAAAGTATCTAAAATATTGTAGTTCCAAATCCGCACGCGGTGGCGCTGCTCAAATTTCCATACAAATCGCTTGAAGCGAACTGGGTTCGAAAGCCAGACTAAAATTCGTGATAAGACCACTGATAGCATTCCATCAGTTCATATAGCGTGTGATACTACATCTACTAGCTCCATCTAGTGGTCTGTAGTGGAGTTAGTACAAGACAGAAGTAAATATAATTAGCATTAGTAAAAAATATATTTTAAAAACGAAGACACTAATTCAGTCTTACCGTGAAGGATATATTAATCTATGTTAACCCTTAACCGTGGACGTTCTTTTTTTGTCACACTTCTATATACAAGCGGTCCCTGGGACCATTATATTTGAAGGTTAAATTAATTACCAAATTTTAAGATTTTGCAATTATTATTACTTTTATTATTAGCTAGAACAGTGATTTTCAACCTTTGTTGAATTTGGCGGCACACTTTTCGAATTTCGTGGCACACAAAAATGTCGCAGCACAGTGGTTAAGAATCACTGATCTGGAGGTATCAAATTTAACGACTTAGTATATATTTAATCAAACTTATTTATTGATTTATATATTTTAACCAATTTGAAGCACATTTTGTTTTAAACAAACACGAAAATTACAAACTGCAAGCGGTCTGTGACCACGCGTCCACGATTAAAGGTTAAATTAGAAATAAAAATAACAAACAAAAAACATTAATTTTAAACCTAAACAAAACATATAAATATTATTTATATAGTATTCTGACAAGTGTATACACTTCGTCTGATGTTCCACTTCACTAGGAGTTAGGACATAACGCTACGAAAGGGTATTTATTTTCGTCTACTTGTTAAACACCACACAAATGCTACCAGTAACACCATTTAACCAGTAGCGTAGCTAGATAACCAGAAAAAAATGGGACAAAAAATAAACTAGGGCCCCAACTAAACTAAGAATACAGGGGAGTTCACCGCAAGTTTCAAACAAGTTGTTCGAAACTTGTTGGGAATTCCCCTGTATTTTTTAAATAAGTTGTCATTATTAAAGTCGCGTTCCTGGAATCTGGTTTATTTATATACCGAATGTGGGAACTGCCCCGTCTAGCTCCTTAGTAGCTACGCCACTGCATCTGACATTATAATTGTGTTACCAGCCTACTAAAGATATTACACAATAATGACAAACATTTTTAGAAAAACAGGTTTGTTTACAGTAAAATCTCCTTAATCGCGGAGTATACCAATTCAAAAAAATATATAAATGCAATTATATTTATTTCTTTATAAATAACTTAAACAAGTTCAGAAACGACGCTCAAACAATCACTACTTGAAACGGGATTTCAGTAGAGCGCTTATTTTAGAAACGCAAATTCTACACTCAAGTATTAATCAGGTGATTACAGATCAAAATATAATCAAGCTCGAGCGTTGTTTCTGAATACGCATTTAGAAAGTGTTAAAAAGAAGTGTTTCATTTACAATTAAGAACCAATCTTTTGGAGCTGAAAGCTTTTTAAAATTATCATATATCACTAATTAACTAACGAAGATTGCAAAATTCAGTTAAAAAATAAACAATTTTTAAATTCCTCTCTAAAATGAGTCAAATTGACTTGAGCTGTGTTGTTTGACAAAATACAGTATTATATTTTAATCTTAACACATTAAAGGCGGGAGTCGTAGTACTACGATTTATCTCGACTATTAGTTCTTTTTTAATATTTCTTGTAGTTTTAAGAATTTAAATAAACTTTTCCAAGTCTAAATTTTTTTTATGATTACACAAAATATCGCCCACTCCAGACCGAAAAACCTAGCATACTTTCGTCAAGATCCCCCGCCTTTAACACTAGATTTACCAGACCGGTCAAAATGACTGGTCTTGCAAGATCAAATTAAAATTCCTACTGCATCTAACATTTTCTTTAATTCTTCTAATCTTCTTTAATCTATAACAGAAGAATTAGTTTTATGAATTTTATATTATTTTATATATATTTGTAACAAATATATACTTTTTTGGTTTTAGTAGAAATCGGTATATTTAAGCTGGTAAATCTAGTGTTAATGTGTTCATATTATTATTATTATTATTAATAGTATAAAGAAAGGTATGAAATAACTATTTACCCTTTTCACTAACCAAAACAAACGCCAGAGGGTAGAGTAAGTAACGTACTATGAGTTTTTCAGTCCATAGCAATTTTAACTACAAATAAAACAGTTTAGGATAACTCTCAAGAGCTTTAAACCAGAAGTTCCCAAACTATGCGTCGCGAGCCAATATCGAGTAGGTCCCAATATGCAATACGTATGTGTGCGTTAATAGAACAATCCTTCATTCATATTGGTACTGCATGAATTTTTATTATTTAATTCCAATTAGAACAAATAAGACTGCGTTAAGTAGTTCCGCGACTCGCCACTAGGGAATCTTTGAGCAGTACCAATATTTATACCCCCATTTCTCTAAGCCAGCCAAGAGATAGGTTCCAATATTAGATTTTTTAATTAGATGGGTCGGAACTCAGTCAACTTTGGGAACCACTGCTCTAAATTCTATTTGTAGCTAAAATGTACATTGTATCTATAGTAATTTTTTCTTATCATTACGATTGCACCATTGCATAAAAGCTATGACGAAAACAAAAAACTATCACATGATATCCGTTTTTTTTTAAATTTTGCTCTCCAATTAGTATGAAGTATCTAATTGAATTCTTTAGTGAACTACATAACCTAATTGGTTAGATATATCATTTACTTTACATAACAAACAAGCCGCGTGTACACAGTCAATAAACACAACGATCTGAATTATTGATAACGTTTAATAAGTCGTCACGAAACGACAAAGTGTTCACGACCTCGTAACACGCTAACACAGGGGGACTACAAGGCCTAACAATGTGCGTACGCATGTATATATACAAGGAAACATGCGAGCAAGGCCTGCGTACGTACAAATCCAACATAAAAATTTTAAGACCCTTTTCTTTATTAAGTTTTTCAAATTAATAATACACGTAATACTTTAACATATTATGACAATACCAAGTCGCTAGTCATCTGAATGGGTTATACCAGGGGTTCCCAAAGTGTGCGCCGTGAGTATATCCGCTATCATTATTCGAACCCACAAATATCTTTTTTGCGAATGGTTTTGAGGTAGGGATCCGTGACAAAATACTAAACTTGAAACTACGCAACGGGCTAAAAAAAGATTGGGAACCAGTGGGTTATACCACCTTTATTGTTGCATCACTTTTTTCATACAACAAAAAAAAACTTCAACCATAGACCGAGTGTCAATTGTAGAATGATGTGACTCTATAGTAATATTACTATATTTGTATTTGAACTAATACACTAATAATACTAACTTATAATAGATAGTTTATCTTGCTAAACAAAAGATTAGACGACATCTATTGCGTTATAATGCTTAAAACATTGATAAGGAAATTGTCGCCTACATGAGTAACCGCCAAAAATACACGCTTTAGAACCAGATCGAAGAGAAAACCCCAACTCGTGACCTTTAAATCCTAAAATAAAAATCATGCACAACGGCTAATGGGACTCACGCACAAAATACATTTGGTCTCTTTCTTTTACATGGCGAGGGAAGGATACAGAAGAAACCAGTCTTAACTAAAAAAAAAAGTTACTCTACCCTCCACTTACATTCGTAAAAGACATGGAGCCCGTATTCACCAAACTGTTAACTAGGAGTTAATTGAGTTTTGGTGAGAACGGCCGTATTATTTTAACCTTAGACTAAAATGATTCTAAGAGGACAGTGGGCAGTTTACACTTGACTTTAGTTGACCTTTGTCCATTGTACACAATTTTTTATTATATCGTAGGTATGACCTATTTTATTTTTTAAATATATTTTTCAGTGTTTCAAATGCTAATTTGAGACTATAATATTTAAAAAAATATATTATTAGACTTTTGAATTAAAAGTATAATATTTTCATTGACAACACTACATCCTTCATTTTGACACATGATACGATGTGTCAAAAACTAGATTTTTAAAATAAGAACACAACAATTTCTCTTATGTTATTCGACCATTTGAGCTATATGTCATAGGTGATAATGTATTTTCTTACTAGATATACTTTTATATTAATTCCAATAACAGTTATGAATCTCCAAATACCAAAGTACAGTCGAATGCAAAATCATTTAACCACCAGGCATATATTTTTACACTTGGGTGATTAGACAATTTTAAACTTCATTGTACATATAAACAACACCTACGCCCACTATAGGGACTCTTAGGGAATCTTAAATTTAAAAAGTCCGTAAAATAAATTATCACACATTCCATTCACCATCGGTGGGTGAACACCCGAAACCACCAGGGCTACCAGCCGAAAGTTCCGCATTCAGCTAAATCAAGGGAGATTTCAAAAAATAACAACTAACTGGAATGAACCCTGGTCCCATAACACGGGTAAAGCAAGCTACCTATCTTCAGTTGGTTCAATAGTTTCTGATGCCGTCTCCACATCAGTGGAGGCCCTATGCTAACTGCTGGAGCTGCTCGACGTGGAAAGAGCGTCGCGTCCCAATTCCGCCGCCATTATTGCGATCGTCAACTCTTTTCGAGCTTTCTGCACCACCCACACCATTAAGGTTATGCCGATTAGAATCTGAAATTAATAAAAAATATATTAACACATCACTCTGGGATATTTAACCTTTAAAATGAAAAATGAAAATCGTTTATTAGGATAGACACTAAAGGCGTGCCTTGCTCATCGTCAGACTCTACCATGAGTTCGGAAAGGCTATGACGAGAAGAATACCACAAGAAACTCGTCAATCATAGCCTGTACATAAAATAATAATAAAAAAAAAAACTGAATTTTAATTCAGAAAAAAAGTAAATAACAATTCATAAATCAGATTGCACAGTATGAACATGAGCAATGACATATAATACTTATGGAAATAAGACACCTTCACCAGCCTTTTTTAGTTTAGTCTAGAGCAGTGTTTCCCAAAGTGGGGCCCCACACGACTTTAACCCTTTCGCTTCGGGCCATTTAAATGCAATACTAGATTTCGGTGCCAAATTTGACGAAAAAAGCAAATTCTTAAATAATTGCGGTAAATAATTATTAGGTATAATTTCGCTTGACGAGACTAAAATATTAACTGGGTGTTTGTTTACATAAGGGGGGCATAGTAATTTTAGAAAGACTAAGGTTGGGAAACAGTGGTCTAGAGTTAGGGCATTGTAAGCATGCGTATGTATTTATTACTATCTTTCTCTGTCACACACACACACTCTCTCTCCTTGTCTCTCTTAAAGTAGATGTATCTATTTTTACTCGAGAATATTAACATAAAACCTTCAACACAATGCCGAGACGATCATATCACAAAAGGATTACGATCGTGACAATTAAAATCGCCCTTCCTTGACGTTTTCCTCAAAGATAAAGCTGTTATAATTGCTCCGGATTGCATTTGTTTTATTGCATACAATAACATGCATTATCGATCCTAATGTGTGACAGCCCTTAGTTAATAATGTCACTGTACGTTTAATCTATCTATTTACTCAGAATACAGACAAATATTCGTAATCAATTTATATGTCGGTCCCATAATATATACAATAGGATAAATAAATAAGTACAGTAACACCCCGCTTTACGCGACCCCGTTATGCGCGGTTACACTATAACGCTAAATTCAAATTTATTATTAAATTACGCGAAAGAGTGCGTATAAACATAATGTAGTCATCAACTTCTCTATGGTCGCGGGAATTTCAGTTAACGCGATTTTTTCCGGAACGTATCCCTCGCGTAAAGCGGGGCATTACTGTAAATATTCTTTAGTAAACGTGGAGGCTAAGTCAAGATTGTATGATCAACTTTCTAGATAGTCCTAGAATCAGACTGAGCAGTTTATAGGGGATTTTAAGAGCGAATTTGAGTTGTGTTAGATTCTAAATAGACATGTTTTGATAGTTTTATATATTCTAATAGTTGTAACTGGGGTACCCAGTAGCATAGGTTTTCGAACCTAGTACATGGGCCCTTAATATTTTTATATGACAAAAATTTTCACAAAATATATTTTTTTAATTTTATTTAAATGTGTAGAGGAAGATGAGGGGTTGGGGGGAGGAGGGAGACGAGATAACCCGATCAAACCCGAAGCTAATCCCGAAATACGACTAAATTTGTATTGTAACGAGCAGACTCAAAATTGTCAAAATTAATCATATTCGCCATACAATTAAATGCGCGCGGCTTATCTTTACCGAGAACCGTTCAGTATTCGAAATGTTAATATTTACTGTTAATACATGTTATCTGTCGTCTCTGTGTGTGTGTGTGTGTGTGTGTGTGTCTCGCCAAATGATAAACTTTCAAGGAGTGTAAATCTAATCGCGTTCGCATTTGAAACTAGGCGTTTCTGTTTACCTCCATTTTTAACCCTCCGTCGGGCGCGGCCGATCTCACAGGCACAGCAATTATAGGTACTATGAACTCTTTTAGTTTTTAGTCTGATTTAAAGGGGAAAAAAAATTCTATTACTTTTGTATAAAATTTGTTTCTAAACGTTCCAATAAAAAAGATTGATTTTGATTTTCATCTTAGATTTAATTAGAAAAAATTTAATCATCCATTTTCTCAATGAGCCATATCAACCATACAATGATACACTCTATGTAGCATCACACCCACTCTAAATAACGTCATTATTAAGCAATAAACAGTACTTTTTAAATTGCAGAAATTAATAAGAACTGCAGCTGTGTACGTTCTTTATACTTTATTAGTAATTTACTTACATATGTATAATAATAGTTTAAAAAATCAATTTAATACGACATAAAATACATACTCCCTTAACTGATGCTATATAGAGTTTATACTGTATTATACAGTTAAAGTTATTTTTGTATGGAGACAATCAACAGCGAACCTGTCGGTGACGCACCAAACTAAAAGTTCCCTCGAAATAGTCACCTATGTTAAACCTAATACCATTTATACTGTGGGCTTATCACGAATTTAGTCTGGCTTTCGAATCGAGCTGTCACAAGTAAAACGGATCCGTTAGCAATCGGGATCATGAATTTTTACTAACGACTAACGAGCACCAGCAATCTGTCAAATGAACAAAAGATCGAGACGTTTGAAAATTAACAAAAAGTATCTACAATATTGTAGTTCCAAATCCGCGCGCGGTGGCGCTGTTCAAATTTCTATACAAATCGCTCGAAGCAAACTCGGTTCGAAAGCCAGACTAAAATTCGTGATAAGCCCACTGTACTAAGAAGACATACCACGTTTTATAATATATTACATCTAAATTTCCCTTCAAGATTCTTTAAAATTATCTAAAATTGATAAGCGAGTTTCGACAAAAACAACAACAAAAATTACCTTACGTGAAGAATTATTCTAAAATGCTAAGTATAGATCGCTCACATGTCATTTCTTGTCTTAAAATTTATTGCTATCGTATAGAATTCATAGGTATCTGATTTAGTATACCCTTTGGCATTAAGCTCCCCTTTACACTAGACTTAGGTGCAATAAAGAATTGGCATCATATTATATACAGTCTAAACTCCATATAACGTCACTCGATTTAACGACAAACTCCCTAAAGCGTCGAAATCACTTGTCTGAAATAAACTATTCCTTTTCTAATTCATATTTTTCCTCTCTCCATTTAACGACAACTCTCTATAACGCCATAAAATGCACAATCCCTTCAGTGTCGTTATGTAGAATCTACAATGTATTCATTTTGTTAATCCCAATTACAGTAATACCCCGCTTTACGCGACCCCGTTATACGCGGTTTCACTATGACGCGAAATTCAAATTTATTATTAAATTACGCGAAAGAGTGCGTATAAACATAATGTAGTTATCAACTTCTCTATTGTCGCGGGAATTTCAGTTAACGCGATTTTTTCCGGAACGTATCCCTCGCGTAAAGCGGGGCATTACTGTATTCCTAACAAAACAAAGACGAATTAGATATGGGTGTCCCGTAAGTCAAGGACCAAGGAAATACTGGTAGTAGAAGGGGTAATTTTCTATACGAAACACTAAATTTCTGAATAATATTTGTATATGTTGAAATTATATATGTGTATGTTCATTATATATTTAGTTTACTTATATTTATGTATTTTATTTATCTAAATTGCATTGCCCAATACTATTACTGCTTCTATGACAATTGGTTATCTGGAAGATATTACTTTTAGTGATGAGATCGCCAATTGCTCTAAATCTGCTTCCTATTGTTGTTGTATTGTTATTATTATGTTTTAAAGCAATAAAGTATTTATTATTATTATTATTAAATTTTATTGTCCTAGATCAAGTAATTTTTGTAATATGATTTTTTTAATTTAATTTTGTAATTTCTCTTACTGCACACACAAAATGTATTATTATTATTATTTATTATAATTTTTTATACTTTTTATTGTTTGAGGGTGTTAAGAAAACATGTATCTACCTAATTAATGAGTTTTTCATCAGTAATTATCGGAAACATAAAAATTACAAGCTAAGACGTATGCAAATTTTGTAATCACAAAATTTGCAATGTGATATTTGATTGATGCTGGTGAAAAAAAATTGATGACAACCTTCTGGAACAAACATTATATATGTTGTTTTTGTCCGACAGTTTGAGGTGTTATTAAATAAAGACAAGTTACTTGTAAGAGATCAAGACATTCATTGAATTGAAGTTGAAGTTGAAGCGTTGAAGCGAAGCCGAAGCGACCGCACGTATCCTGATGATGCCACGTGAAGTGGCGAAACGCGTCGAGACAAATTGCTAAATGTTGTAGCGGGAATAATAAGCAAAATAATTTTAAATAATTCCTTTATTCATTGAATTGTTTATTTTGATTTCGACTTATATACCAAATTTACTAGCTGAATGATATAATATTCAATGATTAAACGAAGTTACCTGTACGTGAAGTTCTATCATAATTATACGATAGTTTTCGTCCGAAGAGATTCGCATAAGACAAATGTAGATATTGAGAGTATAGTGTTGGGAACCAAGACAAGGCAAATTTATTAAAATTTAAAATTTATACAGTATGTGAAACATAATAAATTAATGTTTAGAACATACTATACTAATATTTTATAACAACATTGTCTTATGCCAATCTCGAGGACGAAAACTTAAGTATAATTAACTGTTATGTTATCGTCTTAGCTCTAATCGTTTCGTCAACCATTATATTTTATTATTATTATCTAAGGTGTAATTATTTCGGCGATCATTATCGAGTGAGATTTCACACTAATGATCATCAGACTAATATTACGTCCTGTTGACAATAACTCATATCAAGTTTTTTTTTTTTTTTCAAAACAAAAATTAGTAATATGGAGTTTTTTTTCAAATACCCTCACAATGCAAATGCTTAAAAACAATAATTCTAATTATAATCCAATAACACGTGCGCGGATCCAGTGACACGATCGCCGATAGGTTCACGCGGGGTTTTACATTCGGATCCAGTTCGCACTGGATATCAGTTGTGTACGCTGTTAAAAATAACATCGATGCTTCATTGCGTTGGAACGCGAACGTCATTTTGGTTCAGCGCGATTTTCTGATGCAATTGTCAAATACACATATCACATTCAAATCTCCCCATAGGTACTATAGTATATACATATGTAGGTAAAAAAAATACGGCATGACTGTTTTTCCTAGCACAGCCAAAAGAAATCCATCACCTAATACTACCACGTGGTGGTGGTGGTGGTTGGGGAGGGTGGGGGGGGGGGGGGTGTCACAGGGGGAGGTATATAGAAAAGGGTCTAGTTTAGGATTTATGAGGTAACACACCTGGAAAGCAAACACCACGTAGCCAGCCACGTGCGACTCCTGCAGTACATCGTGCATGGAACGAAGCGTAGAGCCCAAGTAAACGTTGATCAACTGCGCTGGCAGCAGACCCAGGAATGTAGCTAAATGATAACCGCAACCGTGGACATCGCTTACCTGAAACAATGCAGACAAATATATATTACAAGTAAAAAACAACCTGGCAACACTTTAAAAAAGTACTCTCCAATTACTGTCAAACTACCCTCAATAATTTATGATTATTACACTTTTAGAGAAACTGAGGTGAAATAATAGTGCTGATTTTTACGGATTAAAATATAATTATCACAATGCATTGTGGCGATAAAAAGACAAGAAGAAACAAGAAAGATGACACTGACAGACTAAACGTCAAAACCTCAAATCTTCTTAAATAAGTATTTTCGGCTTGTAGAATCGACCGCCACACACTAAATGACAATTAACTCAGACATCCCACAATATTTCAAATAAGAAGCTGGCAACACTTTAGAAAAGTACTGTCATTTGAAGTATATTGAATTTAACACTAGATTTACCAGCTTAAATTATACCTATTTCTACCAAAACCAAAAAAGTATATATTTGTTACAAATATATATATAAAATAATATAAAATTCATAAAACTAATTCTTCTGTTATAAATTAAAGAAGATTAGAAGAATTAAAGAAAATGTTAGATGCAGTAGAAATTTTAATTTGATCTTGCAAGACCAGTCATTTTGACTGGTCTGGTAAATCTAGTGTTAAGATCATTATCAAGTATATAGTATGTAAACTAAGCACACCTATTTGTAGTTATTACACTTAAAAACAAAGCAAATATATATATAGTAAAAGAATATATTATATATCTATGCATTTATCAGTACGTATAACATAAAAACATTTAATTAAACAAATTTTATCGATATGTTAGTGCGATAACAGTATTTATGTAATACCTAATTGTCTACAAACAGCACTGGAAATTAATTACGCATTTCGGACAATTTCTAAATACTCGATAACGTTCTTATATAACCAATGATCGTTCTCTGACTGAATATTGATTTGTTTATTTAAATCAGGGGGGCTACTCACACGAACTCGGACGAAAATACGGGCGTTTATTACTCAGGAACACTTACGGACTCGTAATCATTCACGAATTCAGGACTTATTATACGGACATTTGACAGGACTTTTTACGGGCTCACAAGTCAAAAATTCACGTAAGCTACAGAGGTGACGGCCGTATCACGAAACTTCGGATATGCCTGAGTAGCCCCTGAGTAACGCGGTTTCGTGAAAGTCCGCCAAATAAACGGACCAACTCACTTTCGATATTTCTTACGTCATTGTACCAGCTCTAAATGATGTCAGTGTCAATTTCTACGCACAACGAGACCTGTACTCAAGAACGATACTCGAGCCTAGTTTGAACTGTAATAATAATTACTCGAGTGTAATTCCTATCCTAGACTAAACGCTCCACTAAAATCTCGTTTCATTGCTTAAAAATGAATACAAATAGTTTATTAGCATAGGCACTAAAGACGCGCACTTGCTCATCGTTAGACTCTACCGTGACTCCGGAAAGGCGTATGACGAGAAGAAGACCACAAGAAACCCGTCAATCATAGCAAGTACATAAAATAATAAGGTTTAATACATTTATTGCCTCAAAAAGAATTACATAAATTCACTTAATTGAGATAAAAATTATAAATAAACATAACGTACGTAGAATATTGACAACACCATCACAAGGCACTCAAACCCATTACATGTTTTTTCAATTCATATTTAAATTTGGAACATATTTTTAATATTAGTTATAACATTTGGCAATTCATTATAGACCTGCGCTCCTTCCACTATAACACTTCTTTTTCCATAGAATAATAATAATAAAAAACTGGATTTTAATTCAGAAAAAAATTAAACTTAAGCGTTGTTATCTGAATGGTGATATACCTACATATATTCCAAAGCTCCAACGCGCAAAGACGTTTAACATCGTAATTGGATAAGAAGCACAGAAAACCGCGACATTGCATGTAATAATAATAATAATAATTAATTACTTTATTGCACAAATTAAAAGAACAAAAGAAAAAAACAAAAGGCGGCCTTATCACTGAGTAGTGATCTCTACCAGGCAACCAACTTTAGGGTAGTAAATCGCGAATTAAATGATAGGGTGCAAAAAAAACAAAATAAAATAATATATACAAATGAATAATAAAGATATAAATAATCCTAAATATATATTAGAAAATGCAATGCATGTACTTTAAGATATAACAACCGCTACTAATGGTGACAGTAGAAAGTCACCGCGAACGTCCTAGAAACTTTGTCAACTAGCGTGACAATAGTTCACTTAGCTAGACCGTACATATTTTATTATACAGAATGATTTTTTTATATATATATAAATCGTCGGGTTTATATATAACTAGCTAATACCCGCGGCTTCGCTCGCATTTAACTCATTAAATAAGTATTAGATATCATTTCAATAGAACTATACTCAATATTTTACTATACTCAATTGGAAACTATAGTAAAAAATAATTTATTTTTTTAATAAAAAGTATCCTATGTTACTTCTAGTACCTTCAAAAATATGTGAGTAAAGTTTCATGACGATCGGTTAAGTAGTTGTTGCGTGAAAACGTAACAAACAAACTCACATTCACATTTATAATATTAGTAGCGATTACAAGTCTAGTCATAAAATCACCAATAAAACAGCGCGTATACGAGCATCTGTTGTCCTTGTCGCACAACAGTCGTAATCGCATACGTGCGCTGAGAAGGAATATAACAACCGCTCTACTTCGCTTTACAAAATTTGTACAGACCTTTCCCATCCATCCTAGTAAAATACAGACGCGTGTTAGCAACATGTATTCGCATACGCACGTCATATTTAAAAACAGTATTGTTCTAGCTATAAGCGTAGTCATAAATTTTACTTGCGTCACTACATGCATCAATAAACATAATAGTTTTTGCGTGAATCGAATGCTATATTGCCTATTCAGTACAGTCTCTCGTCTGTGGGAAGTCCCTCCACCACTAAAAATATATCTCAATTTTATTATCGCTACATACTTTTGTAGTAATGTAAAAGCGTAAATAGTGCAGTCATATGACCCGTCATTGTTCCTACAGGTCATTTAATAAAAGGATAAGAATAAATCAAATGAATCTCTTCACGCCCTTATAATATATATCCCGACTAATATCATAAATGTGAATGTGAGTTTATTTGTTACGTCACGCAACAACTACTTAACCGATCATCCTGAAACTTTGTACACATATTTTTGGAGGTACTAGAAATAACATAGGATACTTTTTATTAAAAAAAATATTATTTTTTACTATAGTTTCCAATTGAGTATAGTAAAATATTGAGTATAGTTCTATTGAAATGATATCTAATACTTATTTAATGACTTAAATGCGAGCGAAGCCGCGGGTAAAAGCTAGTTATATTAAAAGCGAGAGGAATCGAACCCAGAACCTCAATGCAATAAATAGATTGGTGCACTAAACACTGCATCATAGTATATTTATGCACTACGGGTCAACGGTTAGTATAGAATGCACTGAATGTCAATTTAGACCAGCCATTCTCAAAGTGTGTTCCGCGGAACCCTAGGGCTAAAATACTGCAAAAAATACCTACCAAAGGGAGATTATAAGGTTACATCTAAATATTCCAACTAAATATCACATTGCAATATGATTATTCATAAATACATATAAATCAGTTTTTTATAATTATATTAAGGCTTTTTCCTTCGCCAAAAAAGTTTGAGAATCGCTGATTTAGACAATGTACACTCGTCTCAAGCAGGCGTAGCAGGGGGCCTACTCAGGCATATCGGAAGTTTTATAATACGACCGTCACCTCTGTAGCTTACGTGAATTTTTTGACATAGAAGCCCGTAAAAAGCCCTGTTAAACCAAAACAAGCCCTGAGTAGCCTAAAACCGTAATTTCGTGAATGATTACCTGAGTAAAAAACACACGTATTTTCAGACTGCTTTTTTTATTACCACATAGACCATTCGGGCTCTTACGCATAGATAAAATCTACGAGTTTTCAGAAAAGCATATCACAAGAAACTCACCAATCATAGCATGTACAATATAATGTTAACGTTAGTAGTATGTACTTAACATTATTGCTTAATTTGTAGTAATTTTAGAAATTTAATATAATTCATATAAATAAAACTAGTACCTAGGTATATCTATATATATAAAACTCAAAGGTGACTGACTGACTGACTGACTTAGTGATCTATCAACGCACAGCCCAAACCACTGGACGGATCGGGCTGAAATTTGGCATGCAGGTAGATGTTATGACGTAGGCATCCGCTAAGAAAGGATTTTGATCAATTCTACCCCCAAGGGGATAAAATAGGGGATGAAAGTTTGTATAAATCTTATTAGATTTTCGACTGATTGAACTGAAATTAAAGATTGGAGTTACTGTGATGAAGACGTTTTTACACACGCTAAACAAAAATAAAGCCGCAAAAACTATACCTAATTAATAATAATACTTCTTAACGGGAGCGAAGCCGCGGGCAACAGCTAGTATGTTATAGGTCGCCTAAGTATATCATTGTGGTCATTTATGAACCTAATTTTAGCTTAACTATAAAAAAAAAACAACTTATAAGATATGTGGCGGTCGATTCTACAAGCCGAAAATACTTATTTAAGAAGATTTGAGGTTTTGACGTTTAATCTGTCAGTGTCATTTTTCTTGTTTCTTCCTGTCTTTTTATCGCCACAATGCATTGTGATAATTATATTTTTAATCCATTTTAATCTACATTATTATTGTATTTCACAGAAGTTTCTTTAAAGATACTATCTGACAATCTAACGAAGATATACGACAGATTCTCTTGTACGTAATTCTATGATTAAGTATTTCGTAACAAAAAAAAACATCAATATTTGGGGTTTAATGAGTTAACGCGTTGTTTTGTTAATTATGAAATATTTACTTTAAAAATACGATTGATTATCTACATTCTACGTCGATTAAAAAACATTCTACTTGATTGCAAACAGGAATTTTTATCGAGCAATTCATCAATCAATACACAATAAGCTGTTGAGAATTAGACAGCACAGTGGTTCCCAAACTTTTTTTACGACCTCCGCTGCATTTTACTAATATTTTCTAACGTATAAACACACTTATACTGTAACTGTACCGTTTTATTTTATTCGTATTAATTTGATTCGATTTTAATTTTCACATTTGCAGTTGTAACGAGCATTTTATATTTTTAAAACATATATCGAAAGCCTTTCGCGATTTCAGTTTGGGAACCACTGGGTTAGGCTAACAATCTATCACGGATACATCTGGAATTTGATTTCCAAATGAAGAAAATAATCATATTTAATTATAACTGTGCTTAATTCTGAACTAGTGACAATGTTTGTAACTAATTAAGTATTTAATTATGTGAAATAGTGAAGGAAATAAATATGACAAGGAATTGAAGGTACCCTATAAGATATAAAATTTGACAAAAGCGCTGCGTGAAAACTATTTTTACGACTGATTAACGCTAATAACATCTACAATCACAACATCAATCATGAACATGAACAAAAAGTGCGTAAAATGTAATAACTCAATCCTTACCACTCAACATCTACAATGTTGCCTTTGCAATCAACAATATCACATAGACTGTGTAAATGTCTCAGAAAAGCGTTTTTATCTAATGGAAAAAGACAAGAAATTAGAATGGCAATGTTTAAATTGTACAAATGAACTAAAGCATACTGATAACACTGTGCAATTAAACCCATCAACATCACAAATCAATAATATAACACACCGCAGAAAACGTCTAGCTGAAGTTATATCAGCTGATGAATCATTTGAATCTATTCAATCTGATAACATAAGTGATTTAGAACCGGAAATTACAAATAATTGTCAAAATTATGCTCAAACTATCCAGGAAGAATTTATAACTATAATAAAGGGTTTAGAATTGAGATTAAGCGCAATGGAGAATGAAATTAAAAAAATATCTTTGGAGAACGGATTTCTGAGGAAGTGTATTCAAGACCGTGGACTGGGCACTGGCGACCATGTGAGGTCATCTGTCATCAATGGCTGTTCAGCTGGAGAACCGGAAATGGATGAATGTCTAAATGTTAGTATTGCTGAATCTCAACACCCTGTTGACTCTCAACACTATGCTGGCTCTCAACATCATGCTAAATTACCGCCTAAACCAAGAATATATATAATGGGCGCTCAGCAAACTGTGGGATTGGCATCACAACTTGCAGTAAGTCGTTACTCCTCGCAGTTTGACAATTATACTGTGTCCTCCATGACAAAACCAAATGCCAAGGCTCAAGAAATATTGAAGTATTGCAGTGGTATAAATCCCACAACTTCTGACTATGTAATTATTAATGTTGGCGAAAATGACGAAAACCCCACTGTACTTTCTTATGAGCTTTCTGCAGCACTTAAACAATTGGAGAACACAAATGTTTTTATTTTAAGGGTTAATAATTGTAGATACTTAAATGATATGCCTATTAATAATATGTATAAGACAATTTGTTCTAATCTAAAACACTGTACATATTTAGATATCCCCAAAAAATTATATTATAAACATAAGAATTATTTATTGGATGTATGTAAAGTATTGAATTATTATATTGATGTAAAAAATTACAATAGTAAATATTTGCCAATGTTTCAGAAATCACAACAATGTAAAGCGTTGGATTGTAATAAATGTGCAGACTGTAATGACATTGTTCTGAATTTTAAAAACTCTAAAAATGCCAAAAATGTGCCATACAATCATAGTTTTGAAACATTTTTTCGGGGATAACATTTGCACATTCACTATAATGCATCAAAACATACAGGGATTATTAAATAAGGTAGAAATATTAGAATTGTGCATAGATGAATTCAATGATAATAATAAATATGTGGATATAGTGTGTTTGACGGAAACTTTTATAAAATATGGTAGTGAACAAAATATTAGACTAAAAGGATTTAATTTAGCAACATCTTTTTGTAGGAAGGATAAGAAGCGTGGGGGAACTTGTATACTGGTTCGTTCATCAATACGTTATAATGAAATTAATAATTTAGACCTCTCATGTGAAAAAATATTTGAATGCTGTGGAATAGATCTACCGGATCATAAATGCAGCATAATATGTCTGTATAGAATACCTGTTATGAGCAACATCAATACATTCATGTACAAACTTGACTTATTATTGCATAAACTGTCATCAAAGAATCGAAAGTTAATTATAACTGGTGATCTTAATATAAATATTTTAAAGCAAGATAAAAACTCAAATGACCTGAATAATTTATTTTTGAATTATAACATAAAGTCACACATTAATTTACCAACCAGATTAGGCTCCTGTATTGATCATATAGCCAGTAACTTCAGTAATGCGAAGGGTAGTGTTCATAAAGTGTATCTGTCGGATCATGATACCTGCCAGATATTGGAGGTTACAATGCATAGTAAAAAACCTGATATCCCGTTTTGGTATATATATAAGAGAGATTATAGTCGCACAAATATTTCTAAATTCTTGGAATGTTTATCTAGTATTGGTTGGTTAGAATCATACATTGAACCTGATGTTGATAAAGCTTTTCAAATATTTCATGACTTGTTTTGCATGTTTTATAATCTATGCTTCCCTAATTATAAAGTAAAAATAAACGCTAATAATATAAAACCGAAATGGATAACAAAGGGTTTGAAAAAGTCATGTATTGTTAAAAGAAACCTAAGATTTAAATACTATAAAAATAAAACTGTACAAAATAAAATTAAATATCAAACATATAAAAAAATATTAAAATCTTCTATAATAAAATCACAAAAATTAATAAATCAAAAATTTTTACTTAATTCAAAAAACAAATGTAAAACAAGCTGGAATATAATTAAAAATAAAGTTGATAGTGTTAATACTTTGAATTACATAGAAAATATAATCATAAATAGTAAAACTATTAATAAAGCAACTGATATAGCGGAGACTTTCAATGAATACTTTATCAATGGAAATTCTCACAATGAATCTAATAGAACAAATACACAAAATGTGCCCTTAAACTTGAGCAGTATGTTTCTTTCACCATGTACTGAAATGGAGGTAATTTCAATTATAAAATCATTAAATAATTCATCCGCTGTGGGATTTGATAACATTGCAACTAGGATTCTTAAGCTGTGTTCTGACATTGTTGCTCCTATACTGTGTGATCTGATAAACAAATCATACAGTCAAGGTAGATATCCAGCATTACTGAAATCATCAATTATAAAACCGTTACATAAAAAAGGAAATAAACATGAATTACATAATTATAGACCGATAACCCTAGTTCCAGTATTCTCAAAAGTTATAGAAAAATCAATGCATTACAGAATTACAGAATTTTTAAATAAACATAAAATAATAGTGATGGATCAGTATGGATTTCAGAAAGGCAAATCCACCACCTCGGCTTGCTTCTCCCTAATTAACACTTTATATAAAAGTGTTGATAGATGTGTTCCCATCACAGCTGTACAATTTGACTTATCAAAAGCGTTTGATGCTGTTGATCACAAAATTTTGTTAGCAAAGTGTGATAAATATGGTCTGAGGGGAAAAGTAAACGAATGGATAAAAAGTTACTTAACTAACCGTTATCAAAGTGTCGAGATTAATAGATTAAATAAATTAAATGAAGTTGAAGCAAATAGATCTTCATATAGAGTAAATAGATCAGGTGTGCCACAGGGGAGTGTACTTGGTCCTCTATTATTTACTATATTAATTAATGACTTACCTTCTGTGACAAAACATAAAACAATATTGTTTGCTGATGATATTTCTGTTATTATACCTAATGAAAGTCATGATCATATATTGTATAATAATGATATACAATGCACAGTAGAAAGTGTAGGTCAGTGGTGTAAGAATAATAAGTTAAGTATTAATATTGATAAAACTAATTACATGCAATTTAGTAATATTAAATCTTGTAAAAAAAAATTAAATATCAATTTGAACGGACAGACTATCCTTAATACTGCGGAAACGAAATTTTTAGGCATCACTATTGATGAACATCTCAGTTGGAAACCTCACCTTGAATATGTTTGTGCAAAAATTGAACGCTTTGTTTTTGTCCTGAGAAGGTTGACAAGTATTAGCGGCAGAGATACAGCATTATTAGCATACCACGGATATGTCTCATCAGCGTTGAGATACGGGTTAATTATATGGGGAAATTGTGTTAACGTTTCTAGGCTATTTATTGTGCAAAAAAAATGTATAAGGGCCTTATGTAAGGTGGGACCTATGGTATCGTGTAGGCCTTTATTTAAAAAGTTGAACATATTAACTTTGGCATGTATGTATATACTTGATATAAGTGTTTTTGTTATTAATAATCCGTCGTTTTTTGATAAGGTTGTAATACATTCTCGGTCACGTCAAAGAGATCCCACAGAGCTTAAAATGCCTTTGTGTAAAAGTGCATTATGTAGATCTAACTGTTATTGTATGGCGATTAAAATATTTAATAAACTACCGATTCATATTAAATTATTACCCAAAAGGTGTTTTAAAAATAGATTGTATGTTTGGCTGACGCAAAGATGTTTTTATAGTGTTAAAGAGTTTTTGGAATTTTAATGATTGTCGATTTAATGATTATATTGATAATTTTGTGAGTTTTCAATAATTATAAATTTAATGTAAGTATATATACAAATTGACAAATAATAACCTGTATAAACGTAAGAAAGATTGACATAGAATAATTGTAAATTGACATTTTGTTATTAATTGATTAATTATTATTACTTTTTTTTTTTTTTTTTTTTTTTTGCACGCCAAGTAATTGGTGGGACATGTGAAACTGTTTTATGTTATTAATTTACATCCCTGCACCGATGTTTCATGCAAAATAAATATATTTCATATTTCATTTCATTTCATATTAGTTTTAGGTCTGAGTGGTATATGAACACTATCTTCAATTGTTTTGTTCTATTCTATAATTGAAATTTCATTTGTTTTGCAATAGTAAAGGTCCTTTTTATAATACATTGTATTGTAATTTTGTAGGGTAGATAAACAAATGAATAAACCTAGTGGCTATTATTATTATTTTCTAATTTATTTAAACTCCAAGTCAAGTCAATATATGTACATAAGTTCACAATGAATAATACCAATGTTAGAACTTCTAGCAGTAACAGTATATTATAAATACATAATAAAGAAGATAAGACGAAAAGACGTATACATCTACCCACAAATGACATCCACTACTTCAGCCATTCTCAAAGTGTGTTCCGAGGAACCCTAGGGCTAAAATACTGCAAAAAATACCTACCAAAGGGAGATTATAAGGTTACATCTAAATATTCCAACTAAATATTACGTAATACTACATTGCAATATGATTATTCATAAATACATATAAATCAGTTTTTTATAATTATAATAAGGCTTTTTCCTTCGCCAAAAAAGTTTGAGAATCGCTGCACTACTTAATATTATTATATCTATTGTTGAAGTGAACAAGGCACTATTACACTTGCTGTATATTATTAAGTAAAATTCTATTTTGACAAGTTCAAGTGTACCTATAGGAACTTACAATTGATGTATACATGTCAATGACTTGTATTTTTTTTTAAATATCATCTGTCCATTTATCTTCATTGTAGCTAAATATAATCTTGAAGTGTATAAAAAACACTTGACTTATGCTAAAATGTATGCCCTTAACGTCATTGGTATGTATTTGCAAGTTACAAAAATATGTAAGCACATAATAAACTTATAAATATGTATTGGCTGTTCTGTTTAGTACATAAGTTCTCAAACTATATGCTGAACAAATATTGAATTTATATTGTACTGTAATATACATGTGTGTTAATAGAACAGTACTTCATTCATATTGGAAACACTTGTATTTTAATTTTTTGCATTCCAATTAGAACAAATAAGACGGCAACAAATACTCCAATTTTTCTAAGATTCCCAAGATTGAAATTTTTTGTCAGATGGGCAAAACCAAGTCAACTTTGGGAACCACTGATCTAGTAATAAACAATTAACAAAGGATTTATGGTTAGTATAATAGCCTTAATGTACAATTCTCAATTTTTAAACAAATACTAAGTCTTTTCGCAATGTATTAAATGTTCAAATAAATAAATAAACTGTAGAATAAATATATTAATTTGTATTATGAATAGTGTTTTAAAGAATGTCAGTGTAAATATAATTTATGTCAATAAAAAGTTTATTTAATTCTTTATTTATTCATTACTTAATAATACAGTAAAATACAGCAAGTAAGTAGAGATAGCGGCCTAAGAAGCGATCTCTTCCAGGCAACCAACTTTGAGATGTCGAACAATGCAGAAGAGAAATAGCGGGAGGTACAAATAGATACAAATATAGATAAACATGAACTACACACAATACATACCATGTTACATAGATACATACATAAGATAATAATGACAATAATAATACTATAATACATAAATACTACGAAGAGAGATAATATTCTAAACAATAAATAAAATAAAAATTTAATTTCAATACTGTTTTATAGCGTTACTCAGAAATTACTGCAAAAAAGAAAGTGTTGTCTGGTGGAAAATTATGTCTACCTCAAGTGAAATTAGTAAAACAGAAAACTTACAGCGAATATGGTATTCTGCAGTCCAAATGGTATCGGTGTAAGTCTAGCGAAGAACACTATTTTAAAGGCAGATGGTCCTGAGATCACTTTTATCATAGCACGGGCTGTATCGTTCTTCAATATGCGGTCTAATGGCAAATAATTCCTCAATGCCTTCAAAGTGAAATGCGCCACCGCGACGCCGAAGTTTGCACTCACGAGCACTGTGCCCATCCCTTTTACAATACCGAACAAATAACCACTAGTTATTATCAACACCAAATAACCAATCGTCACTGGAAAGCTGACAATTAAAAATAAACCCATGAAGAGTAGAAAAATAACTTTAGGGTCTTGAGAATCGACCCAAAACAGAATTGTTTTTAAATATTCCTTAAAGAAATACAACACTAGTACGAGGCATGTGAGCAATAGTATTGATACCACAATGTTAAATAAATAACTATACGTGGTCCTATTGTTAATTTTAGCCCAAAAATTCTTTTTTCTTATGACTATACCCGGGTCAGGAGGCCCTTCCTCGATATCCGCTATTTCCATTTTTTCAGCAATTTTTGCCGCTTTTAAAACAATTTAATATTCGAAACGTGTTATATTTTCGCAAAGAATATCACTCGCCATGGCCTAATTCGCCCGACTGTTTATTATTTCGCGTATGGGCCAAAAAATTCAAGAGACCGACCGATTGACAGCAAACGTCAGTGTTACTAGAGAAAGTATTCATTTCCCCTCTAATATAAATAAGGTATATATGAGGGTTTGCGTGTGAATTAAAATTTTATAATTTCTTATTGGGCTGCTGCCCGAATACTCGACATTGGCAGAATTATATTTAATACCTTGAAGTATAAAAGGCAATATATAAGTTTAGTTATGATTCTTTTAAAATTTCTGTTATAAAATTTGTTTGAAAATAATTGCTTAGTGAAAAAACTATGAAAACTACTTTGAGGCACTTAGTAATTTTTGTTATTAATAAAGTATGCAAAACTGCTCCATTTATTCAAATAACGACGAAAAACGCTCGAAAAATTGGTAAAATTTATACACTAGCAATACTGCGGCGAGGATTTGTTTTTTAAAAAAATAGCCTTTACTTCGAACTCTCACGGCTAATTTATAGATCTAAGCTAAAATCAATACAATTATAAAACAAACTGTCACATTTTTCGTCTTCCAACACGTCGGGCGACTGTTCTTTCACGTTTTTTTTGCGATTATAAACGAAATTTCCAATACAATGTTCTCATGTTGGGTGTATTGTGACAAGTGCTAATGAAAATATACTTTTAGTAATATCATCCTTTTGTAACTAGTATAATTTCCATTAATAAGTAACAGTTGTAGAGATAAAACCATGCCGCCGAAGGCTAAACCCGCGGCTGCTAGCAAGAAAACCGAACAGAAGAAGAAGGAGAAAGTTATTGAGGTAAATATACGTTATCAGTATAATAAAACCAATCATTCCATATCAGAAAAACCCATCCTTTTCAATTAAATTGCTCACATACCTGATTTACACAAATATCTACATTTTCCCATAATTGTTTAATAATGTTTGTGGTGGTAAAGTAATAGTAATTAACCTCGCCACCAGGGGATGCTGTGCGTCAATTTACATGGAGACTCTGCCCTTCTCTCAATTGCATCAGGTTAGTCAATGTTATGATTATGGGAAAATGTAGAATTTACTAATTAGAAGTTTGTTTAGTACAAAAATAGTTTTATACCATAAAACCAATAAATAAAGTGCTTAGGATAGATTTAATTCCTGGTGGAAACAAATATTTACTTATATACTTAAATGCCAGTTATATTTATTTTAAATTATTTATAAACTATATAAGTTATATATTCTATGGTATTTATTATGTACAATATGGAAGAAGCCCAGATAACCGGGAGAGTGTGTCTGCTCACTGTAGATGGATCACATTATCGAGATCTCTTCAAGCTGGTAGGGACCGTTTTCTAGCTTAACATATACCAGGTTACCGTTAGCATTGTCCATGTAGTGCTTAGTCTAAAATCAATTCCAGGACAAAACATTTGGTTTAAAAAACAAGAAGGGTGCAAAACAACAGAAGTTTATTCAGCAAGTGGAGAAGCAGGTTAAGAGTGGCGGTGTACATCCCTTGAAGCCTGTCGATGATAAGAAAGCTCAGAAAGAGGCTAAACTCAAAGAGCAGAAGGAGCTGGCTATGCTGTTGAAGCCTGTACAGACTCAAAAGGTTGAAAAAGGTAACAGATGTTTAAAATGCATTATTTATGCAGACCAATAGCAAAATAATAAGAAATAATTCCAGCTGGTTTAGAATTTTCAATTCAATATAATATAAAGATAAATCAACGGATATTACTGAACTGTTATGCATTATAAATCCTTTTTACAGTTTTACATACCAGTCACATTAGGGCCATGTTAGAACCGCTCAGGAAAACTGATTATAATAAAAAAATAAGGAAAATGTTTACTAGATGCAAATGCCTTGAAATTAGTTGTTTTTTAAAACAATTTGTTAAGTATAGTTTTTTTTTCTGAAAAATAAACAAGAAATTATGAAATTAGATACTGTCTATTACTGTGATGATTTATTTAAATGAATTAAAATTGTAATAGAATGCTTCTATTGTAAGATATAACTTAAATAAAGTTTAATTTTACAGGTACGGATCCCAAGTCGGTAATATGTGCGTTCTTCAAGCAAGGCCAGTGCGGAAAGGGAGATAAGTGTAAATTCTCACATGATTTGACTATGGAGAGAAAGGTTGGTTTATTTTTATGCTATTGTTCCACATATTGCTTTGTATACAGGCAGCTCTCGGTTTTACGTCATGTTAGGTACCAGAGAATAGTGAAGTAAAACGAGACACGTTAAAACGAATCTTAGACTGTTAACACGAGAAATGGTGTCAAAATTTTGACTCCCGTAAACAAAACTACTTAAAACGAGAACTACCTGTAATTTATTTTGGTGTCTAGTGAGATGCTTATTCTGTATCTATCTAATTTTGTCTATATGGAATTATTTGTGTATTATTTTCTTCACTATTCATAGCTAGTACCAGAGGCGGCTCGTCCTAAAGAGAGCTGGTGCAGTGCACTCCCACGAAAATTACAGAAGTAATCTATATTTCTTCATAATACATACTATCCTTACATTACATTCATTCTATTCTACTATGCCTATACAATAGTATATTATATTACCTATATCTACACCGCTGTAATATAAGTTCTGTAATTTTCGTGGGAGTGCACTGCACCAGCACTCTTTAGGACGAGCCGCCTCTGGCTAGTACCTTAACTAATTCTGCAAAACTTAAAATTAAAGGAGACGGAGCCACTGATGAACCATGTTGCAGAAATCCCAACAAATATCCGATGTCAGTTCAGCCAGAATAGTCTAGGCTAATAAAGTAAGATGAAATATTCACTGATTGTTTTTTTTTTACATTTGTAGGCCGAGAAACGTTCTCTATATGTGGATATGCGTGACGATGAAGACAACATGGATGATTGGGATGAAGATAAATTGAAGGAGGTGGTGGAGAAGAAGCATGCTGAAGATAAACAACGACCTACCACTGATATTGTGAGTTTAGTATTTATTGATATAGATCAGATGAATTTCTCTCAGCATGGAGATTAAGCAGCTGATAGAATAACCCGTAGAAAGTGCATGGCTCAAGGAAAGTTATCTCTACAGCCTCAGTCTTACTTTCTCTGATTGTACTATGATAGCTAATTTAAAAGACTTTGTGAGTGGGGCATGGGAATAAGATATCAAAAAAATAAAAATAATAATCACCAGAAAGGTTATGTGTGGTTATATTTAGTGTAGAACCTGTTGCCATAAAAAAAATGTTTTCTGGTCAGGATCACTAGGAGGTGACGATACTGCGATTTTTTTTAATGTGGGAGGTTTCCATGCCCCATTTCCCCCAAGATTTCTTAAAGATGGGAAGAGAAGGAGCATTGCGAAGGTTAGATGATAAATCATTCCACAAGGAGACAGCTTTTAAAATGGAGGATTTAGAGTAGAGAGTAGAAGAATGTGAAGGAGTGCTAAGAATGAGATTAGAGGCATAATAATTAATAGTACTTTTGTGTAAATTCCAGATTTGCAAGCATTTCTTAGAGGCAGTGGAGAAATCCAAGTATGGGTGGTTTTGGGAATGTCCGTCCGGTGGCAAATGTATATACAGGCACGCTCTGCCGCCCGGTTTTGTTCTTAAAAAGGACAAAAAGAAGGCGGAAGAGAAGAAGAACGAGATATCTCTTGTCGATTTGATTGAACGGGAGAGGGCCGCTTTAGGTAGTAATCAAACAAAGATAACACTAGAAACGTTTTTGGCATGGAAGAAGAGGAAAATTAGGGAGAAACAGGTTAGTTTGTTTCTTAATATATCTGTAATGTGACTGAGATGATTGTGTGTATGTTGGTGTGCTTATATTACTTATATACTTCAATTGTATAAATGCATAATTAAAATTATATTGTACGGTCTATTGGCGAGTTTATTGTACTGAAAATGTCATGGATCTTGATTTGTTCAACTTAAAGCCTAAGAAGCTCAAGTCTATTTTGCTCTTGGCTTTCTTGTAATATTCTATGTTCGAGCAGCAGACTGGCGTTCGTATTTAATCATAATGTTTTCTTCAGATGTTTAACACAACTATTAGGTTACCAAACTTAGTTTTATTTCTCTAGTCTAGTGTAGTTGTTACTTTCATGTGTTGGTTTGTTAACTGTTTGGTTGTGTGCATGGGCGTAGCCAGCCATGGGCTCAGGGTGGGGCAGCAGTCTAAAATAATAAGTAACTAGCAAACTATACCCGAGGTCTTACCCCGGTTTATGTTTTTTGTTTTGACTGCCTACTCTTGAGTGTGAACTTTCTTACAGATATTAAGTATTGTAGTTAGTACCTAGATAACTAAGTTTTTTAGGATTGATTATGTACCTTACAGGTCAGAGCCAGGGTGGGGCAAGTGCCCTTGTGCACCTTGGCTACGCCCATGGTTGTGTGTGTCTAAATAAATAAATAAATTTCTTTTCGTCATATGTCTTTGCAAAATCGCAAGTCTAAAGGGCCTTGATTTATATAGAAATTTTAAAATATTTACTTTAACCATCAATTCTAATTTTCAGGAGACCGCAGCCAAAGAAGAAGAGCAGAAACGCAGTGATTTCAAAGCAGGTCGTGCGGTCGGTCTCTCGGGTAGGGAAATGTTCTCCTTTGATCCTGCGCTGGCTGCTGACGCCGATGAGGATGGTGATGAAGCCGTGGACCTGAGAGGGTTTAGAGATGATGACAATGATGATTATAGGGAATTGCAACTCGATGATATTGGATTACAAGCTCAAGAGGTAAGAAATGAAATGATTTTTTTTTATTAGCATAGGCACTAAAGGCGTGCTCTTGCTCATCGTTAGACTCTACCGTGACTTCGGAAAGGCGTATGGCGAGAAGAATATCACAAAAAACTCGTCAATCATAGCCTGTACATAAAATAATAATAAAAAAAACTGAATTTTAACTCAGAAAAAATAAGTAACTAATTTATAAATCAGATTGCACAGTGGTTACAATAATAAATGTTAAATTTATAAATACAACAATAAAAATACAACATTAAATTCAGTCAAAAATCCTTCTAGTAAACCAACAGTAAGCCAAGCTCAAACACTAGTTTAACCACGCATCTCCATAGCTCATGTAATCAATAATTCTGTAATAAGCCTTTTTAATTAGCGTCTGCTTTACAATCCTTTTCAGTAAGTTTTATAGTTGTTTTTTTGCTTATTAATATTTTTTATTTGTTATTTATTTCCGCAGGTCGATGACACTGGTACAAAAGCAACGGAGAATCGTCTCCAGCAATTACCAAATGGAAATGGGGTTAACAGTCCTGTGTCTGAGGAAAATGTGCCTATAAATGAGAACCTTTTCCTTGATGAAGACCTGGATGAGGAACTTCAGAATTTGGACCTCGAGGACTAAAATACATCGGGGTTGGCTTTTTGAATGACAAATGATTCTTTTGGGTCTTTACGGCTGAAATATTTTTAATTCGCTTGTGTTTAAGTCATTAAATAAGCATCAGAGATCATTTCAATAGAACTATACTCAATTGGAAACTATAGTAAAAAATTATTATTATTTTTAAAATAAAAAGTATCCTATATTACTTCTAGTATCTCCAAAAATATGTGTACAAAGTTTCATGATGATCGGTTAAGTAGTTGTTGCGTGAAAACGTAACAAACAAACTCACATTCACATTTGTAATATTAGTAGGGGTACATGGCAATTGTTTAATAGCCGAATATAAGTTTTATAATTATGGTTGATTTTTCAAGTGATATTAGTATATATAAAACGAATTCAGTATAATTCGGGTGATTGAAAGCTGAAAATGTGGTATTAATTAAGTATGGCTAGCAGAGTTCAACCCATGGGCTGGTTTTTTTTTAAAATTCTTTTTCTGAGAATCCTGCTGTATTGTTACATAATATATATAATATTCTACAAGCCGAAAATACTTATTTAAGAAGATTTGAGGTTTTGACGTTTAGTCTGTCAGTGTCATTTTTCTTGTTTTCTTCTGATCTTTTTATTGGCACAATTCATTGTGATAATTATATTTTTAATCCGTAAAAATCCGCACTATTATTTCGCACAAGTTTCTCTAAAAATATAATATGTCTTCGAATGTTTAATTTACTCATTCGGTATAATATATCATGTACACATTGGTGGTTCCCAAAGTTACGTTTGGACTAACAAAAATTTTCCAAACACCCAATTCTTTTTTGTTTTAGAAAAATTGGAGTATAATTATCGGTAATGCTCAAAGATTCCCTAGTGGCGAGTCGCGGAACTACTTAATGCAGTCTTATTTGTTCTAATTGGAATAAAACAATTTAAATATAAGCGTGACCAATATGAATGAAGGATTGTTCTATTAACATATTTCATTTTAAGGCACAATATTCGCTCGCGACCTATAGTTTGGGAACTTCTGGTTTATATCATTGTTACAAGTTTGTTCAGCTTTGTGTTTTATTATGGAAAATATCAAGTGCCAAATTTAATACAAAACTTTTTTTTTTTTGTTTTGTTATATGATGTAAAGCCGCGTCTCCTGCGAGTGTTTTTTCGAAACATTAGACAAAAACATCGAAACATTGGGGTGTGGCCATACACATTTTTGTATTCGTACACAATGTTTTTTGTTTTCCGTGGTCGACGGAAAACAAAAACATTGTGTACGGCCACGCCCCAATGTTTCTATGTTTTTGTCTAATGTTTCGAGAAAACACGCGCAGGAGACTCGGCTTTATATATATTTTTCAAATCGTAAATAGACAGTGTCCCTTTCTTTGTCATACAAAAAGTCAATCTCGATTGTTTTAATAGGGTATGCAGTTGTAATGTTTAATGAACTAAAGTAAGTAATTGTAATTTTAGAATTTATTATATTAACGTGTCTTTTTTTTTAAACTATATCCGGTGCTTTATATAGAGAAGAAAATGTATAGCCTCTGGATTATTTTTTATATATACAACTCAGTATTTAACACTAGATTTACCAGCTTAAATATACCTATTTCTACCAAAACCAAAAAAGTATATATTTGTTACAAATATATATATAAAATAATATAAAATTCATAAAACTTATTCTTCTGTTATAAATTAAAGAAGATTAGAAGAATTAAAGAAAATGTTACACGCAGTAGGAATTTTAATTTGATCTTGCAAGACCGGTCATTTTGACTGGTCTGGTAAATCTAGTGTTAACTTCAATAATTGTAATTTGAAAGTTCTTTTATATTTCATCGAAGCCCGGATTTTGATTGTGTTGATTAAAATATGGATTTGGATTCAGCAACTCGAGGTTTTAAATTAAAAATTACTTTATACGGTTGCACTGTACAAAGATGTATATCTTAAACGCAAATGTAAATTTGTTTCATCATTGTTTTAAAATAATAATAAAACTCTTTTTTCTTGTTAAACAAATTTTTTTATTTAAAAATATGTTTTAATTTCTTATACAAATATAAAAAATGTGAGCCGTCACGGGACGCCTGGCAGATGTGAAACATCGAGTTTATTCAAGTCATATGCGTAAAAGACAAGATTACAACAGAAACTAATTATTGCTTAATGAAAAAATTAAATACTATGAATTTTTTTTACAGAAAATGATGACTATTTATTTAAGAAACATTTATTTATATTAAATACAAAAATTAAAAATTCGAAAACTTCTTAAATGATATAGATTTCAGAAATAACTCGATAAAATAAACTCTACTGTATATATACTTTAGTATAGCGTGGCAAGCGTCGCCACGCCAACGATCCGGTTTATACCCGCGCCAATAGATGTTTCACATCAATAAATATGTATATGCAATGTTTTGACCCAAAATTAAGGTTCCTTGTAGTGTAGTATGCACAAGCATAGATTCACTGAGTACAGTACAAAATGTTGAAGTTCAACTGAATCTGACTGAAAACGAATCTATCCTTATATTCGAATTAATAAATAAATAAAGATGTAATGCTGTTTAGTTGAATGTTTGGATCTGAAAGTGTGGTCTTCAGTATAATTAATTTGAGATTTACTTTCTAATAGTAAGCCAATTAGCCGGATTCCTTATTGTAATTTGCTCTATGGCTTGCTTCGAAATGCCTTTAGCTTCCATTCTTGGTATAATGTTGTTTATTATGTGTGCATAGCCATGACCTCCGAATGGAGTCTGAAAATATGTAAATTTAATTACAACACATCAGAGATACATTGGTACTGCTTTTTAATGAAATGAAATGGAAATCGTTTATTAGCATAGGCACTAAAGGCGTGCACTTGCTCATCGTTAGACTCTATCGTGACTTCGGAAAGGCGTATGACGAGAAGAATGCCACAAGAAACTCGTAATAAAATACATATACAATGTCCTAATCTCAAGTATATATATAACAAATATATTGACTGGGAATCAAAACCAGAACCTGTGGGCTTATCACTAATTTTAGTCTGGCTTTCGAACCGAGTTCGCTTCAAGCGATTTGTATGGAAATTTGAGCAGCGCCACCGCGCGCGGATTTGGAACTACAATATTTTAGATACTTTTTGCTAATTTTCGAACGTCTCGATCTTTCGTTCATTTGATAGATTGCTGGTGCTCGTTAGTCATTAGTAAAAATTCATGATCCCGATTGCTAACGGATCCGTTTTACTTGTGACAGCTCGATTCAAAAGCCAGCCTAATTTCGTGATAAGCCCACTGGTATATCTAAGATATTTACATACCAATCTATGTTTAGTATGTATGTCATGAGAAATAGTGATTCTGTCCAAGTAACCCTCATCGATCAGCAGTTTTACTCTATCCAGCCTCTGAGCGTCCGAGGGCATGTCAGTAGCCGCATTCAACTGATAAAACGACACTTCTAAGCCGAATAAATCGAACTGACAATACGTTCCTAGCTTCGCGAATTCCAGTAATTCTTCATCTTTAAGTAGAGTTCCTGGAAATTTTACCTTATAATCAGTTAGCAGACATTTTTCTTCTTCTTCTTTTATTAATGACCTTGGATATCTATCTATTAAAGATAATTTTGTCAATGTCGAGTATTCGAGCAGCAATTCAATAAGAAATTATAAAATTTTAATTCACCGGTAAACCCTCATGTCAAAAAAAAAGTCGACAACATTTTTAATAAGGGTAATATATCACGCATATAATATTAGGATATAATTAATTTTGAAGTAGCCAGATGTAAGGAGGGGAGTGTACCCTGTCAATTTGTCCTTAACCCTTAAATGCATGATTTATTCTGACCTCTTGAAAAAAATATATCTTGTAGACTTGTACATTCTAATGCAGGAGACATAGAAAGAAATAAAAGCGAAAGAAAAAAGGTGCTGCCACTCGATAAAAAATATTGTCCTGATAGTAGTAATTCTACAACAGTATGCGTTGCGCTCATAATAATGATTTGGTAGCCGTGTTAGTGGTATGTTGCAGTTTTACGTCAATATGCATTTAAGGGTTAAGCCCGCATAGTATACAAGTGTGAGTGAGAAAAAGCAATATTGCTGTCTCCCTCACATTCTTGCTATCTTACTCTCAAGATGTGACATAACCGCCCGGTCAGCCCTTCCACCTGCCTCCAGATATCTTCTTATGATTTCGAATGGAGCTGCGGGTTCACGGTGAGGATGAAAGCTGACACCACAACCGACTTCTGCTTGGACTTCACCAGAGGCTTCTATTGCTTTTTTCTCAAAATCTGTCATAACATATGCTTTCTAAGTACCTTAGTATGTTAACTTTTGTTTTAAATTCATTATTATTTTTGTATTATATGTCACATTATGATAAATCTATAACCTTTTGAATATTCTATCAACAGATTTACATAGTAAAAATAGTTTGAAATGCCTTAACAGGGCATTACATTGGCAGCTAATTAATTTAATTAATTGTTTTAGGCGTTACTTTGCGGAAATCCATATTAAAGGAAATTATTTTGCTTATAATTCCCGCTACATTAGGTCGTTGAAGGAAAATAATTAATTATCTTGACATCGTTGTATTTACAAAGCGAAATGCGATAAAGATTTTGAAATTCGAAATGAATTATTCTGATTGATTATTTAGTATTTAAAAAACATTTTATGTAAATCTATTTAACCTGCATATAGATTAGAACTGGTGGCTTGTATTTACCTTTGATTGGCCATACACTAGCAATTTCCCCCATAAACCCCGCTCTAACACTCGGATGATCGATACATCCTTCCAGTAATTCAGTTTTCATGTGCTTATAGAGCTCCTCTTTGGTTGCACCTATAACAGAGAAAGCTAATGACACCAACTAACCAATGGAATGTGTCGGACTAATTGAGTTATTTACAATAGTATTACTATATCAATTTACATCTACCTGTAGGTTTATAATGGGATGACAATGCCCCTATACTACAGCTATTCTTCTACGTCATAGTAGATTTATTATATATTATTATGACATTAGTATGTAAGTGGACAATTCCAGCATACAGTAGCTTACGCCTTCCCGAAGTCACGATAGAGTCTAACGATGAGCAAGTGCACGCCTTTAGTGCCTATGCTAATAAACGATTTTCATTTCATTCATTTCATAAATCAAATTGCTAATTTATTTCATTTACATTTATTTTAATGAGTAGAATTAAAATCCACAACCTACATACACAAACTAATCAAGTTATTTACTTATATTGACCGAGAGACCATGGTTTGTTTAAAGACACGTCTAAAACTTAATACGAACACTTCCACTATTGTAAAAAATTGTAATGGTCCTCCCAAGTTTAGACGGCAGTGTTCCAATAAGAACCTATGGATGATGTAAAAGAATAACTCAAACCAATATGTCATTGGTAAAAGGGTTTTAACATTGACCTCTATAATGCATTATAAATAAATTTGTTTCAAAAGAGAAACCTACTAAGATTCTTATTGGATTGTACATCTGAAATATAATATCCAGTTCCTGCAATGACATGCACGCCAGTCTTCTTTGATACATGTTTCATGAAGTCTATATTCCTTTTCAGACCTTCAGTCGTATTCTCCACAATTGTGCCTGAAAAAAAGCAGTATGTGAATTTTCCAATAAATCTGTAATCTTTTTAGCATATAGTTTATGACCTCTGTACAAGGTGAGAATGGATCTATTTATTTTAAGACGTATATTCCAGGCATGGGCGTAGCCATGGTGGGGCAGGGTGTAGCGCTTGCCCCACCCTGACTCTGGCTTATAAGGTATCTAATCAAACCTAAGAAACTTAATTATCTAGGTACTAACTACAATACTTAATATCCGTAAGAAAGTGTTTACCTTCTGACTTCATAGGATAAACTAATGAAGTCAGGACATAGTATAGATTTGGTATTAGAATTACTTTGTGTTGTAGTACTAATAATAAAAACAATGTTAAAAGGGGATCAGTTACTTTATGATGCCAAATGTGAAATATCAAATTAAATATAGATACATATAAAAATATAAGAAGTGACTATTCTATCCTGAGACTCTATGGTAGGAGTTGTGTACCATATTTCACCCTTGAACTACACCAGCGCTTCTCAAACTTTTTTGGCGAAGGAAAAAGCCTTAATATAATTATAAAAAACTGATTTATATGTATTTATGAATAATCATATTGCAATGTAATATTTAGTTGGAATATTGAGATGTAACCTTATAATCTCCCTTTGGTAGGTATTTTTTGCAGTATTTTAGCCCTAGGGTTCCACGGAACACCACTTTGAGAATGGCTGAACTACACAACTAAAATAAAACGTCAACAGCATGGTTATTGTAAAAGAAAATATATTAATTTCTCCGACTCACCTCCACCAAATTTTTTATACTCCTCTACATCATAAGTAACAGCCTCCAGTGAATCTTTATCATCAAGCACCAAGTTATATTTACAACTATAGGGGTACTGTCTTATGTATGTGGAGTTTTGAATGTTGATATTGTTTATAAATTTTCCGGAGAGTTGCTTTGGTGGTTCCCGGTAGAAGTGGGTGAATTCCATATGCATGTGCTCGTGGGTTAGCGTCCTGCCCAATGATTCTGGCTTTACTTCCCCCAATACTAAAATACAGTTTACAGTATTTGTGAAAAGAAATTGATTGAATTGAAAAACAATAAATATAAATTACCTGTTATTACACTCATGATGTTTATTCCTTATAAACCTTTAAATATATACGCTTATAATCAATTATAATTATCTTTTCATAAACAAAGAACTTAATGGAAACTGTCGGAGGTTTTCGGACTTTGGTTAGTTATGGAAAGTTTTCACGTCCACCCGTTAGCAAACTAACATAGCAGTTATAATCACAGTATTTATATAGTTAAGTAAGCAACTATAAAGATAACTTATTATATATATAGAACAATGAGAGATAATGTGATAACATGAACTTATAGTTAAGCCGAGAAATAAATAAATACCCCCCCCCCCTCACCGCTGCCGCGCGATTTGATTGATAAGAATTTTGTTTTAAAATTTATTTTTGGCACTGGTTACAATTATTTTATGAAACTAATAAATTTAGAAAACATAAGTATTGAAATATCCATGACAACGCTGAAGTTTATATTAAATAATTTAGTTTTATTCCGTTGCTACAGTAACTAACTACGAGTTATATCGTATTAAGATAACTTTAAATATAATAAATTATGCCTATTGTTGTAAAGGATTTCACGTGGACTCAAACTGATAAAAGCGTTAACATCAGGATTCCCTTACCTCTTGCAAGCCACGAAAAGGTAGATCTTTTCACCACAGATTCATATATTAAAGCTCATTTCAAACCATTTATATTTGAAATATTCCTCCAACATGATGTAGATATTGGCAAAAGTAAATCCGTTATTAGAGAGGAAATGATAACGTTAGATTTGGAGAAAAGGGAAGAAGTAGAATGGGATTCGTTGGAGAAAGATTTGAGTAAGAGTGAAAAAATGGAAATGAAAAGAGTTATTATAGAAAGATGTCAGGAGAAAGCAAAACAAGAGTCTGAAGACAAACGTGTTAAGAAAAGCGAAATGGACAGATTCGCTGTACAAAAGGCTATGGAGATAGATAATATCCAACACAATATAATGGATTCGAGACGCAATGAAGAAAGAAAGAAAGCAATGGACAACTTGGAAGCATGGCGGCAAATTAAAAACGAAAATGGCGCGAAAATTGTCGAACTTACAGAATACGATAAAATACCAAAAAACATGGAAATTGTATCGTCTAAACCAGAATATGAAGCAAATAAAAAAGCTATAAAATCTATGTACGTGGATAAAAAGAAAGATGAATTGTCTAAGAGAATTTTACCTAAATTACGGGAGACTAGACAGATTGAAATTACTCATACAGCCAGATCGTTTCCAACGCCGAGTCGAGAGTCCATGGCGCGAGAGGAGGAGGAGTGGTTGCAGAACGTGACCAAAGCTAGGAGAGCCACTGGTATGGTGCATTCCCGTATTTAATATTAACCCATTACTTCCCACTGTCCTATTTTTAGAACACTATATTCAATTTTTTTTAACCTATTAAGAGTTTTATTTTTTATTGTTTCTGATGAAATTCGTATTTTTATACTATTTTTCTGATGAAATAATTTTTTTCCACTGAGAAAAATATTTATGTAATTTTAATGTACATAATTCTTTCAAATTAATCATTTTTGTTGCCTCAAAAAAAGCATTATGTTCCGATTTTATATACTTACCGTCAAAGAAAACAGTAACCAACTTCAAAGTACATAAAACTGATTCTTAGAGTTCTACCAAATATATATAAATATAATACAAAAATAAAATATAATTTTTATCCCCATTGTCATATTTTATAAGACAGGCTGACTCAGCGTTAAATAATTTTTTTTGTCATATTTTTTCTTAACATATTATGAACTTAATTTAAAGATTTCATGAATAAATTCCAATGTTTTCGACGCTTGGGAAGTAATGGGTTAAGTAGTCTAGTTCTGTCTACCCTAATGTTTTTTACATACGTACACGCTTAAAACATATATCTAGTATTTATATTGCGATTAGAGATTGGATTAATCTAATCTAATCAAAGGGACGAGTTTTTAAATATTATATGATTTTGAACGCATATTTTGAAGTTAATCGCCTGGGACCCGGTAGTAGGACGTAAAAAGTTATGAGTCCAGGTAAGATTTTCCTTTTGTGCTATATGTCGCTGGATTCTATTAGCATTTCGGTAATTCTTGATTTTTTTTGCTAAAATAGCTTCTGTTAGTCTATAATTATCTATCCCATGAAGAAAAAACTAAACATTTACACAACACAAATAAACTATAGATATTTGTAGATCCTACCACGTTAATATAAACCGACAATAACTACACCATCAAAGCCAATTTCCTAGAAGTAATTCCTAGTCTTATGCTATTTTATAGGATTCGTATCAGAAGATTTAAGACCAGAAGAGCAAGATCCACAGTGGTGTAAAGAGAAGGGAGATGAATTCTTCAAGAAGGGCAACTTATTGGGTGCAATAAGTGCGTACACGCATGGGATATCGTTGTCTGATAAACTGCCAAGTCTATATTCAAATAGAGCGGCAACACATTTCGCTTTGGGAAACTTCAACAAATGCGTGAGTAGTGGATTATTGTAAATTATATATCGTATATTAAATATATAGTTTACACTTGTTTTTCATCAGGTACAAGACTGTTCGACAGCATTAGAGCTCTTAAAGCCGCCATGCGAAGGTAACAAACGAAGCCGAGCAAAATGCATAGCTCGTCGTGGAGCAGCGCTGGCGAGACTAGGATATTTAAATAAAGGCATTGACGAAATGAAAGCAGCCGCCTACTTGTTACCAGATGATGAGAAAATTAAGCAAGACATCTACGATATGGAGAGGGCTTGGGAACAGAATCCTGACTCCGACTGAAAGAATTTTCATTTTTAACACTAGAACTACGAGCCGGTCAATATGACCTATTTTTACCAACCGGTCAAAATGGCCGAATAACTTGTGCGTGCAAAGTATTAAATACAATCCAATAAATTGATTGTAGAATTGTAAATAATAGAATCATTTACAAAAAATAACGAGTAGGGTTGTATATAAAAGTCTTGTGAAGAATTTTTGAAACCGATCATATTGACCGGTTACTAGTTCTAGTGTTAATAATAAACTAATTGTAATCTCCATTAATTTAAGGACTTTTAAATAATATGACACATATATTGGTTTACTAAACTACTAATACAATGGTCAAAATTGAGATCAACTAAAAATAACTAAAACTTTATTAAACAATTATATTAAAATACATAAATTACATGCTATATTGTATTATTACTCTTCAGAGACTTTCTTAGTTAAACCGAGATTGTTCAGCAACGCATTGGCTGAGGGATCTCGACCGCGGAACCTCCTGAACACTTCGCTCGGATGACAAGCGCCACCCAGAGCAAGGAAGGTGTCTTTATATCTTTTCCCAACAGCTGTCACGTCTTGGTTACCCTGTCTAGCCTCCTCAAATGCGCTGTGAATATCTGCCGCAATCATCCGAGACCATAAATGGCAATAGTATGCAGCTCCCCATTCCTCGGAGACAATTTTTGTAAATGACAATGGATGAGAGTCGTATTTATCAAAAGGATGAACGTGATATTGAGGCCACAGCTCCATCACAATTTCCCTCCAAAATTTCTTTTGAGAATACAGTTCCAAATCAAGCTTGGATAAGTATAGCTCTTTGCACAAATTGAAGCCAGCCATGTGCTGCCTGATGTTTCTTAAATTGTGAACAATGTCATCGGGGAGTGACTCTTCAGTGGAATAATGTCCACTTAAAGCTACAATGGTATCAGGGTCATATAGCCAGTGAGTCATAACCTGAGCACACACTTCAGCTGCATCCCATTCGACATTGGAAGAACCAGCAACTTCTGAATAGTTAACTTTTGTAAGTAGATGCCTCAATGCATGCCCAAAACGTTTGAACAGAGTATTGACTTCGTTAAAAGACAATAAAGACGGTTTAGATTCAGTTGGAGGCTGGAAATTGAAGATTAAAGCCGACAATGGGTTTGTGGAAGTGATAGAACACTTATTTTGGATGTTTATATGCCAGCCTGCGTCGTCGTGAATTCGAATCTTTTCATTCTGTCGTGCATATGGATCTAAATAGAAACCTGCTATGGGCCTGTTACTGGACTCATCAAATATATCATAGAACTTCACGTCTTTGTGCCAAGTATGGACATTTGATCTCTCAACAATCTGTATGCTAAACAATGTGGAACATAAGTTAAATAAACTTGTAATGACTTTAGGTAAGGGGAAATATTCGCGAACTTGTTCTTCATTGAAGTTGTAGATGGACCATTTGTGCTTTCTCTGCCAGTACGGGATGTCCCATTGCTCTAACTTCTCATCAAAGCCACATTCCTTAGCAAACCTCTGCAACTGCTCTACTTCCACTTCTTGCATAGGCTTAGCTCTCTCCAGGAGTCCACCAAAAATAGTGTTAATATTTTCAAGTGACCCAGCCATTTTTGTTTCCATACTCATATCTACATAGGAATCAAAACCTAAAATAGCAGCTTGGTTGCGTCTTAAAGATCTAATATTTTCTAAATTAATGCTAGTGTCTAATTCTTTGTTTCCATATCCAGAACATCTTTGTACATAAGCCTGCCAGGCGTTCCAACGCAGAGCCCGGTCGGGGCAATGCTGGAGGAATGGTTCATAAATGTGAGGTTGCAGTGTTACTTTCCAAGGACCTTGATGGAGCGCAGAACTATTGGCAGATATAGCCTTCAAGAGAGCTTCTGGAAAGTCGCCTACAACATCTGGATTATCAATGGTACTCGTAAAAACATTGGTAGCATGTTGAGTCTTCTGCCTGAATATATTCTTCTGTTTATCGAGCTCAATCAATATATTTCCAAGTTTATCTCTTTTTATTTCATCAAGTTCCATCCCATTTAACTTTCCTTCAAGGATATATTTGTCAAGTAGCCTTTGTTCTTCATCTGTTGTATTTTTATGCTTGTTTTGTTCATTAACCACTGCTTCAAAGATTGGTATACTATTAAATTTACATGAGCGGGCTTTGTGGGCTCTCTCATGGATTTTTATATATGATTTTGTTGGCATTAAAGAACTGTTTCCGAGGTAAAGAGTCTTAGCAATCCCCCATGTTAGCTCCAGCTGCGCATCAAGTTTTTCTAAGGGAGGAAAAATATGTTCAAACACATTTGTAGAGCTCGGTGCTGATTTCTCAACTTCCTTAACACCATTTTCGTAATCCATAGTCTGCTTGTTAATTGCAGCGATACATTTCTCAATTGTAATGTCATTAAATTCTGGTAATCCGGTCTCTGTTAATAGGGTGGCTTTTTCTACATCTTCGCCTATTTCTGGTATACTGAAATTATTAATTTGTATATAAATTTTTGGCAGATATTTTTTAGGTTGTTTTTAATTTTATCTAAATGCATTGACCCAATGCAAGATACGGATATATTGTGTAACAGTCACCACGCGTATAAGATTATCGCGGCTTGCAATTGTCCTAATAAATTGATTAACAACAATTAGTATTTTAAAATCAAACTGAAGCGAATGTAAGACGAAAATAAAGTTCAACAAATACTTACAGAACTAAATAGCCAGCGTTTCGGGTGCTTTGATACAATTGCTTTTTAACATGTCGTGATACTATACTCGTGCGTAATAAAGATAAAGCCATTATGAATTATTTTTAAAACTAATGAAAATTACATTTCATAACCAGGAATAAGCCGCACAGGCGCAAAACCCATACCATTCACCATTGACAGTTGATTTTCATAGACAATCATTATTATTTTTAAATACTATGATTTACATTTATGTTTCCGTATTCAGGTTTGCCTATAGCAGGGGTCGGCAGACTTATCAACCAGATGAGCCGAATATTAAGTTTTTAGATTTTTCCATGACTTCAGAGAGCCGCAACATGAACTTTATTATATACTATTGTATTGTAAGAAGAGCCAGATAATCCTATGGCAAGAGCCGCATGCGGCTCGCGAGCCGCGGTCTGCCGACCCCTGGCCTATAGTATAAAAAATAACAATAATATACTTTATACACATTTAATATACACTAATATATCCGATTAAATAAAATAATATTAAAGATCAACTTGCTACAATATAATCAACTTTTTCTGCATCTTTTTCAATAATAACAGATACTTTTTCTCCTAAATTCACATTTGTCATTTGGCATGTGCAGAGAGTGTTACAATTTCTAGCATCAGCCATGTGGACTTGTTTTGAAACAGGGTTAGACGTAGTTCGTTTAACTGGAGGTTTACAACAAAAATCTGTGTCTAATCCCATTTGTTCCCCATCTTCTAACGTTTGCGGTAAATGCTGGTTGAGGGTTTCAGGTAGGAGTAGACTGGCACCTCCTCCAGCTACTAGAAGACAGCCCATTATGATCAATGGAAGTATCATTATATCTGAACCCTAAAAAAATAATTAATTTAGTCTATGATTCTATTTTATTTTGTTCTATTTTAAGGCAAAGGGATCGAGCTATGGCTTTATATTAAAAGAAAGTACACGACCAACATTTTATATTAAAACAACTATTTATAAAATATGAATAAATACCACTTTAAAAAACTTACTAAATAATTAACTAGCGGTATAAATATGGGCCCCAACATTCCTAGCACGGAACTCAAACTCATTCCCAGTCCCCGCACAACTGTTGGATATAATTCAGACGCCATAAGTGGCAAAACCACAAACGAGGACGAAATCCCCATTTTCCCAACACAATATAAAAATAGTGTTACGTGGGTTTCTGGAATGTTAATTTGCACACTTAAAACAGTAATATCAAATTATATTAAAAGCATTCCAAGTAGTTATTCACCTAAATCGCTTAATTAGTACTCGACTATCGTTTGACATCATATTCGTGCGAAAAGAATAACATGCCCCAAACTAAACTGAAAATACAGGGGAGTTCCCCGCAAGTTTCAAACAAATATGTTCGAGACTTATTGGGAATTCCCCTGTATTTTTTAAATAAGTTGCCATTATTAAAGTCACGTTCCTGGAATCTGGTTTATTTATATTCCGAATGTGGGACAAAATTACGCCACTGGACATGCCATAATTTTAAATTTAATAAATAATTTAAAAAGAAAAGCAAAATAGAAAGAACTAACCATGTTGCACTAAAAATGTAGTCAAACATGCAATTCCACCAACAACCATACTCAGGCACAACGTCCACCGTCTCCCAAGCCTCTCCATTGCTGGCCACAAAAACAAATACGTCGGCAATTCAACGACTCCCGCCAAAAAGAAATTCAAGAATTCGTCCCCTCCTAAAATTGGCGCGTAATAGGACAGCCCCACATAAACGCTGGTATTAGTAAACCAAATAAACGTAATAATTATTGTTTTCTTTCGTAAGTTAGGTGTTCTAAATAAGTCTAGAATTCCATATTTTCTAGATTTTTCCTTTTCTAAATCTGCTTTTGCTTTGTCCGATTCGTATTTGCGTCGAAGATGTACCATGTAGTTTGCCGATAGAGATTTTCCGTTTATTCTGTAATATATAATTATTATTGAAAAAATATATTAAAGATAGTCTATAATATTACCATTTTAGGATCTATAAAATCACAATTTTACATGAAAACGATTTAAAGTTATTATTGTGCATAGTTTGTTTGTGTAGATTCTTCGTATCTCAGAAACTATTGAGAAATTCAACAGAAAAATAAACATTAGCTTAACATCACGTAGACTATGGTGATATATGTTATGTATCATAAAAATTACAGCTAAGGATGTTATTGGTCAACAGGAAAGACGTGTTCTAAAATCATTAACTGATTACCTCGCCATATTTTTTAAAATAACCTCAGCTTTTTCGAATTGTCCACGTGCAAGCAGCCATCTTGGACTTTCTGGCATTGGCCAGAGATACAGGAAGAAAAAAACAAAGGGTAGCGTGGTGGCTAACGCCAAATATCTCCAATCTCTTACTAAATAAACCACACCAGCCAGGAGGATCAGTCCGATAGAGTATGCGATGTTTGAGAGTATCGTACAAAGGGTGCGGCACTGCGGCCCAACGAGTTCGATCGCTGTAAAAGATTTTTGTATCAAGTTGTGTCTTTCTCTTCTCTGATTAATGGTCTCAGATGTCTATTAAAGACAATTCTGCCAATTTCGAGTATTCGGGCAATAGCTAAACAAAATATTACTAAATTTTAATGTGTCACTGATTTTTTCAGCCATGAGTTTCTCTGTATATTAAAATTGTATAATATCTTGTTTGTCTGTTCCTCGAAGAATATTAGTGTTATGAAATTCATCATTGATTAAATAATAAACAGATGTTTCGCTTCTTCCTGTTACATTTGATTTTGACGTATATTTTTATTTATTTACTTTTAGTAAATGGGCTCCAATAGAGCGCTTTTATTCGTTAATACAAATATAAATGAAATAAATTTATTAATTTAATAATTATCAATTTGATTTAGCTGCTGTATACTGGCATTGTCCACTTACATACTAATGTCATAATACTATATAATAAAGCTACTATGATGTAGAAGAATAGCTGCTGTATAGGGGCATTGTCATCCTATTATATACCTAAGGGTAAACATAAAATAACATTGGTTATGTCCAAGCTTTATTATCTATAAGATATTCATCTAAGGTGTAATATGATTTTTGAATAAGTTCGCTCGCTAAATCGTGAACTTCAACTACAGCTTGGACAGTTTAACCGTAAAAGTATATTAAATACATTCTCACCTAATACATACGGCGTAGCCATTATAGCTGGAACAGTAAACCCCACTCCAAACCTATATATTAACCAGACATAATAATTTTGAGCGAACGCCGTCGCAACCCCAAAAATGCACTCAATAAAAAGGTAAATAAAAAATGAGGGTTTCCTTCCGATCGTGTCTTGCAGGTAACCGAATATGTAGTTACCCATGATCCCACCAACTCCGAGCAGGATCAGACCAAGAGTTGGGTAAAAGTCATCCTCGCAGACCAGGTTCCACTAGAATAGCAATAATAATAATAAAACCCTTAATTTCATAAAAATTGACTAACATTTGTAGTTTGTTTAGGAACAAAACCCCAGTTTAGTCTAATCAAAATAATATTTGATTTACGTATACAGAGTAACTTTAATGTAACGACCCTCAATATAACGATTTCCTCGATTTAACGAATTATTCGAAATCCCCTAGAACTGCCCGTAAGAGCCAATGCAAAATATATCTTTACATTAAGCCGAGTCTCCTGCTCCTGTTTGTTCGAAACATTACACAAAAACATTGAAACATTGGGGCGTGGCCGTACACAATGTTTTTGCTTTCCGTCGACCACGGAAAACAAAAAACATTGTGTATGAATACAAAAATGTGTACGGCCACGCCCCAATGTTTCGATGTTTTTGTCTAATGTTTCGAACAAACAGGAGCAGGAGACTCGGCTTTACGTATACACCTTTTTATAACGAATTTGAAAAATATAAAAAGAAAGTATTATTTACCTCTGTTTGACGAAATCGTTCGCTATAACAGGGAAAGCAGATTAGTACCTGCGTAAAGCTGAGATTAATAATATTTTAAAACCATGTTAAAACGAATCGTAGACCAACCTAACCTCTGTATAACGAATCTCATTGTAACAAATTACTTGATATAACGAATTATATTCTGATTCCTTTCAGCATCGTTATATCAAGGTTGCACTGTAAATTTAAATACCTCAGATACGACAGTATTGATATAAACATTTTTGTCGTAACTCCAGCCGTTATTACAAGGGATTACGTCACGGGTCGTGTCCGTTGAAATTGGGCCTTTTAAATTAGGATTACTTCTTATTATACCACTATAATTTAAATCATACATGCGGCATTCAGAATGTTGAAGCTGATCGTTTTTCCATTCTAAAGGAATGCTGAGAAAAAAAAAACATTTTTTTTTATACTCGACTACCTTCAAATTTAAAATATTGATATTACCTGAAATTTTTCACAAGCTCCAAATCACCAATACCTTCAAGCTCGGGTACTTTACACCAGTGTTTAACATCGGCGCTCATAAAGAGCTGCGCGTACGCATGGAACCCACAAGGTATCACAGCCGGTAACAACATAAGGTAAATAACCAATTTTTGGTATCTTCCAAACTGACCCACGTCTTCTAATATTACGTCGAAATCCATTATTTTTTTAAATAATAATCACGTTAAAAATTAAAAACGCGTTCATTTGTTTTTATTTTTTTGGCGCGAAAACTTAATAAAATAGTGCAGGCGAATTGATGAATGGACCGCGTGTGTCAAATAAATAACTTACTCGTTGGACATCGCTACTACAAGTAGTAAATACATTCATATACAGGGGGTTACTATAAAGATACAGGTGGGGCATGGGAACCTCCCACATTTTTTAAAAAATTGCAGTGTCATCATCTGCTAAGTGTTCCCGATAGGATAACAATTTTGTCTTGTGTGTAAAAATAATATTTTTTATATGTCATCTCGGAAATTAAACCCGGGACTTCTATGTCACAAAAACAAACGAATATTTTATTATATGTACGAACGTATATTTATTAGAGATATACCGACTATCCGGCCACTATCGTAGTCGGCAACTAATCGGTAAAAAGCGCCGACTATCCGGCTTCTTACTTTGTGTCTATTTCTCAATAAAATATATGTGTTACATTCTTGGGTTACACTTTAGTTGAGGACCCCAGGATTTACTAAATGTGAAAATGTATTTTTTTTTTTCTAAATTGCAGACCGTAAATGGCAGGCCGTCTACTAATATAGAGCTAACTCTAACCTAACCTAACCTTTTCGTTATTCGTACAGTTTTGGGGTCCTCAACTAAAGCCAAGCGCTTTCTTGTAAACAAAACATATTTATGACATTTATCAAACAAAATTAGTATCTTAATTAAAAAACAAAATAACAATATCTAACGTCATATATTGCAATCTTTAATATTTATATTATATTTACACTTAAAATAATTAACAGAACATAGGTGACAGCTCGATTCGAAAGCCAGACTAAATTCGTTATAAACCCACGGATATAAATCACAATATAATTTTTTTTAAAGTTTATGTCCCCCCTGTGTAATAATGTTGGTACAACCAATTATTCCATATTCACAATTCAGTCAGTTTTATTATTTCCTAATTGACCGACGTTTGCCGAAAGGACGTGCTGAATGGACCTGACCAAGGTAACCGGCAACACAATCAGCGTTCCCAATGAGGATGTCAAATCCTTATTTGGACTATATGAGTGTAGTTTGATTCGTGATCATTACTTAAAAGCTTCTCATTCCATTTTATGCATTAAACGTTATTTACTAATAAATAATAAATCTTTAAACACTATAACCATTAGATGGTAATCAAAATAAAATAGTAATATGTTGCATATACTTATATATCAAATATCCAGTTTAAACATTAATTTACATTTCTTTCTTTCTGTTATTTATATTTTAATCAGTAACGATAGAAAAGATTTCTTATAAATGCGTGTAACAGAACGTAATGACAACTACATGACAGTAGATAGTTACAATGGACTATTATCATTGGTTAAAAATCACGTCAACAATTTTTAAAGCTTATGATTGGTCTATTTTGTTTTGTATGACTGAGTGGAGTTTTGAACTCTACTCAGTGAATCTATGCTCAAGTGTAAGTTCTTTCTTAGGGTAATTTCCAAGAAATTATATGGTAAATCGTAGCACGCATCCCTTGAATTCAATCTAGGAAAAGTATCGAACCTGGGACCTGTATTATACAGGTATGCAGGCTGTATATAACGAAATAGTCACATAATATATAAAAAAAGATTAATATGGGAAATTATTGATTCAAGAAATAAAACTAAATATTGTCAGCGAACTATCACAGTTTTTATTATTAGTTGTAAACACACAATAAATTACTAAGTGTGAATTAATATTATTATTAAAATGAATTATAAAATAGACATATAAAGCGAAAACGACAATCACATACAATAAGCTGTTATTCAACATTAAATACTGCAAATTTTTATAATTACTAATTATTCAGTCTGGCTACTAAAAGTAAAAACCCGGATTAACTGTCAAACTTCAAAATACGCAAATGTCAAAGTTTTTTTTTAATTAGCACTCGGCCTTGGAGGAAAATCTTTTACTTCTATTATTGTCCTTCACAGCTATTTATAAATTGTAAAACTCTATCAACTGCTCCTACGTGTATGCACTCACTAGAATAGGACAATGGCTGCAAAGCTTTCGAAACATAAAATTAATTGTATCAAATGTTTTATTTCAACGATACTATATCAACATTATTTATTTTTATATTGCACATTTATTAGTAAGCATAAGCAGCTGTCTATTAAATTGTTTTTTGTAATGTCTTTTTTCTATTTCTACTTTAAACAAGCTTGCCGCAAACATACGTTACATTTGCGTTATATTTTCGCATATTATAGCATAGTTCCTCCAGGTTCATCTTTCAGTAACCAAACTTACCATAATTTAGAGCGACATTTTTAAGCACACGTTTTTAAAATCCATGCAAAGCCTTTGAAGACTAGATTACCAATAAAATAGCGAGTAAATAAAATTTTATTTTAAAGAAATCTAGTGTTAATAATATAACATCTACCTAAAAAGCGAGCACAAACACAGCATTCTTGAAAATGAACGCATATAAATGATTTAAGAACATCCCTTCTTATCCCTATGGGACTAACAGGTCTTCATAACCAATAATGAAGTCTGCAGTGCAGCTGTCCCAGCCTATGGACCACACTCTAGCTTAACATCAGGTGAAAAGCAGTTGCACACTAGGACTATGACAAGAAATCATCTCATAAAGCAGACAATTTAACTTCCATTTAAATAATTCCAGAAGTGAAACTGACTAAATTAAGACATCAACGAGTCCTATTAATACAGTCGAAAGTAACATTGTAGCAATTTTTTTTTTGTCGAAATAGCTCCAAAATAATTCTCCATACCATTGACCTCGTCTCAATGGTTTCCGAAATCATCATCAACATCAATCAGCATCAGTGTGTTTTTGGTGCTTCGTGGTAGTGGACGTGTTCTAATCTCGCGCATAATTTGTTACGAGACACCATTATTTTTCATTTAAAATAATCAAAAAATGTACAGCAATTTTCATATATACTCACAAAATTGCTTAGCACTAAAACGGTTAATACCACAACGAAGAATCAACACAAACAAGCTGTTGTAAAAACTGCGATTTTGTATATCTCAACCATATTAATAAGCCCGATATATTACGATAATAAAAATAAAAGAACATAAAAAAAAATAAAGCAAAAAACATAAAATCATTTTATTAGCTATAAATAACTAGAAACACAACATTATTAAAGTTTGCTATTAAATATTACATGAAAAATTTTTTAAAAACGGCTTCCATTAGACAACCATTTCTAAAATTAATATTTAATGAAAACATAAATGCTAAATTACAAATAAACCAATGAAAAAAAAAAAATAAAGACCAATCAGCGGCTACCATACAAAATAAAAACAATTATTTACAATTATAGAAATCCTAATAACATATTTAAGGCATATACAATCAAAAAAAGGTAAGCAAAAAATAAGTTCATTTATCCGGGCACAGTATCTTACAAATACAAGAAAATCCCTTAAAAAAAATTAATTCAAGAACTGGTTCTATTTAGATGAGGTCAGGTTATAATTAATATTTTTGTCACTACCTGAAAACTTTACAGGCCTCTTTGATTCTATAAGCCTCTTCATAAATATAATAATATCTAATTTGAGAATATTAAAGTATATCTTTTTAAAATTACAAGACATAAAGAAAAGAGAAATTCATATCTATATATATAAAACTCAAAAGTGACTGACTTAGTGATCTATCAACGCACAGCCCAAACCACTGGACGGATCGGGCTGAAATTTGGCATGCAGGTAGATGTTATGACGTAGGCATCCGCTAAGAAAGGATTTTGATCAATTACCCCCACAGGGATGAAATAGGGGATGAAAGTTTGTATAAATCTTCTTAGATTTTCGGCTGATTGAACTGAAATTAAAGATTGGAGCTACTATAATGAAGACGTCCGCTTAAATAGGACATCTTCATTATTACGCAGACATAGTTGCGGGCAACAGCTAGTTAGTAATATAAGTGAAAAATATTTAATAACAAGGCTACGATTTATGATAAATTTCGAATTTTATAAGTTAACCAATTTGCATCATTTCAATTTTGTTAATCACCACGATTACTTAATTGCTTAGAAACATAAAAACAAAGTGGAACCTCGCATAACGAGCACGATAAACTATATAGCTCGCTTAACGAGCGGCGTGGAAAGGGATTATCCCTGAATCATGCGATAGAGCAGCGGTTCTCAAACTTTTTTGGCGAAGGAAAAAGCCTTAATATAATTATAAAAAACTGATTTATATGTATTTATCAATAATCATATTGCAATGTAATATTTAGTTGAAATATTTAGATGTAACCTTATAATCTCTCTTTGGTAGGTATTTTTTGCAGTATTTTAGCCCTAGGGTTCCGCGGAACACACTTTGAGAATGGCTGCGATAGAGCTTTCCGTGTTATTGCTACATCAGTCCGTGTTTAGAACTCTGCGCTAGCTAGTTAAGATTGTTTCACTGGTTATGCGAGATTCGTCTCTATATCGTTTTAGATTTAAGTAATAATTCTGAAGTCAAGAAATATGAAGTTTTTTTTAATTATTTGTAGTATTTTTTTATTAAGATATAAAATAGATATAATTTTATTAATGGCTTCAGATATCTATTAAAGACAATTCTGCCAATGTCGAGTATTTAGAAATTACAAAATTTTAATTCACACGTAAACAAACCCTCATGTCAAAAAACCATTTCAATATCAAGCCTTTTTCATATTTACCGACAATGCATATGGGTTAAACAGCTGTGTTACCACTGTGAAAATTCAGGAATGTTTCCAACTTTATATTTAGTTATTCATTCAGTCAAAATAATCGATTTAAGAAACAACGACACTTGAATTAAACCGTATTACTTTTATTAAAAGTGTTTTTACTAATTACTATTGTTTCAAATTAGATTTTATTGTTAAAACCATACAATTTTAGTGTAAAAGGCATGATTTATTTTACCTGATCGTTCAGAGGAAACTAATTTATTTCAGCTCCTTTACTTTGTCAGTGGATATTCTCATCTGTGGGCTTATCACGAATTTTAGTCTGGCTTTCGAATCGAGTTCGCTTCAAGCGTATGGAAATTTGAGCAGCGCCAAGTACTTTTTGTTAATTTTCGAACGTCTCGATCTTTCGTTCATTTGATAGATTGCTGGTGCTCGTTAGTCGTTAGTAAAAATTCATGATCCCGATTGCTAACGGATTCGTTTTATTTGTGACAGCTCGATTCGAAAGACAGACTAAATTCGTTATAAGCCCACTGGTTTACGAGCTATTCTATACACTATGGGTAGTCATCCACATATATAATGATATTCGTATATTCAGACACTAAATTTAACTCAATAACAAAATACAATTTATTCGATGTCGTATTCGGATCAGTGATTATAATTCGACTATTTATTCTATCGTTCAATACATAAATAAGTAACACTAGAACTACTAGCTGGTCAATATGACCTATTTTTACCAATCGGTCAAAATGACCGGATGACTTGTATTAAATATAATTCAATAAATTTATTGTAGAATTGTAAAGAATAGAATCGTTTAAAAAAGGTTTTACATAAAATAATTTTTGAAACCGGTCGTATTGACCGGTTAGTGGTTCTAGTGTTAATTTTCAGTTTATTTTAGCGTAAGTCTTAAAATATTAAACAAGAAATATCTGTTGCAATTTTCATATGAACATGGTAATTTTTATTTTATGAAAAAAAAAAAAACTGAAAAACGTTAAACAAAATTACTGATAGACAGATACTGAACGAAAAGTTTCATATGAAAACTCTATCTTCATTAATACTGTCAAAGCCTAACTATAAATTTAAGTATTAAAGAGGTGCAACATGTTTAAAATTAATCCCTCGCAGCCCCGATGATAGTAAGTATGTACAAGAAAATGTTAACAATGTCCAAATACAAGTTGAGCGCCGCAAAGATGTACTCTTCGGGCGAGATGCTGTACTTGTGCTTTCCGCCCATCATGAGCTGCGTGTCATAGACCAGGTACAGCGAGAACAGGAGCGCCCCGATCGACGCATACACCAGAGTCACCACATTGTTCTTTGGAATGAAGATCGCAATCAGACCTGAACGCAGAAAAAACAAACATTTTTTTAACCCTTAACCGTGAATGTGCTGTTTTTTTTTTTAAAATAATAATAAATAAAACATTTATTTTTAAATAAATTTTACAATTTGTTGCCTTGCCACCAAAAACCAGTGTCGTTTTGTCTTAGCGCTGAACATTTGTTTTATATTACTAAATATAATTTAATTACAATATAATTTAAAATAATATAAAAATATGTTTAATACATAATAAATAACAAAATAATAATATATATTGGTAATAAGAAAATATATATGTTTCATTTTATAATTGCGGGTAGGTTTGAGAAACCGCCTTCTGTATTTATATTATTTTGTTTGTATATTTCAATGTCAAATTAATTACGAATTTTTAAGATTTTGTAATGATTATTACTTTTATTATTATCTAGAGCAGTGATTCCCAACCTTTTTTTTTTCAAACAAAAATCCACAGTAGTTAAGAATCACTGATCTAGAGATATCAGATTTAACGACTTAGTATATATTTAATCAAATTTGTAACACTGGTTGTGTTCGATGACACGAGCGATGATGGATTCAGAGTAAAACACTCAGTTGCAAAGAAGATGTATAATATATTAAAATGCACACAAGACGATTGAACAGATGGCAAGCTCGGCACAGCACGCTCGCTTGACAGACTCCATCCGGGAAGCAGTGTTGCCCACATTATTCGTACAATATTTATTAAAAATAGGCGAAAGATAAACTTATTTATTTATAGGCATATTTTAAGGCACGCTTTGTTTAAAAAACAATTGTAAGACCACGCGTGCTAAACCTAATCATCTACATTACAAAAGAAAAAAAACCCTGGAACTCCAGCAGAGCAATAAGCAACCAACTCACCAAATAGCATAAGAACGACCGTAGCGCACAGCAAGAAGCCGCCCATCACAGTGAAGTCCCATCGCGTCTGGAATGCGAATATCGTCAGGGCGAGGCACACCGCAGCCGTTATGCCCACGGCCATCATAACCTGGAATATTACACACATGATTCACAACCTAACCTAAAACACCCTGGACTATAGATATCAAATGCATTACATCAGTCATTCTCAAAGGGTGTTCCGCGGAACCCTAGGGCTAAAATACTGCAAAAATATACCTACCAAAGGGAGATTATAAGGTTACATCTAAATATTGCCACATAATGTTTTAAAACAGTAATACGTACGTAATTATATGTATAAATATTACATTGCAATATGATTGTTAATAAATACATATAAATCTGTTTTTTATAATTATATTAAGGCTTTTTCCTTCGCTAAAAAAGTTTGAGAACCGCTTCATTACATAAATTAATAATAATTTATAAACTTAGATACAAGATACTATAAACGTAATTTTTACGCTACATTTTAATATAAAAATAATACAATATGTATTTAATTTTAGCACAAAGTTCCTACTACTTGTAATGTCTTTGAAAACTTTTAAAAATCAAAACCAAAACCTTTATTTAGCATAGTATCTTCATGCTTAAAATGTTTTAATTAATTCATACAGTTTTCTAATTAAATAAATAAAATAATCTTGGTACATAAACCTGAACCTGTACTAGGTTCGAAAACCTGTGCTACTGGCTACCTCAGTTACCGAACTAGACATAGGTTACAAAGATAATAGTTATATTAGAGAAGTATTTCAAATTAGTTGTCCAAAATATTCACCTCTTTAGCCTGGTAGACGCTGGAAATGACACCGAGTAGAAAACTCTCAGCACCAGTGAATATTGCCAAGAATATGAAGTTCATCGGAGCAGTTCGTCTCACACTGGAGCAGCAAGCCATCGAGATCATAGTTACGATGACAACGGCGAATGCCAACCAGCTGGAAGACAATTCAATGGTACAACAGCTGCAACCACTTAGTTACAGTAGAGATCACTGCTCAGTGATAAGCCGGCCTTTCGTTTTTTTTATTTTTATTTTCTTCTGTCCTTTTAATTTGTGCAAGAGCTATTATTATTAGAGATGTTCCGACTAGTAATCGGTAAAAAGCGCCGACTATCCGGCTTGTTACTTTTACTTTGTGTCTATTTCTCAATAAAATGTATGTGTTACTTCCTTATAAAGAAAACATATTGATGACATTTATCAAACAAAATTAGTATCTTAATTAAAAAACAAATCAACATAATATTTAATGTCATAAATTGCAATACTGCGTGATGATATTTGAAACTATCGTCAAACTAGTGAGCTGTAAAACTCAAAAAAATTTCTTTGTTATTTATATTTGTTCATATGTCAGTAGTGACTGAAATTACAGCGAATGAGCTGTAAACCTAGCGTCACGGGAATCCCCTAAACAGTAATCGGTTTGGCCGATTAGTCGGCTTATTCACAACCGACTAATCGGCTAGTCGGCCAAAGTCATAATCGGCACATCTCTAATTATTATTATTAGTTACACTTTCAGTTCGTTCTTGACCACTTGGACGTATACCAATAAATGTTAAGCTAAAGACAGACCGACTTCACAGACACACCCTTGTTATACTTCCAAATGGAATCCAAAATGACAGACTTGGGTTCAACTTCACCATTAAATAAATTTAAAAAAACTTACAAAAGCCATTGGTTGTGAGCGACGTACAGCCTCGTCTTCTCGTGGAACAAGAACAAGGAGATGAAGCCCATCGAAACGAGCAGTTGACACATCAAGATTGAGTAGACCTGACATTTAGAATTCAAATTAGATAAAGCGAGTTTTAGCTGGCGTTCGAATTTGAAATACTCACCTTTCTGATAAACCCTTTCCTGATGGATTGATCATTGAAATCGAATCCTTTGACTTCACCATCTTCCCCGACACCTCCCACATACCCGCCGCTTGGCTGTCAAATAATATTGAAACCATGTTAATTTACAATCGAACACACACACCAAGTTATATTTGATCGATACATACTGCATTTAAGAATACGCGGTTCATACACAAAAATATAAATACACTCAAATTTTCATTATTTAACCGAAATGATTGCTTTTATTTGACATTAACAACGTTAAACCCTACTGGATGTCGTAATAATGACGTCACATGAAGTGGCGTACAAACTATAAATCGAACTAGTGAAAATTTTTCCCACATTCGGAATATGAATAAACCAGATTCCAGATAATGGCAACTTATTTAAAAAATACAAGGGAATTCCCAACAAGTCTCGAACATCTTTGTTTGAAACTTGCGGGGAACTCCCCTGTATTCTTAGTAGTTTAGTTGGGGCCCTAGTTTATTTTTTGACCCAGGGAATGCAATATGCAACCAATATATGCAGGCCTATATACTTTGTACTTTTATTCATTGGTACATTCAATACTTACATCTCCATAACCCGGTTGAAAGCCCGGCTGAGGTGGATATGCACCCGGTTGCGGATAACCGCCTTGTGGATAACCGCCTTGGGGATAACCACCTTGGGGATAGCCGCCTTGCGGATAACCACCTTGGGGGTAACCGCCTTGTGGATAACCACCTTGGGGATACCCGCCCTGATTTTGATCTGAAATTTTATATTTAACATTAAATTCTATTATAAAATGGATTGTGCTAATTTAAAACAAAAAAAAAAACAAACGAACAAACATACAGGCAATTCATAAATTCGCAACTTGGTGACGTCATCGAGGCGTTAATAAAAAAAAAATTACTCGCGAATATTTTTAGTTTACAATTATGTCACACATAAAACTATTGTAGCTACTCAAAAACAGTTTTTTTATAGCAATCAAGCTTGGGCATTGTTAGATTTTATTTTTTTTTGTAAAAACAAATTAGATAATAAAAAATTACTTCTGTGGTTTCAACCTGACCTCAATGACGTCATAGCATAACCGCGTGAAAAAAGCAGCACTAATATTTTTCAAAATTCTTAAAACAAAAGACGGAGCGAAGGAAACGAGTGAATAATAAAAAAAAAAACCCGACTCAACCTTACATTAAATTCAAATATCTTTATTGCATATCACAATTTAATTTAGATGTCATACAGTTTAGTGTCAAATGTGACACCCGGTCAGGGCATAGCAATATAATACAATAATAATAATAATAAACAATTTGAATTAATAAACTAAATTTCAGTTACTGTTGGCTTATCACGAATTTAGTCTGGCTTTCGAATCGAGCTGTCACAAGTAAAACGGATCCGTTAGCAATCGGGAACATGAATTTTTACTAACGACTAACGAGCACCAGCAATCTATCAAACGAACGAAAGATCGAGACGTTCGAAAATTAACAAAAAGTATCTAAAATATTGTAGTTCCAAATCCGCATGCGGTGGCGCTGCTCAAATTTCCATACAAATCGCTTGAAGCGAACTCGGTTCGAAAGCCAGACTAAAATTCGTGATAAGCCCACTGTTTTGAATCATTGATGTATTCGTTAATAGAATAAAAGCACTTCAAAATCAAATATGCTTTTAATTTAAACATTTAAAGCAAAGAATGTTATTTTAAAAAATTGTGACAGATTATACTAAACAAGTAAATACTTCAACCCTTAAAACAATGTTATATTTCTATGTAAATAAATAAACTTTGAAACATCCCTTCAGCTTCTGTCATTACAAAATACTAACCTAACACGGAGACTCATATAGCTTTATACCAGGGGTAGCCAAACTCCTTGATAGTCCGAGGCATTTAACAAAATTTGAAATTTTTCGCGAATCGCAATTAAATACAGACAAATATAGTATTTCATATTTGTTGTCAGTAATTTAAAATACATTTTGAAACACATACGGAGCGATAATATTTTTTTAAAATATAATAGCACAAAAATGAAAAGGGAACTCGGCATGGGCGTAGCCAGCCATGGGCTCAGGGTGGGGCAGCAGTCTAAAATAATATGTAACTATCAAACTATTTACCCTGGTTAATTTTTTTTGTGACGACTGACGACTATTAAGTGTGAATATTAAGTATAGTAGTTAGTGCCTAGATAATTAAGTTTTTTTAGATTTGATTAGGTACTTTACAGGCCAGAGCCAGGGTGGGGCAAGTTGAGAGCCACAAATAATCCTTCAAAGAGCCGCGAATACCGACTAACAATGTACCTACTAACATTATATTGTACAGGCTATGGATTGATGACTTTCTTGTGATTTCTTCTCGTCATATGTCTTTCCGAAACCTCGTAGATTCTGACTATGGGAGTCTAAAGAGCCTGTGCTAAATGAAGATTTTCGATTTTGATTACTAATAAAATACCACCTAATAAATCATGATTGACATGTACATAAATGTGCATATCACTTTTACATTCAAAGAAAAGCGATCTTGAACTCGGGCCAACAAAACCGTCAGTTATATAAACACAACAAAGATCGATAAACGTGACTCATTTCTACGCACAGTGTTAATAAACCAACGAGTGTAAAATTTCACTGTAGAATTCCAGAAGTACCCTACACTGCTTAACCTTTAGCTACTGGGGTGGATTTAATTTCACGTAAACCTCAGAGTCCCGTATATACATATACGTGCTTATATTTAACCCTTTCCACTCCAAGCCTTTTTCTTTTTATTCCACGCTAAAATTGCGTTTTTTTAACTTTTAGGGGGTTTTTCTTATATGATAAACTTTATTTTATGAGTAATTACAGGATACTATATTATAATTCTTAATTCTAATCTTTATAATCCCTTTTAAAAATCTCTTTTTTTAAAATTGTCCGCAAAAAGAAGTATTACACTACGTCGAGTGTCACTTGACATTGGAGTGGATAGGGTTAAAAATCTTTAGGGTTTTTAGGGTTTAGTGTTTAATATTTAGCTTCAGTGCATGTATTTAAATAAAATAGAATATTTTTTAAAATAATTTATTTGTATATAATTAACTATCATTTCAAAACACTTAGTTTTTTTTTTAGAAAAATTCTGCAATAATAAACAAAATTAGAGTGATTCAAAATTTTTCTCAAAACCTGAGAGGCCCCCATGTCGGTAGTTAAAGGTTAAGTCAGAAATATCAGTTCTATCTTATGATACACTGTTTCGTAACAAATTTTGTGATCACTTCTTTTATATAGTAGCTAGACTGTGGTCCATGAGCGGGGACAACGGTTACCGGCCACTATGCCGGCCCGAGTTATATCTTTCAATTGTATTATATTATCTATCTTTTCTCCCCCCACCAAATATAATCATTGTATTTATGGAAGCTTTATCTAATATAATTATTATGTCACATATACATATAAGTTAATATTTTTATTTTATTTAGATTTTGACAGTTTATTATTAATATTATTGTGTATTTTTTGTAATTGACTCCTCATTGCATGGTGTATTGGAATTGACTGTAAGACCACGCAAGTGACTGTGTTTAAAAATAATAATAATTTTTGTTACTTTTTTATTTATAATTTAAAAAAAAACTTAAGGAATAATTATTCAACGTTGAAAATATTACCATCAATACAATTAAAACTAGTACCGAGTTCTTTTTTAAAAATTAAAATTAATAAATAAATAATAATTAGTTTAAACGAGGAATCGAATACAGGACCTTTGCATAACAGACTGACATACTAACCCAGTGATTCTCAACTTTTTTTTTGTTGCGGCAAACTTTTAACGATTTCAAAATTTGGCGGCACACAAAGAAAAATATAAGTTTAAAAATATTTTAAATCATATCTTAATAATATTATTAACATTATTATATATCTAAACAGTGCGAGTGTATTTGTGCATTCACATCATATCTATTGCATTTATGTGCAACGTTCATTATGCATTCTAACATTGCATTGCGTAACGACGAGTGAAAGTAAAAAAATACTGTGAAGAAATCAGATGTAGCTGCGGATGCTGGTAAATGATCACTCATTAGTTAAAAATTAGGTACTGGCTACATTAACAATAAATCTATAGTTTGTTCTCTTGTATAAAAAAAAAACTTTATTTTATATTTAGTTTTAAATTTTAAAACCAATACTATAATCACCTACCACTTCTAATCCCTACTAATATTATAAATGTGAATGTGAGTTTGTTTGTTACGTTTTCACGCAACAACTACTTAACCGTTCATCATGAACGTTTGTACACATATTTTTGGAGGTACTAGAAGAAACATAGGATACTTTTTATTTAAGAAAAATAATATTTTTTACTATAGTTACCAACTGACTATAGTTTCAGCTGTTTGGAATAATCATATTGATTCATTTCTATTGAAATGATCTCGAATTATTTAATGACTTAAATGCGGGCGAAGCCGCGGGTAAAAGCTAGTTGATTATATTTTGGCGTAATAAAAATTTAATTAAAATAAAAACGTATTTATTTTTAAGAGTATGCCAGAAGAGATAAACATAAAGATCTTTAGGTTTTTATCTAAAACGTCGTAATCAGATAAGATAAAAACTAATAAAGGTTTTACATCGCCGGAACCTAACAACACGGTAGGATCTATAAAATCGCAATTTTACACGAAAACGATTTGAAGTCGTTATTGTGTAGATTTATTATTTCAGCGGGCTATTTTACAAAAAAAAAAAAAACGAAAATTGTCATACAACCAACATAGTCCCCTAGTAGTAGTTAAGGCCCGGTGTTTCAAAATTTTATTTAAATAGAGAAACACAGACTCGTGTATAGTGTGAAGCTTGTCTATGCGTAAAAAAGAACAATGACACCAATAATAGACACGCGTATCATGAAACTGTTTCGTGTTTATTTTTAATTAATTTAGAATATGCACTTTTATATATAAGAGACAAGTTATTAAATGTTGGTGGAGGTTATTTTCCTTCATCGAACTAATGTACTGGGAATTATGAGCAAAATAATTTTAAATAAATTCCTTTAATGTGTATTGATATCAATACCTATTTTACATTTTAGTAAAAACGTGGGTAGTTGTATAAACACACACAACTCTTACTTGTCATGTCATACCTATCGCAATAAAACATTACAATATTACAACTGCATTTTAAGCATAATAAACCATTAAAAAATTCTTCAATTTTTTAACACTTTCTTGACCGGAAATTTTACACAGAAACTATGTTACCAGCTAACTATCTTGTCCGTCGTGGTAGGAGAACGTACCTACACGCTAATGCAATGACGAGTTAACTCGTCACCGGTCAACAAAGTGTTAAAAACCTTATGGAGTACAGTAATGCCCCGCTTTACGCGAGGGATATGTTCCGGAAAAAATCGCGTTAACTGATATTCCCGCGACCATAGAGAAGTTGATGACTACATTATGTTTATACGCACTCTTTCGTGCAATTTAATAATAAATTTGAATTTCGCGTTATAGTGAAACCGCGTATAACGGGGTCGCGTAAAGCGGAGTATTACTGTAACTCTTATAGAGTTAAAAACTCTATGCTTTCCACATTCACTCTCCACAAGCATCTCATCATTCCACAGACATGTGTCTTGTTAAACCATGTTGCTAAAGAAACACCCATGATAGAACAATTACTCTAATAGTCATGTGATATGAATAGCACAAGCCATTTCAATGTTAGTGCAACTTGCAACATCTTGCCTTTCCTACTGAAAAACTTTACTACTATTTTCATGTTACAGGGCTGGCTTATTTAAAAAAACGCCTATAGGTTAATTTACATGGTCATGGAAATCTGTATCCACAGCTAGATATAACCAGGGGGGCTACTCAGGCATATCCGAAGTTTTGTGATACGGCCGTCACCTCTGTAGCTTACGTGAATTTTGACATATAAACCCGTCAAATTCCTGTCAAATATCCGTAAAATAAGCATCCGTCGTGACGTCGCTTTCGAATCCGTAATTTCGTGAATGATTATGTAAGTGTTCTGAGTAGGAAACGTCCGTATTTTCGTCCGAAGTGCGCCTGAGTAGCCCCCCGGGTCCTATTAATATTTGAATTATATATTTTTTTGTTGTAAATAGCTTTATAATAAAATTCTCCATCTCATAAAAACAATTTCTGAGATACTCAATACAACAACGACGAATGTACACAAACAAACAATGCACAATAACAACTTTTAATCGTTTGTAAAATTGTAATTTTGTAGATCCTACTATGTTACTAGGATCCAGTGACAAGGTAAAATTTATAAACATTACTTTCTACTAGCATTATTTAAACCTCCGACTACTGTCGGAGATGTCAAAAAGATGAAAAAAAAAAAACATAATTATAGCGTATACCGTTAATTAATTCTTTTTAAAGCTCAGTTAATAATTCCAAATAGATAATATCAATAGCAAAAGCTCCCATAGTCTTATAGTGCACTCAAAGTGAAACAGTTGTCTAATTAAAAAAAAAACATTGATGTTTTGAGTTTTACAATAATTCTGTTTACCGCTACCAACGTGCCAATATGACCAGTTTCAAAAATTCTTCACTCACTATTTCTTACAATTCTACAATAAATTTATTGATTTATATTTAATATTCCGCAAGCACACGTCATCCGGTCATTTTGACCGGCTAGTAAAAATAGGTCATATTGACCGCCTGCTAGTTCTAGTGTTAATTAATATTGTCCTTCACTTTGGTAGATTGAAGCGAATCCTTTAACATGAAAATAGTTTTTCTTTCAATAGAAAAGGCATAATACAACAACTATAAAAAACAATCATAACCTCCAGGATACACTCCCGTGTTCTGCCACATGTTAGCTAAGAATAGAAAAGAAACTATTAAATTTTTTACTAAAACAAATGAAACCATCATACATACACATCGTGTTGTAGTTCGGCTGCTTTTGCGTATTTAGCTGTTCAGAAGCCGTGTTTGGGGAAATTTATAAAAATATCTTTACCTGCAAATAGAAACAATTATTCAATTCAAATTCAAAAATCATATTACACGTTAGATGAATATCTTACTGATAAAAAAGCTTGGACATAATCTATGGTATTTTATGTTTACCCTTAGGTATATAATATATAGGATGACATGAATATATAAATAGGATGACAATGCCCCTATACAGCAGCTATTCTTCTACATCATAGTAGATTTATTATGACATTAGTATGTAAGTGGACAATGCCAGTAATACAGCAGCTAAATCAAATTGATAATTATTAAATTAATAAATTTATTTCATTTATATTTGTGTATGTATTGACGAGTAAAAGCACTCTATTGGAGCCCATTTACTAAAAGTAAATAAATAAATAAAAATATATTATTTTTATACACAAACCAATGAAATAATGTAATTGTAAAACCACTGAAAATACAACAGTATCAAGTAGATAGATACAGAATGGATGCAAGTGTCAAAATATCCCATATTACATAAAAACATAAACAATTGCTCTAAAAATTAGACCTTTGCAATTATTTTATGAACTTCACTGCATAATAAAGTTAATTCTTAATACATTTATATGTAATAATGACTAAAGTACTTAAAAATCGATATTCACGACAATGGTAAATATTATGAAATACTCGTTCCACATATATTTCCGCGTATTCCACATTCTATAAAGTCCATTACAATAATAGTAGTAATTAAATATATTTAACATTCAAAATCAGTTTTTTTTTGTGTGTAAAACAATTATAAACAGTGGAAAGTGACTCAGAGAACGGATGCTAGAATATACGACAGCTAATGGCGCAATATGTGATTGATTTTTTAATTTTGAAGGCGTATTACTAGTAATCTAAGTTTATAAATACATACCAGTTACTTTTATTATGTAGTTTTTACGATTTATACAATAAATTAACTCGAAAAATCCTCACAATCAACAAGAAAACAAACAGCGACGACCAAACCGAGAGCACTTTACAATATTTTACTTGTTTTCAATGGCCGTTTTGTTTCATAATTTCTAAACCATATAACTTAATCTGATTGGTTAAGTTGCTTAGCGTTATCCTGTGATTGGTCAAGTGATATAAAAGTTGTGTTCGAGAATAATTCTTGAATCAGTATTTTATTATATTATTAAAAATTAATTTAGGTTAATAAATATATATTTTTAGCTTACATAATTTATTAATTGTTTTACACACATTATATACATATAGTTTCTTTGACTTTTTTTTAGATAGTAACATTTATATGTCAAAAAATTTAAAAACAAACATGGCTTTACTTTAGACATAACCTACAAATAAGGAGTTAAGACGGCGATTGAACTTTATTTTTCAATTGTCTTATATGTTATATTGCCTTAATAAATCATGAATTTGATATTGAAGCAAGCTATTTTAACACACTTGCCAACTAAAGGTATGTGGGTGAATTACTTATTTAATATTTACATAAATATTATAAAATAAAATTAAAACAAACTTTTTTTAGTTTTCAGTCGGACAATATGCTGTACCGGAGTTTTATGCGTAAAAAAATGGAGGGTTAGCCAAGGTCTACCTGTAAATAGGACATCGGCAGGTCCACTTACTGATTTACCTGACTACACTTTCTTAGATGGAAGACCTACACCTTTATTGGTATTTTTTTTATTATAACAATATTTTGCAGTATTGCGTAGTTTAACCTTACAGAGTTTATTTGTAAACTATTGTTTGCTAAAGTTTATTAGTAATAGTGATTATGTATTTTAAAAAATACATATATTTTGGCTATCCCTACTTGCAAAAGGATAAAATTTAAATATATCTCAAAATGACGTTTTTTTTATACATACAAGCTTTCAATAATTTAGTAGTCCAGCCTGTTTTATGGAGGTTGTACCTCCATTTTAAAGAGTAACACTTGCAAAGTTACCTTGCCATGATTAGGGATCAGCTGGGAAGTAACCAGGTATACTGTGATGAATCCCAGTAGACGAAGAATGCATCTACAAATTAACTAGCATTATATTGTACAGGTTATGATTGCCAAGTTTCTTGTGATTTCATCTCATCCGATATAATAGTGCAATAAGTAATGCGTGTTTGGCCTTCTGCGAGAATGTCAATATATTATAGAAAGTGAATTTTTTTGAGACTGTTTTTGTTTAGCTGTTGACATTGATTGCTTATCATTATTATTTTTTATGCTATTTAGACTTGACATTTTATTATTAATACTATTCTGTTTTGTAATTTGACTCCTCCTTGCATGGTGTATTGGAATTGACTGTAAGACCATGAAAGTGACTGTGTTTATATAAATAAATAAATAAATAATACACACACCTTTCCAAAATATCTATAGATTCTGACAAGAGCCTGAAGGGCCTATGAAATTTTTGATTTTGTTATTTCTCTGTGGTAGCAATTGTTTTTACAGATGGACCATACTCTAGCTCAGTGATTCTCAACCACTGCCGCGGCACTTTTGTGTGCCGCCAAATTTTGCAAATATATAATAATGTTAATATTATTAAATTATATCATTTAAAAAGAAAAATATTTTTAACATGAATATATATTTAAATCCACAAAAAATAAATCATTTTATTATTTGCCTTGCAACGCGTTTTTTCTTAGTGCCAAATTATGATGAAGCGGCGTGCATAGCAATAGGAATATGTCTCAAGTCGGCGCATTTTTACGACCAAATATAAATGAAATTATTAAAAAACATCAAGCTCAAATTTCGCATTAAAAATATTTTTATTATTAGCTTGTAATTAATCCCTTAAGAAACGTTTAGTTATTATTGTAGTATATATTAGTTTATTTCGTATATTTAAAATTTTTGTCATAAACTATTTATGCAGTGTGTTGTAGTAAGTAAATAATTTTTATCTTTTCCTTTGTGTGGCGCCAAATTTTGAAATCGTTAAATATGTGCCGCAACAAAAAAAAAGGTTGAGAATCACTGCTCTAGCTTGTCACTAGATGAAGTGTGATCATATACCAGGCTACTATAAAAATGCATTATTGTTTTTTTTTCAGCATAAACAAAAAATCAGATTAATGAAGCAGAAGGAATTTGCCGAGAAGATTGTCCAACTAAATGAAGAAATAGATTTTGCTATAGAGAGAGAGAAACTTATATTGAAAGCTGAAGAGGAAGAGAGACAGAAATACATCAATAATAAACTTAAACCAAAAGGAGATGAATTTTTCAAGAAATCCGTTTAGTTGCCAATATTTCAATGTTTTGTAGTTTCTTATTTATATGGAATAAATATTAAATGTTTAGTTTTTAATTATAATAATAAATGTACTAAGTATTATTTGTCCTTTTCCCAATAATCAAATAGTTCTAATTCGAAGAAAAAGCACTCCCTTATTGCATGACAGCTGTCATCAAATGAAAATATTAAATCTGACCCATTGTAGTTTCTATAGTGTTAATTATTTACGAACATCCCAAAGGTAGACTGGAAGTTTACGTAAATAAATTCCTAATGAGTCTAGAATTCATGGTCAAAAATGTTTGCAGCTATTAGTTAATATAGTGTGAATTAATTTACTTCGTGAACCTTTAAAACAGCGGTTCTCAAACTTTTTTGGCGAAGGAAAAAGCCTTAATATAATTATAAAAAACTGATTTATATGTATTCATAAATAATCATATTGCAATGTAATATTACGTAATATCTAGATGTAACCTTATAATCTCCCTTTGGTAGGTATTTTTTGCAGTATTTTAGCCCTGGGGTTCCGCGGAACACTTTGAGAGTGGCTGTTTTAAAATTTGCATATTCCTTGACGAATTAAATATACTAGTAAAACAAACTATGTGGGTACCCACTCAGTGGCGTAGTATGAAGTTTGCTGCGAGTCGCATCACTGTGAAGTTAGTTGCACTTGGAATAGAGCCGTGGCGTTTTCGTTTCAGTATATACTTATATATTTTGTACATTTCAATTTGGATTACGTTATACGTTTTTACCTAGTCTTTTTATTACAATATTATATACGTATGTCTTTATAGCTCAAAAAGTCAAATATAATAGCTGATATTTTGAGCATAATGTCAATTACTCTCTAATGCATAACAAAGGCGATTGTCGACCACACTGTTTACTGTAAAAGGCTTTAAACATTATTGAGGCAAGCTTAATATTGAATTATGGCTTTATCTACTTGCTGAACCGTGTGTAATTTCAAAATTTATGTGCGCTAGATTCAACAGGGACAAAGGGGAAATTGTCACAGATAACATTGGACTAATGACGTGAGGTGTCGCGAAAATTATTGAATATACTAAAATATTCATTCTAAACCAACACAAACTTTACGAAAGTTTGATGGTGATTATTGACGGTTTAATTTTTAAAATAATGTTTTAGTTATAATCTAAGAAAATAATTTTAACTATTTGGAATTTTTTTTTGTAGAAAGTTTAAAGTGAAAAAGCTGTACAGTAATGCCTCGCTTTACGCGAGTGATACGTTCCGGAAAAAACTGAAATTCCCGCGACTTTAGAGAAGTTGATGACTACATTATGTTTATACGCACTCTTTCGCATAATGCGGGGCAATTGAGCGCGAAATTTGAATTTCGCGTTATAGTGAAACCGCGTATAACGGAGTTGCGTAAAGCGGGGTATTACTGTATATGTTTTTTTTTTGACAAGAGGGTTTACGTGTGTATTCTAATTATTAAATTTTTCGTTGGACTCTTGGCAGAATTGTGTTCATTAGGCATTAATCATTAATAAAAGAAGGTTTTAAAATATGCGATAGATTTATTTATTTGTGCTAGCCATCTCTTACGGTCGGTTTCTATTTTACGGTAAATTGACTAATAAAAATTCTCTCTCTCGATTCGTTAAAGTTTATTTATTAAACAGTTTTTCATTTCACTTAACGATTTCAAAGCGATTTCGGATTATCGAAGGAAGGGTATTAATTAAGCCTGGACAACTTAAGCCGGTCAGCGCAGACGGGAGCTCGGTTAAGTTTGTGTTTTTAACATGCATTAATGTGTGTTGTTATTTATTGATTATACTTTGGTGGGAGAAAGTTTGTAAATCTCATCGCACCATTTTTTTTTACCATAGATAACTTACACACAATTTTTTAATCTAAGTTCACAATAATGTTTTGCGCGGGTTACAAAAGCTGGAGTGTCAAAAAATTATCGAGTTATCAATTTAAAAAAAATACCGGGTAATCTTTTCATTATACAAGAATAAAGATAAATAAATTATATCAAGTAGTGATTATATATTTTAAGAAAGGATTCTTCTATCATATAAGCTATTTATATCCAAAACTATTTTCTGATTAATTTATACTGCAGATTTAAAACATGCGCCATAAAAAGAATAAATACAAACGTAAATTAACGTTGTGAGCACTATTTTTGTAAATTAAACAAAAATTAAGTTAAATTTTTAATATAATTTAATATTTCTGATTCAAGACAGCACTCTCCCCGAGCACCACTCACATAGGGGCGCCAAATAACCCACAAAACCAAAAAAAATATTGTTTTTTCAACTACATTTTTAATCTCAAATTTAATGCCTAGCTTGAGCCTATGACTTTATTTGTTTATTAATTAGCGAGTATATTTTACACTAGCTTTTGCCAGCGGCTTCGCTCGCGTTAAGAAGTATTATTAATTAGGTATAGTTTTTGCGTGTTTACTTTTGTTTAGCGTGTGTAAAAAAATTATCCTATTTAAGCGGACGTCTTCATCATAGTAGCTCCAATCTTTAATTTCAGTTCAATCAGTCGAAAATCTAATAAGATTTATACAAACTTTCATCCCCTATTTTATCCCCTTGGGGGTAGAATTGATCAAAATCCTTTATTTGCGGATGCCTACGTCATAACATCTGCATGCCAAATTTCAGCCCGATCCGTCCAGTGGTTTGGGCTGTGCGTTGATAGATCACTATGTCAGTCAGTCACCTTTGAGTTATATATATTTAGATATATGTAAATATGGTTTTCGAATTGGGGAAGGGGCTAAAAAGGTATTGTTCCACTGGTTATTTGTTGTTGAATTGAGCAGAGGCGGCTCGTCCTAAAGAGCGCTGGTGCAGTGCACTCCCACGAAAATTACAGAACTTATATTACAGCGGCGTAGATATAGGTAATATAATATACTATTGTATAGGCATAGTAGAATAGAATGAATGTAATGTAAGGATAGTATGTATTATGAAGAAATATAGATTACTTCTGTAATTTTCGTGGGAGTGCACTGCACCAGCGCTCTTTAGGACGAGCCGCCTCTGGAATTGAGTAACTCAGAAACAATTGAAAAAATGTTTATTATTTTGATGCTAGTCCAATAAAAAATACTAGTTACTATATTAACAGAACCAGACAATGTGTAGATATAAATCATATGATAATTAACAAATCATTTCTAAAACAATCAAAGTTTATCGAAGTTGTAGAGATTACCATATCCGTATAATTGTTGTGGGTGCGAATATCCTTTTGGTAAGGCCATGGCCACACCGTGTTGTCTATTGTTGATGGTCTATTGTCTATTGCAGCCATCCTCAAAGTGTGTTCCGCGGAACCCTAGGTCTAAAATACTGCAAAAAATACTTACCAAAGGGAGATTATAAGGTTACATCTAAATATTACATTGCAATATGATTATTCATAAATACATATAAATCAGTTTTTTTAAATTATATTAAGGCTTTTTACTTCGCCAAAAAAGTTTGAGAATCAATACGGCTTTTTTATTAACCGTAAATGTGTTTCTTTCACTTTTTATAATATCAATCGATTGATTATCGAGTCGATAATTAAAATCGACTAACTTTAACTAATTTAAAAGAATTATAGCTTTATGTCATGGCGATATAGTGAACTACATATTTTTATTAAATAACTATCATAGAATTATATTAAAATTAATAAATAGGTACCTATATAGGCACGGTATAGCGGTGTGACCTTTCCTTAAAACTTTGAGCACCGCAGCTCGGTTGTTGGGTTAATATATGCCTCAAGTTTAATTGCTCGAGTGCTATTTTATATTTGTTTTCTAAACTGATATTATTGATAATATGGATTTCAATCAAATACGTTAAAAATCTTCGACAAACAAAAGTGACTCTCCAAGTTGACAGGGAACATTATTGGCTAATCAGTCTATATTTTACTCTGGTATCACTTTTTATTATCGTCAAATGACTGCTGTAAAACAATTATTTTATTGGATAATAATTATTTATTACATTAAAAATTAAGAAGCATGTTAATATTGTGAACAGGGTACAAAACAATATAAAACAATTAAAACACGCACTGCTAACGGAAAACCAACTTAACACCAACCAGCAAGATGGCCGACCACGCTTACCCTAACGGAATACTAGTGTTGCCATTTTAAAATTTGTTGTAGTGTTACACTGCTCAATTTTAGATAGATTTTTAAACATATATATATTTATATACAAATTGGCAATTTCCATACTTACGTTTCCTAAAATGATCATTTTCATTGCTTATATTAACACTAGATTTACCAGAGCAGTCAAAATGACTGGTCTTGCAAGATCAAATTAAAATTCCTACTGCATCTAACATTTTATTTAATTCTTCTAATCTTCTTTAATTTATAACAGAAGAATTAGTTTTATGAATTTTATATTATTTTATACATATTTGTAACAAATATATACTTTTTTTTGGTTTTGGTAGAAATAGGTATATTTAAGCTGGTAAATCTAGTGTTAACACACAATAACAACTTTAAATCGTTCTCCTGTTAAATTTTGTTTTTTTGTCATTATGTTAATAGAATCCGGCGTTGATATAATCGAAAATATAATTATTAAACCTTATTAAAACAAATTAATTCGTACAATAAATACCTGAATCGATACATATTGGTAGCATTGTTAAAATCGTCAATACAAAGACTCGACTGCCATGGAATGATAAAATCCCCTTTCATTCGGGATTTTAATGAAATAATTAAAATTTTAAATGTATTACGTGTCGGATTAGCATTCACAATTTAAACATTAATGCTTTTCACTTGTTAATTTATAAAAAAATTATGGCACTTTTCGTTTACAAAGAAAAAACAAACTTACTTGTGAACTAGGACAGTTGGCTTATCACGAATTTTAGTCTGGCTTCAACCGATTAATTTTTTATAAGTTATCCTATGATAATCTTAGAATCACTCTTAAAGTGTCAGAAACTGGGCCCTTTACCTTAAGTGGTTAGAATACGAACACTAAACCTGAAAGAGTTAATATTAGAGATGCGCCGATTATGACTAGCCGACTAGCCGACTTGCCGATTAGTCGGTTGTAAATAAGCCGACTAATCGGCCAAGCCGACTACGGTTTAGGGGATTCCCGTGACGCTTCGTTTACAGCTGATTCGCTGCAATTTCAGTCACTACTGACATGTGGACAAATATAAATAACAAAAAAAGTTTTTGAGTTTTACAGCTCACTAGTTTGACGATAGTTTCAAATATCATCACGCAGAATTGCAATATATGTCATTAAATATTTTGTTGATTTGTTTTTTAATTAAGATACTAATTTTGTTTGATAAATGTCATCAATATGTTTTCTTTACAAGGAAGTAACACATACATTTTATTGAGAAATAGACACAAAGTAAGAAGCCGGATAGTCGGCGCTTTTTACCGATTAGTCGCCGACTACGATAGTGGCCGGATAGTCGGTTTTACCGACTAGTAGCCGACTAGTCGGAACATCTCTAGTTAATATATATATTACGAATAAAAATAAATAATACTCTTTTAAAGTTTCGTATAAGAGAAGTGTACTATCAACCCGGCATAGTGGAGGCGAACATTTGTCTTCGTTTATAGATTGTACTAACTAGGTACTAGTAGATTATTATAAAAATATTTGGAGTTTTTGTTAAATCGCATGGAAAACATTGATGAACCTAAAAATTTAATATATTTTAATTAAAGACATAGAAAATTAATTATTCCACGTGTAATTGCGTCAGTTGAAAGATAATTTACTAGGAAATACGTTGTAGTGATTAAAACACTATTTGGTAACAATTTCCAATTTCGCACGTTGGCGCCTCGTCGTCACTTTGCCGTAGTAATTTTCTCTTAGATAATTATACCGTTCTTGCTAACATACCACACTCCTGCATGAGTTAGTTTAGCTTAGTTTAAAAAAAAAGTAGTGCAATTATCGACGGAAGCAACTCGTTAGGTTTACTAGTGTTTGGAGTAACTCATCTCAACAAATGAACTTTTAGAATTTGTTCTAATTATAATATGATAAAAAAGTTTAAAATTGGCACTATGCATTTTAATACTTTGGAAGCGGCGGCATTGGGTTTTTCTAACGATTGCCGGATAAAACAACGACTATTGCCGAGTATCTTACCTATTTATGACGGTGACATTTTTTGTTGGTCTAGTTTTATCAGCTTGTTTACGTCTTTGGTTTTAAATAGGAATGATATTTCAAAAACGGAGAAATTTCATTACTTATACTCTCACGTTGATAAGGAGGCTCGGTCGCTTATTAAGCATTTGCCTATGACGGATGAATCTTTAGATTGCGGATTGGAAATATTACGTAGTAGATATGAAAACATTAGATTGTTAGCGGATTCACATATCTCACGTATTTTGCATTTGCCGGTATTAAAGCAAGCTTTCGGATTAAGAAATAAAATATTAAATCCTTTGTTAGAGTCTTCGCGGGCATTGAAGAATTTGGGTTTTAATATAGATGAATGGAGTTATATGTTATTGCACATTGCTTTAACTAAGTTACCATCGGATATAAAGTCTCGTTTTGAGCAGAAGAAATACTTATTAGTTAGTGAACGTCGGAATGCACTTTTTTGTTGTATTAGGTTAGTACAATTGGATTCTTTTAGTGAAGAATTTAATTTATTACGGTCGGATAAAGCTTTAAGAAGCTCATTACGGAAACTTAATTTGTTTATTGATAAGGATAATTTAATACGCGTTGGCGGGCGTATTGAATATTCGGAGTTGCCTTATAATGCTAGACACCCAATTTTGTTACCATCTAAACACGCATTTACGGAGTTATTAGTGAGACATTATCACAATGTCTATTGTCATGTCGGTTCAAATGCATTGTCGGCTATATTGTCTAGAAACTATTGGATAATATCAATGCGTCGGATTACTCGGAGTGTTGTATCCAAATGCATTTCGTGCTTCAAGGTCAAGCCGAAAGTGGTGCAACCATATATGTCGGATTTACCAGCTGATCGCGTAACGGGTGCGCGACCTTTTCTCGGAGTTGGTACGGACTTTGCGGGTCCATTTTTTATTAAATCTAGCGCTTTGCGGAATGCTAAGATATTGAAATGTTATTTGTGTGTGTTTGTGTGTCTATCAACAAAGGCCGTGCATTTAGAAATAGTTTCGGAACTAACAGTAAACGCGTTTGTTGCTACGTTTACGCGTTTTGTTTCGCGGCGCGGATTACCTTCTTTAATAAGATCGGATTGCGGTACAAATTTTACGGGTACGGATAAATTATTAAAAGACGTTTATTTATTTTTACGTGATAATCACTCGGATCTCGGACGTCAACTTTCAAATAAAAATATTACGTGGTTATTTAATCCACCGGCAAGTCCTAATATGGGCGGCCTATTTGAAGCGGCGGTAAAATCGGCTAAAACGCATATGCGGCGCGTTCTCGGAGAACATCGGTTTACTTTTGAGGAATTGTACACATTTTTTACTCGGGTAGAAGCGGTTATGAATTCACGGCCATTATGTCCGTTGAATTCTGATGCTAATGATTATGATGTATTGACGCCGGGTCATTTCATCATCGGTCAACCACTAGTTGCGTTGCCAGAATATCCCTTTTCGGATGTTAAAATACATAAGTTGTCTCGGTTTGAACAACTTCAAAAACTTTCACAACATTTTTGGCATCGGTGGAGACAAGAGTATCTCCATACATTACAACAAAGAGTCAAGTGGAACTCTAAAACGGATCCTGGTTAGGAAGAGGTACGTGGCCAACTTAAATTGGGTGGTGATATTGCCTTGGACTATCCCTTTATTTCCCTCGTTACTGTTGGCCACCTATCATACCCCCAAACATATACAGTCCACTATTAATTTATATAATAGAGGAGTTAGACTCCCCCCTCTTCGGCGGCGGCTAAAGGTGTCGTAGGTCTTGAAGGGGACCACGGTGCGTTCACCTTTACAACGATAGTAAACCTCATAGACCGTGGATACCGTGTTTTGTTTTAACTAAAACAATTGATTTTTATTTCCAAGTATTAAGAATTTCATTCATCTAAAACCTTTAAGATCTTTAAAATAAATAAAATCAAATAAAAGAAAACATTATTTTTAGGTAAAGCTAAATATTAAGAGCGGCCGTGGCCTAGTGGTTGAGGGTGCGGACTCGCGGTCGAGAGACCCCGTGTTCGAATTTCTCAAAAATTAAGCCGGTACCAATGTAACTTTGTTATATGTACTTTGGTCGCTCAATGCCTATAGTATAATAATATAGGCACACAAAGAGTGGTAGGCAGACTGATGATGGCATTAGCCCAGTATGCCGTCCTGGGGAAGTACCACCACTTTCAGGCGGAACACCCGTGAAGTGACCTAGTCGCGTTTCGGGATTAGCTTGGAAGTAGCCGGGATAACGAGAGGAGTGTGCCCTGTCAATTTGGACGGAGCACATTCGTCTCCTCAAGCCGTCTGACAATTTGTCTGTGGTAACAGTTGTCTCCACTCATGGACCGCACTCTAGCTTAACATCAATAAAAAAATATGTATTAGAATTTTATATTTGAGTAAAACATGTAGTAATTTATTTTTGGGTACCTACACAACGAGGACTCTACAACTAAACTTGGAAATAATATCACACTTGTAATAATCCAGTCCAGTGATTCTCAAAGTTTAAAAATGTATCGAGCTCAAATTTCTTATCAAAAGTATTATTACTATTAATTTGAACTCAGGGCATCGAGGAGATAATTGGCAGTCCCAGAGGTGCGAACAGTACTCCGCGCACGAGCGTATTTGCGCTTTGTAAAGCAACAAACGGTGCTCCGGCACGAAGAACCTACGCACCCTGTTCAGGATGCCAAGTTTGCGAGTTAATTAATATTCAGAGATAAATCATATGTCAAATTGATTATATCAAATAATAACCATCGAACTTAATATGAATGACGCAACAGAATATAATTTTGATGCATAATAATTTTAAGTGGCAATTTCTCCTTCATAAAGTTTGGTATAAACACGTCGAAGCCTGACTAGTGGCCAAATTGCCAATAAATACGTGACCAGAGTTCAAAGTGGAGGACTAACTACTGCCGAATAGTGTTCCGCGTTAATTGCCTAAACAAACCTCACCCTACCAGTTGTGTTTACGGCTCCATGAATAACTGTAATTCTACACTAAATTTGTCTGTGACACCCTGGTTTATCATCAAAACAACAAATCAAATCATTACAAAATCGCAAAGTGTATTTACGTAATTCAAGTAAAATGCGTATGACGTAATAACCCGTAGATTTTGACTAAATAAATGTATATCAATAAATTTATACAATTACGAATACGATTGTATAAATACAAATTGTATATATATTTTTATTTCTTATATTATTATATATATATATATATATTAAATCGACTTCCATCGACGATCCATACAGATTCGACTATATTATGTAACTAGCTATTACCCGCGGCTTCGCTCGTATTTAAGTCATTAAATAAGTATCAGAGATCATTTATTTCAATAGAAAAACTGCATAAATAAAAATAAATATAAAAAAAAAACCAAACAGCTGAAACCATAG
>JAPWLS010002521.1:0-128866 GCA_028551675.1 Tineola bisselliella | reverse complement strand
ATGGAACCTAAAACAATGTGAGGTACAGGTAAGCAATGACTACAAAACTATTTTTAAAAAAAGAAACACATATGCTCAAATTAGTATTACAGATTCATATCAAACAAGTGAAGTCATTAGTTTTACCTAAAAGGTGGTATTTCTGATATTTTTCCAATAGCAATTTTCTTTTTATCTTGTTTTTCATCGGCCTTCTGCGACTTGGGTGTGGTCGGTGTTATTGTGCGCGGCGTACTGCGAGCCGTCACTTTCATAATGTCGTCTTGGCTCGGATATTCCGACTAAAAACAATCATACGTCAACAATCATATATCTATACTAATATAATAAAAAGAAAACATTTGATTGTTTGTTTGTTTGTATGTATTGAATAGGCTCCGAAACTACTGGACCTATTTAAAAAAATCTTTTACCATTACAATCCTATATTACCCATGATGAACATAGGCTATAGAATATTTTCAAAAACGTTGGGGATCTGTGTGAAAATTTCAATAATGTACCCCAAAGTGTGAAAAAAAAAATCATTATATTATTGCATACACTGCTGAAATTATTGACAATAGAGCAAAGTGATGTACTACAGTTTTATAGTTTTACAGTGTTGTCACAATAACTACTTTTTCATATTAAAATTTAAACTTCATAGTACTTTTTATATCTTCATTACTACGCCAACAAAGTCGCTGCCAACAGCTAGTAGTATATAATTCCCAACCCTGTAGCAAAATACTTACTAATAAAGGCGCGTGAGCATTCTTTATGGCTTCACGCCTCTGAAATTCAACTTTGGCCATTTCAGTCGCCAACCATGCTGGAATTTCAGGTATCGCCAATCTTAAGGCCAAAACAATCAATAGAATGATATGCTGAAACGAACATCAGAGATACAAGATGTAGAAGAGTAAGTGGACTGTATTTTTGAATATAGAAAATTAGGTATAATGAACATAAGAAACCGGTCCCACGTATCAGATATTGCCTAGTATGGGATTATTTGGTACAAATCTCTCTGTATATCTGCATCTTAAAGTAATTTAACGAAATAACACAACAAACGTCCGCACACTAGGCGAATTCGCGTTAAAGTGACGCATCGACTTGCTTCGATAAAGCCGTTGATTGGTCGATTTCACTCGCTGAGCTGTCAAATATATAAACGTGTGAATGTATATTTACCTCCAAAGCAACAATAACAAGGACAGTCTGTGCGGGTGTTATATCAGGTAACAATCTGTGCACAGGTCCAGAGAGGCCGATCAGAGCACAATTTACTAATACGGCTACAGCAACTAACGCTTCCATTGCGTGCTGGAAAGAGGCAAATATAGGCTTTACATATAATTATTTTTAAAACAAAGCAATACACTGTATAATAATTTTAATTTAAATGTTTTTATACGGCTTATAAAAGGGTTTACATTTCTTTACAACCAATATGGTCGCAGCAATCTATAACAAGAAAACTGCTACGGTAAGAGATCTACGAATAGCAGTCACTTCGAGTATACTGTTTCTTCTGGTTTTAGGATATAATTAAAAACAATAAAAACACTAAAATTTAAAATCTCATTTCTATTAACGCTTTCTTTCTAGCTATTGGCCTAAACTCTTAAGAAATAAAAAAAATGACTCGAATTAAAACTCACCTGCCAACTACCAATACTGTTAACCCTCTCCCCGAATGGTCTCTGCGCGACGTGGCACAATTTAAATGCATCCGCGCGTATCTCGGCCGTGTTATTCAGCAAGGCACACAGAGCCGCCAAAGGGAATGCAGACGAGAATATGACCACGTGACCGAGCTGTGTCAACATCTCTAGGTATTCAGCGAATGTACCGTCGTACTAAAAAAAATCGATAAGTATTTAATAACCCAGGACTGCGTAACAAGTACTTTACCCAACAACCCACAGAGGCAGCAACCCGCTCAACACGAGATATGGGAGGGGGTTCCACTAAGGTTTAGTTGGAGTCTACTTAAGTAATTGATACATTATTCATAACAAGTGCTGTATCTTGAAGAGTAAATTTTACTAGTTTATACTTACCCTGAACAATTGGGATTCCAATTCAGCCTGATGTATAACTTTTTGACCTCCAGCACTCTCGGAATCTCTTCTCGACCCCTCTCCACTGCTCCCATTAATATAGCCCTCGCTTCCATCTCCGGATGAGTCAGTTTTTTTATCACTAAACATCTCAGCGAGTTCTGTTGAAGTTGGTGCTGGAAATTTTTTATATGATTAAACTAGAATAAATGGAAGGCCACGTATTTTATTGTTTCTTTAAAACGTAAATGACTCCAAAACTTGTATTTACTCACCCTTCGTAGGACTCAAAGCCCCGAATACTTCAAAACACATTTTAGCCAATCGTAAATTCTCAATAAGGTACGGCAGAGCCGACTCTTTGAGATTACCAATGATCTGTCTTGTTATTAACAACACTGCCAATTGCTGAAAAGAGACCGTAATTATTTAATTTACAATTGGAACGGAAGAAGTCCATAAGGATTAATAATATACCTCTTTCAATTTTTCCATGTCTTGCAGATAAAATGCAATGTAGAACAAACTCATGAAAGAGTTGACAAACTGAAACTAAAATTTAAACGTTAATTTCACAATAAATTATATTAAAAATTTACCGGGTGATTCAATTGAACGTTTGCAGCCGAAAACGTTTAATTGAATCACCCGGTACGTATGACACTACTTTTTTTTTTAGTAAACAACTAATAATGAATGAAAACATAAAAAGAATTAAAATAATATTCTGAAAAAGGGCATTACAACTTTTATTTGGAGATATTTATCACGACGTACTAACATCAAGCACTCGGAATTTCAATATCGACCTTGAAAATCTATACAATAGTAAACCGCAAAAAGATTTTCTAAATTAGTTCACATAACCTAAAAGGATACTCAAAAATCAAAATCATAGATCTATATTTCGCATTTAGGCTCTTTCTAGATTTCTGAAAGGCATATGGCGAGAAAACACTACAAACAAAGTCAATGCTCAATTGTTTTGTTTATGTTTAATGTTTAATTATATCAGTAGGTTATCACGAATTTAGTCTGGCCTTCGAATCGAGCTGTCACAAGTAAAACGGATCCGTTAGCAATCGGGATCATGAATTTTTACTAACGACTAACGAGCACCAGCAATCTATCAAATGAACGAAAGATCGAGACGATATAACGCCCTTTTATCATAATAATAATAAAAAATAAAAGCATAAATAAACATATTTAAGGTACTAACTTTAAATTGATATTTAAAGCATGCATTTAATTTAGGATTAAAAGAATATAATAATGGCATTATTGAAAATCATTTCACACGGACTCATTTCCCAATCTTAAATGTGAGATACAAGTATCAAGTAGCGACATCTATCGGTCACTAACACTGTGGAGGTTTGACATAAGAGTAATAGTTTTTATTCATCGATAGTTCTCGATTGGCCATCATAGCGGTTGTTAAAAGGAAAATGCCACAATTATATTCAATTGTTTAAATTTGTGCGCGCTAAAAGAAAAGTGCGATCCATTTAACTATGTATATAAGCACCTAATTATAAATAATAACCTTTCAGTATGATTGTCTATGAATTGGTAGCAGTGAAAGCATAAAGCGTGATGGTTAGGCGCCAACTTGAAGCGCCAATTTTGAAATTGTTTAGTCGCATACTTTTGTTTTTAAAATACAAACCAATGCAATTTTCACTATGAGATGATTTTCATATTTTGACTCGATGCGATAATTTTCTGTTAATAAACCAAACGTTCATTTATGTGAATGAATTGTATACATACATTTATTTATTTTATTTTATTATTATTATTTTTAATCCAGTCCGTCAATTTGGTATGCAAACAAAGAGAGATAATTTTTCATGTAAATCAATATTTTATCCACTAATCACTAACACTAATTTAGAAGGAAGGGGGCATAGTGTTATCTGGCTATTGTTGCTATGAGGTGCACACACAGAAACTTCTAGAACATATAAGATTTTCCGAAACCAACATTACACCCAATAACCAGATATAAGAGCTTAGATATAGCCGACAAATAACCAAACGTTTTATGTTATAGTAAGTACTATTAATTTTATTTAAAATTAGAACAGTTTATAATAGTGATGATCAAAGCAAGACCAAGACTTGGACAATCTTGGTCTTGGTCTTGATCTTGCGTATCAAGTCTTGGTCTTGTTCATTTTATGTCTTATTTTTATTTTTATATTTTTTGAAGATGGTCATAATTATAAATTTAAAATAATTAACAATCTATTAGTAACTAACGAAATATTTTATTTTTTTTAAATGTTAAAAAATATCAAACAACATAAAATATTAAAAACTCGATTAATCACAATTATTTTTTCACTTTTGTTTTCTTAATGTATTTATAATTTATTTTTTCATAGATGCCCACGAATTAATACACAGTTGGAACATTTTTGTAGATCCTTTTTTTAAACTTTGGTAAAGATTCTTTGTTTTTCAATGTAACGTTAAAATCTAGAAAACAAACTGACAATTCGATATGCCAACTATATCGTTCCGGGAAAAGCATATGTTGACGCTGTTGGAGATATGTTATCTCATATAAGCACTGTGAGTAAGAATTTTCGGTTGAGTCTTGCATATTTGGTCTTGGTCTTGCATAATCGGTCTTGGTATTGGTCTTGTTTTTGTTGATTCTGTCTTGGTCTTGGTAGTCTAAGGATAGTATTGGTCTCATCACTAGCTTTAAACTATTCTAAATTTAAATTTTTACGATTCGTACAAAATTTATTGATGCACGATAATTCAATTTAATTTTTATTTCACCACCGAGCCTTTACCAATGCAGCTCCGAGTTATTTACCGGCCATTAATACTATTATTATTACTACCAAAATTTTAATCTAATAGTTAATTAATCAAGTAGAAGAACTTAATTGGAACAGTAATTTAAAAAAAAATACAAGTGGTTAGTGCAAAACAAAAAATATTTGAACCTTATGTTTATCTTTATATATGTAGGTATTTAGAAAAAATAAATGTTAAAATAAAATCAAAAGATTTATTTCAAACAAAACATGCCAAAAAAAACTATGGATATGTTAAACTTATACATAAAAATTAATGTATAACGAATTAAAATCTACCAGAATACTATCCCAATTACCATATCATATAATATGGTTTTCTTAGACATTAACTCCCTTATAATAAATAAATACAGTTAAAACACGTGTCGTCTCTTTCTATTGCATTTTAAACTTGATAAGATTAAAAGAAACAAAACACAAATTAATTAATTTCGATAAATGAATCTTCCTAAAACTCATGTTTTACTTGTACCTAATAATAAAAATTAAAAAAATCCTACCTTTATCGTTAAGCCACCTAGCTATGCGCGAATAAACCTCCTCTTCCACTGCAATTATGATAGCTAACAACGCACGCGGTATCCACGTCATGTATATTATGTGGGACTCCCACCAATCCTGATGAAAAAAAAAAACTTTTATTTTATCCCTAAATTAACAAAAACTTATACTCCACATAGTGATTTAAAACATAAAACCTATGTGTAGTTTAAAATGGACTGTATTTTTTAGTTTCAATACTAAATGCATTTGTGATGAAAAACAAGGAGTTCCCGCACGCGTGTCTAATCACCAATGGCCGCACATGCTTTTTCAACCGTTGAATTTTTGAATTACAAGTAGCGAATGAAAGCGGGGAGTGAGAAGAAGTGGGGATAATTCATAAATGGAATAAACTAAATAAATTCAGGCTAACTGTAAATGAACTTGAGTTTGTTCGGCAATTGGCAACGACCGAAATTATCAGTGTAAATAAACCGCCATTAGAATATCTAGATGTAAATGATCTTTGACATAAATACTATAGAAAAGTTTAGGTCATTTCAACCACTAACCTGCGCCCGTAAGAGCGTAAACGTAGCCAGAGCCGCCACAGTAAGACACAACACTATAACAGGAAATGACACCCCGTGCCTCCAAACACGTCGCCTCCAAGCGGCATAACTCGGCTCAGGGCGGCCTGTCACAGCACTTATGCTCATTTCACCCTAAAACGTATACAGTGAAATCTGCTTAACCGGGTTCCGGATAAATACGATAAGTATTGCAAATTTAAATAAACATCAATTAAAATCAGTGCACGTATGACAACTAACTATGTACAATAGGTAATATTACAGACTGCAGTCGGTCGGTTAAGCCCTCGATATGCGGCTTAGAATCAGCCAATGAGAAAGTTTAAACATAACCTACGAAGCAGGATACGATTTAGTGGCAATATTATATTCAAAAATTATATAATAGTTTAAAATCTAGTAAATCCCTTAAAATAGCATTTAAACAGGTTTCATTGTATACATACTTGAAATAAAGGTCTGGGTTCCATTAATAAATCATCCCTCTGATCTAACGTACCCCATTTATATGCTAACACACTCGAGTACCTGAAAGAAAACGCAACCTGAAGAATATGACTTCACTCGGACGGACAAACGATTCTACAGAGTGCCTCCCGCGCCCCGCCTCCTCTCCTTCACCCTCCTCTTTATTTTAACCCATTAAGTCCCAAGCGTCGAAAACATTGGATTTTTTTGGTGAAATCTTTAAATTAAGTTCATAATACGTTAAGAATAAATATGACAAAAAAAAATTAAATAAATTCTTTAACACTGAGTCAGCCTGTCCTATAAAGTATGACAATGGAGATAAAAATTATGTTTTGTTTTTATTTTTATATTATGTACATATATTTGGTAGAAGTCTAAGTTCATCATCAGTTTTATGTACTTTGAAGTTGGTTACTGTTTTCTTTTACGGTATATAAAATCGGAAAATAATGCTAATTTTGAAGCAACAAAAATGATCAATTTGAAAAAATTACATTAAAATTACGTAAATATTTGACTCAGCGGAAAAAAATTATTTCATCAGAAAAATATTATTATATAAAAATACGAATTTCATCAGAAACAATAAAAAATAAAACTCTTAATAGGTTAAAAAAAAATTGAATATAGTGTCCTAAAAATAGGACAGTGGGAAGTAATGGGTTAAAACGATAACTTACCTTTTCCAAGTCTCCAAATATATACAAGCCCATATAACATTAAACAGTGAGAATGTAACGTGTGCAATATCCTTCCAGTTGTCATTCGCTGTGCCCAACCATATCTGTAATGTAACACTTATCAACACTCGTCTCCAAAAGCCGGCATAGCGGAGGTCTTCTCTGCATCACCAGGCATGGTATGTTCATAAGCTGGCTACCTCTTAACCCTTTGTCGGAAACTCCTTAGATCGGACGCGGTGTGCTTGACGGGCTCATTGAGAAAATTTATGATTATTTTTTTTCTAATTAAATCAATTATTTTTATTGGAATGTTTAGAAATAAATTGTATACAAATGTTATAGATTTTTTTTTCCTTTAAAACAGCCTAAAAACTAAAGGACTTCATAGAACCTATAATTGCTGTGCCTGTGAGATCGGCCGCGCCCGACGGAGAGTTAAACGAATTGAAAAAAAACTCACCCAAAATATAAAACCAACAGCGGCTGGCACAGTCAAAGAGCGCGTATAATGTCCCAGCCAAGCAAAATACATTGCAATTTTAACACCAAAATATTCGCTTATCTCATCTGAAAAATACAACCATTTAGTTGGTCTTTTATCCAGGATTGAAGATTTTAATCCAATGTCCACTACATTAAACTCACCTAAAGGTTGCGGATTGAATAATGTTTTGACCCACTTCTGTCTGAGTGAGTCCAACGCCCTCCTTTCGTGCAATGGAAACATACTAGCGACAACCCCGCGACTTACGCACGCCGGAACTAAATATTTAGAATATAATATTATTAATACTCCAAATTAAATATTAAAACATTAAGTGGCCCTTGAAAATTATAAAATAACAAATTCATAATTGTTTACCCTTAGGTATACAATAGAATGACAATGCCCCTATACAGCAACTATTCTTCTACGTCATAGTAGATTTATTATATATTATTATGACATTAGTAAGTGGACAATGCCAGTATACAGCAGCTAAATCAAAATGATAATTATAATTAAATTAATAAATTTATTTCACATTTATATTTGTATTGACGAGTAAACGACGAGCTCTATTGGAGCCCAATTATTAAAAGTAAATAAATAAATAAAAATATTTAAAATATATTTCGTTCAACCCGGGAATAATGTGAACCAACAAACCTATACTCTGCCCAGGTCTGAGTGTAAGCGCTGGCTCCAGCGCATGCTCATCCCCATGTTCAGCTCGAGCCGCCTCCAATACGTGCCTCACTAATGCACCGCGCTCCTGCGAGCTGAGAAGATCAGCCGCTGACGTACTCTAAAGGAAAATAATAATTACATATTAGACCAGTGTTTCATATTTATTCGAAAATGGACTCGACACGAGTTTAACCCTTTCGCTTCGGGCCATTTAAATGCAATACTAGATTTCGGTGCAGAATTTAACGAAAAAAGCAAATTCTTAAATAATTGCGGTAAATAACTATTAGGTATAATTTCGCTTGACAATACCAAAATATCTACTGGGTGTTTGGTTACATAAGGGGGGCATAAGAATTTTAGAAATACTAAGGTCATGGCACAAAAAAAGGTTGGGAAACACTGTATTAGACAATTTTTAAGCCTATTAGGATTGCAGTGAGTTAGAAATCAGTGAACAAAATGCGCTTTGACTCAATGCACAATATGCATATACCATATACCTTTTGAAAACAATGCATATCACGTATAGTGAATTCCTTGTATCCACCACCAAATTCAGGCTTCAACGGCTTCGTCAAGTGTACCTCTTCGGCTGTCTGTAACAGGCTGAAAATTAAATGCAACATGCGAGACTGCAACATTTTGTTGTATTTATGTTCATTTGTTTACTCACACATCATCGTCAGCTGTAATATAGAACGCGGAGCATTGCGAAGACGCGTGTTGTCGCACACAAACCTGCAACCTCGGACGACTCCCGCGCAGTTTCTGTAGAAGCCACAGCAACATGCTGTCCGGTATAGCTACACAAAACAAAACACGTGTCTAAAAAATATAGCAATACATTTTAGACACGAATTGACGCATTGACGAATAGCGCAATAAAACATCGTTATATACAATCTAATAAATTCTTAAATAATTTAAAATTTAAACGACAACCATATTGGGTTAATAAAAAGAAAACTAGATATAAAAATATAAGTTAAAAAAAAATGTCACCTGGAGGCGCCGGGTATCGATCCCGGTACCTCTCGCATGCTAAGCGAGCGCTCTACCATCTGAGCTACGCCCCCGATGCTAATGCCAACAAAAATATTCATTACAATCTTATGAAAGTTTAAACAAACAATTTCTTTCAATGCTAACTACAGATTATGAATTGGCAACATGAACTTTAAAAACCGGTCTTTATAGAATGTGTGTATATATATTTTCGTATATTGTCAAATGATACCATTGGTACAACCCACCGCTATGCCGACTTGAACATATTCATCGCCATAAGAACGTTAATACGATCAAAATAAAAACTTATATGCACATACAAACTTGATTAGCCTGTGCTATAGGTAATCAAGTATCTAACTAAAAATAAAATATCCACTTTTTATATAAACAAGTTTTTGTTTCGGGAATCGAACCCAGAATTGACCTCTTTAGTAATCACATTATTATTGTACAGTACATACTACGTTTAAATATACATTTCAACGTTAAATTAAATCGTTGTCTAATAAAAAGTTTTATTATTATTATACTGGAAAAAATTGACTTATCAACAAAAATAAAACATGATGATTGAGCCTTTCGAGCAAGCCAACAACGAAATAGGCTATAAAGCAACTTACATTAGGAAAACTTGGCACCGAACAAAGCTTGCGTCAAGTCATGCGAGTCAAACAATACATACTTATGTACATATTGCTATAAACAATGCGGGAATCCCTAACGTTACGTGTGATGTAACATATGCATAGGACAAAACAAAAATGTACAGTGGGCTTATCACGAATTTTAGTCTGGCTTTCGAACCGAGTTCGCTTCAAGCGTTTTGTATGGAAATTTGAGCAGCGCCACCGCGTGCGGATTTGGAACTACAATATTTTAGATACTTTTTGTTAATTTTCGAACGTCTCGATCTTTCGTTCATTTGATAGATTGCTGGTGCTCGTTAGTCGTTAGTAAAAATTCATGATCCCGATTGCTAACGGATCCGTTTTACTTGTGACAGCTCGGTTCGAAAGCCAGACTAAAATTCGTGATAAGCCCACTGTTCAATAAACGACTCACTTACATGCAAATGATCGATTACAGGCAGGGCCGTCTTAGACTATGCTGAGACACTTGGGCACACAATAATTCGGGGCCCTTTTGGAATGTAAAGAAAGCGAACTATACAATTTTTTTTTTTCACTATGATCTGCTTTATTAATCAAATATGTAAATGTATTGATTTGAATAAATCTGAAAATAATCAACGTTCGCGCAACGAGAAAAGTGCAATGCGCCCGACCATAATATTTTGATATTAAATGTGAGAGAAATTGTCGGTCCTTTAGGGCCCTCTGAGGATGGGGACCCTGGGCACTGGCCCCGAGTGCCCTTATGGTAAAGACGGCATTGATTGCAGGTCATCTCTCCTAGGATGATAAAATTACAACAATATTACATATTAAAGGTAATTAATGACTAAAGAAATGCCATCCGAGTATAATAAAGCGTTTGGAGCCTTTAATGTAAAATAATAATGCGGATTAAAATGCATTTGAAATTATAATTATCACAATGGAAAGGAAAAGAAAAACAAGAAAGTTGACAGTGACAGAACAAATGTCAAAACCTAAAATCTTAAATAAGCATTTTTGGCTTGTAGAGGCGACCACCACACATGGTTTCCATATTTTGCTATCAATCAAGACGAGTCCTCTCAAAAACTGCCTCATCTCACCGTGACACAAAATTTGATCGAACTATAGAGTGGCTGCATAGTATACACTGATTATTCAAAATGATAAAACTTAACATATTCAACATATTAGATTTGTAACAGAGATTTATTTCAGAATTTACGACTCACTATTCCTTTTATCTTGGTTGTTTTTACGCGTTTTTTATTCGTATTATGTTTCGTATGCTAAATTCTGACTCCATTTGACATTATAAAAATATAGAATTTTTTTTTTCACACACATATACGTAAATGTATATATAAAACAAGTAATAAAACTCTGCGACTGACATTTAAAAAAAAATCTTTTCAGATGAAAATCACCCTGTAGAGTGTAGACCCACTTGATTAATTACACTTATAACAAATGGTGTAACTTTGCGACTGCGAGAACCTCGCGTTAGAATAACGACGATGGCAGTTAATTTGAATGAAAAAATAAACATATTTACATTATACATAAACAAGTCCCATTAACTGAAGAAGCCTGTACTAAGATTGAATTTAATCTAAGTAAATACAACACACGAATTTCATCTCTAAGAGGCTGGAGATAGATGCAACTATAGTTAGTTAGATGCCAGAGAGACTACATTAGGTCGGGATGCTTAAAAGCGTTTTAGCTCGCCATTGTGTAAAATGCAGTAAAAATGATTCGAGGTAAGGTCTCCCACATAGCTTTTAAAGTATAACAAGCACAATGAAGACGACTAGAAAATAAAAGTATACAAAGACAAGACCTTCTGATCATGGGCGTAGCCAGCCATGGGCTCAGGGTGGGGCAGCAGTCTAAAATAATATGTAACTAGCAAACTATACCCGCGGTCTTACCCCGGTTAATTTTTTTTTGTGTCGACTGACGACTGTCGAGTGTGAACTTTCTTACGGATATTAAGTATTGTAGTTAGTATCTAGATAATTAAGTTTTTTAAGTTTAAACAAGCGCCCCACCCTACCCCACCGTGGCTACACCCATGCTTCTGATACTGTTAACAGTAGTAGACAGGCTTCTAAGGATGATTAGCCTCTTCTGCTATCCCGATTAATACCCTTATAACGAAAGTGGTACACATTGTTCTTTCAAAGTTCACCGACCTACTTATAAAACACCCTCTTGATTGACACTCTTCAATGTCTTTACGTAAAACACGCTTTTATCGATGAAAAGGTGAGAGAATTGTACAAAAGGTCGTATGTAATAATGTAGCGGATCACGAACCATATTATCACGCGATATAAAGGTTAAGATTTTATTATGGCTCTTATTTATAACCACTAAACGACATAAATACATCATAATAAACTTATATTGGTATATTAACTGACATTTTATTATCTTAAACACAAACTAATTTGTACCAAACTTCATCCATTCAGCCGCCAATAAGAACTAAATGATTCAGTATAGTAATCTTTTTTAATAGAATACTCCTATTTGCTTACTGTAATCAGCCGCTTAAATGCGCTTGCGTAGCCTTAGTCCCGTCGTAATAGCGTTTGTTCCTGTACCATTTGTATTAAGCAATATATTATACGACGAAATTTTAAACTAGACTACCTTTCTCAATTTTGACACGTAATAAAGCTCTTTATGTAATTCGTTCGCGTGTGGAAACTGTAGAATGTTTGATTTATTGCTAAGCTGAAATCTACGCCATCAAGTGAGCCCGATTCTGAACTGATTGTAACGATAAACGCCGTAACATAACTTAAGGACTTACCTAAAGAAATTTTGGCCTTTAAAAACAATGGCGTAATGAGGAATGAATACAATATCCTAATCGTACAATAAAAAAAGCACAAAACATAAATTTAAAAAATTAGACTAAATATACATTAGAAATAATAAGGTCAAATAATAATAATAAGTTAGTTTGTACAATGAAGAACTTAATATTGTTAGACATTTCCTACATATCATGTTATCCATTGGTAGAACCGCTGCCTACCTCATTTTAAATTATTGTGCTTGGCTGTACTTCTTGGCACTTACTAGACTCCTAAGTAGGTTAATGAGAAAATATCCAACAAATTCTTCTTATCTTTTCTGTGCATTTTTTTTATTTATTTTGCTTTTGTTTTATTTGAGTTTTTTTTATAGGAGATTGATATATGAGAGCAGAGTTAAACTAGAAAGCACAGACAATGAGTAGACAATTACTAGCAAATATAAATTCCTCTATACCGACTTGATATGACAAGTGTACACCATCCAGACTGACTTGACTCGACTCAACTTTAACTCGTTCATTAGTTATAGTATGAAACATACTTCGACTAAAAGCTCCATCTAAATATCTGTTATCAGTGTGATGTCAATACAGCACATGCGGTCTAGAGCCGGTATCGTAACACTTTTTCGTTTCGGGTACGTGCTTTTTTATTGCGTTGAAGTAACAGACAGATATCAAAAAATGATAATTACATTCTTTATAAAAAGTAAAAAACATGAATAAAAAAGTGCTCGTAACAATTAGTTTATTAAAATTAAAGAGATTATTGACAGCCTAGTCATTACTAATATTTTAAATTTCAATCGGAAATATTTAGTCTTAAATTTTCACTTTTAATTCCTTTCAGTAAAGTAGTTAATGATTTTTCACTAAATTAACAAAATTATTTAAGAATAAATAATGTTTTAAAGAAACTCCAAATTGTTACCTTTTGGGAATGTTAGCACAACGTCAGTGTGTTGAGTAGGTGTTGAATGTAAGAGAAGTCTCCGAGGATGCATCAGGTGAGCCCCGAGTTGACCTGCCATTGGAAGTCTGCGACGCAGTTCTCTTCCAGCTGTACGAAAACAAGCAAATTTTATATGTATTTTGAATAGTAATTAGCTAAAATTGTTAGAGTATTGATATAAAAATAACTATCATCTGAAATTAATTACTTACCACTGTCCAATTTATCTTTTGCGAATTCAGCAAAAGATTTATGTTCTTGTGGTGTTGAATGAGAACTATTCCCATTATCCTCTCTATCAGCCTCATTAACACTAACATTGTCTTCGTTCTCCATTTTTTAAGTAATTTTTAACACAATACGAATGAGTCAGAAGTCCTTCGATTTCTTACATCATCGATTACAATAAAATGAACAAAAAAAGTATACGCGTAGATTAATCAAGAAAACAACTCAAGTACATAATTCAATTAGTTCACCGTATTATATTTTGTTATGGTTAAAATTGTTGTCCCGGCATCTTGATCGCGACGTAAATATTTTATTTTGTTTTTGCGAGAAACGAACGACCTCGACTAAATGTCAATTTCAAAATTGATTTTTGGCCGCCATATTTTATCTATGTTACCATTAGAAAATATATTAGATAAAAATTATCTATGAACATTTTAATTGCAGAATGTTTTAAAATAAATTAATATTTAGAATATTTTTGGGTTTCTAAAATATTTTTTGTTATTTTGTCTAACGTACGCAAGATGACTCTTTGACGTTTAACGTTTGTTTAAAGTATTTTACTTACGTTGATGGTAACACTCAAGGCGATCGGCCTCGTTCTTACGACCTCAAAAAATAATTTGACGTAAGAGTTATTATACAATATGTTATTATTTTCATTTTAAGTAAAACACGTATATTATATTATTTATTTTAAAATGAATGCTTAACCCATTAGTTAGACATATTACTTTTAAATTTTATTTTGCTACTATTTCTGTACTTGGTAGACCAGTAAATCATAATTTATGTTTACAAATATTTTATACTTTGTAAATATAGTATTAAATATGTATTAATTTTATTTATTTAACACGTATACATCAAGCCTGTGAGAATAATCTTTAACTACCGGAACTGTCAACAATTTTATCTATATTGTCTATGTCTATTTGCAAATGAATTAGAAATTTGATCGAAGTCGGGGGACAGTCCCTATAATTGTTTAATACAATTTTATTTCATGGTATACATCCGTATTTTAGTTTGTAAGTGAAAACATTTAGTAAGAATAACTAGATTTTTAGCAGGATATCCAGTTGCGTACCTCAGGTGAGCCCTTTTTTATTTTTATGAAATAAGTCGCAATTAACTTTGCGAAATTTCTTTTAAATTTCTCCACTTTCTTCGTGAAAGTTTTGCTCTAAATTTCATTAATCTGGTGGATCGTTTTCATTACTAATGTTAAATCGCAGGTTTGTCAGTTTGTTTATGTTTAACCCACTTTCATAGTGGCAATCAGCTGTTTTTTATGTTATTGTGTAAGGTAACAGCTGTTAGAATTGTTTTGCTTTTAATCGATATTTTCGTTAAACATTTTGTTATTACTTTAAATTGCCAGTTATTTATATTTTTTTTATTACGTTTTAGTTAATAATTACGCAACTTTATGTAAAACTCAATAAAGAATTTACTTAAGTTATTTTGCCTATGTGTCTTATTGATCTATTGGTAAGCCTTGACATGATTTTTTATGCCTTGAAATACTTTAATATTAAATGTAGTGCGGATAATACTAGAGAATATATTATTGGACTTGAAATAGTGACTTTCACTTGGGTTTAGTTTGATTGGGCTTGCAGGACTTGCATATTATTGTTACAATTAGGTTTTAAAAAAAATCACAATTATATATATTCCTTAAATTTAATATTTTTATCACATAGGATGAAATGTGAGGGATGGGCAGAGCTACCAATTATTCCTTTACAAAAAATCCTTGTACATCTCAAATTGGAAGATGTTTTGTCTGCTACCAGTACCTGCAAACATTGGAGGAGTGTTTTGCAGTATTATAATGGAGAAAGGTAAGTCTGGAGGTTTTAGGTTCCATGTGAGTACTGTGTGTATTTTTATGTAGTGCATGCATTATGTTTACTTTGTTATTATTATTATTTATGCTTATTGCACCTGAATGTTATTATTTTATTACGTATAGCAATGTTAGTGGCCTATTTATTGCAAAATCTACTGACATAGTTTCAGATCAGTAGTTAATTAACGTGGTGTCTAGTAAGTTTAATATCAGAAGGAAAAAAATACTAAAAAAAAGTCTATGATAAATATTTACTATTTTATTTTGATTGCTGTCAATTGTTTCTCATTATAAGTAATTATTACTGTGTAAAATGAAATGAGATGCATTTTAGGCACACTCAAGTAATGATCAGATGATCACACTTCAAACTACACTGGAGTGTATTATTACTTAATTACCTGCTAGTCACCTTTGTAATGTTTAAATAATTTCAGGGATAGACTCAAATTATCAGTTGGGAACCTAGAGAAGAGTATGTTCCTAACACACATGTTTAGAAGATGTGCTTATAAGATTCACATAGAACTCACAGAGAACGAGGTTGAGATTAATGCATTCTTGGATCGTGTTTTACCTAAGTAATGAAAATATATAATTTATTTAATTGTTCTATGATTTTAATATGCAGTGGTTAGTGCTCCACTCTGTTACAGAGATGTCTCGGGTTCGAAATAAATGTTTCTTTATAAATTTGTAAATTGACTTTGTTACATTTCGAGATTAGCTTGCTAAGGAAAGCATAAAGGATGGAACTGCTACCTGTAGTTATGTTTCTGAAAGCATTCATATGAATTAAAGTCATTTTGGTTTTATAAATATGTGATGAGTTTTCTAGTTATCCTTGAGATCAGCCATTCTCAAAGTGTTTTCCGCGGAAACCTAGGGCTAAAATACTGCAAAAAATACCTACCAAAGGGAGATTATAAGGTTACATCTAAATATTACGTAATATTACATTGCAATATGATTATTCATAAATACATATAAATCAGTTTTTTATAATCATATTAAGGCTTCGCCAAAAAAGTTTGAGAACCGCTGCTCTAGATGGAGCTGTTTATTCATGTATCTCAAAATAACTGTAATATTAGAGTTTATATTTTTTATAGGTTCTTCAATATGGGCCCTATCAGTGAGTTAGTATTCATGGGACACAATCAAAATATGCTTAGACAAAAGGAACAAATAATTAATATAAAAAGGTATTGTAACTTTAGATTGACTTATTTATTTTTGATTTAGTGACTAATAATTAACTATTTGTCATACCAATAACTAATTTTGAGTCTTTGTGGAGTTGTATTGCTTTATGTATTTATTTTTGATTAATCTGATGTACAGTTGCTGTTGACAATTTACTATTATTATTAACACGTTAATCGCCACGATAATATCAGAAAAAATTTCACATGGGCCATGGTAACTTTATTAGATAATTTAGTTAAAAATGTATCAAGGAAACTTAATGTATCACAGAAAAAAATTTTTTTTGCCAAAATTCCCGGAAAAGCACTATTTTTTATGTCACACATATATGACTGACATGGCTCATGTAGAACTTCTTAGCGTCAGACACATGTGACTGACATGGCGATTAACGTGTTGAAATTCAATGATACACTGATGAATTGAATCTGTCCTAAAACCTTAGTTCCTACTTTGTACAGAAATATTAAATTATATCTTTAATACAAATTAAATACGATATTGCAGTGATGCAGCAAATAAATTGATCAACATCAATGCCCAGTATATGGATCGTTTGATTTTTCTTGGATGTCAAGCACTTTTCGCTGGACATGATGAAGATTATGTAAGTAATATATTGATACTACAATAATCTTTAATAACATTTTGAGAAAAAATGTGAGATATAATTTTTACTAACGCCATCTACTGGTGGTAGTGTTCTATTAACAACTGGTGGATAATGTTAGCGAAATTTGTATTACATATTTTACATTTTTAACTATGATAAGCACAGTAAATAGTAAGTCATGTGTATAGTTATGGTTCTGCATTATTAGTCAAGTGGGTGGTAAAAAATCATCCCTTTAACAATAATTATGTTCCTCTGACAGATGGATGTGTTATTAAAAAGACACAAGTTACATAGGCAGAAGATATAAAATGTTAATTGAAATAGTGTAACATAAGAGAAAACCATAAGGATTCCTTCCCAGGAGGTCGGATAAAGGAATTATAATAGCATTTAGAATAGTATATAAGACCAGTAGGGAAAAGATTGATTGTTCACTTAGTTGGTAATACTCTTAGAGTTAAGTCAGTACTGCTTGTAAATAAATTTCTTTTTAAAAACACATCTGTCCGTGTCTTCAATTTAACTCGTGTCTTCAATTTAAATCTCCTCGCATTTAGTATGTTTATTTTAATCTTTACTTATACAATATTAAATTTTCAAGGTTTCTGCTATTACGTTATTTACTATGGTGTAATGGTTTCGTCGCCCATTACATTTTATTATTATTATCTAAGGTGTAATGATTTCGGCGCCTATTATAGACTCAGATTTCACACTAACAATCCTAAGACTAGTGTTACGTCCTGTTGACATGAGTTATGTAAGCATAAGCAATAGAGTTCTAATTAGAATATTGTAATGTAAGATAAACCAATAAAAATACTTTCCCAGATGATCCAATGAAGGAATGATTATAGTTAAACTACAGTACTATTGAATAACTACAGTAAGATTCTCGACAGTCATAATGGTATTCATTTTATCCCCTTAGTATATAAGTCCTTTTCTTAGGGATGAGCATAACATCTACCTACTAGTCCAATCAATGAACTTTTGGTCCTATGGTAAATCTTAGGACAAAAAAAATGTAGTTATAGAAAAAGAAAAAAGAATATGAGTATCTGTTAGAGATTAGTATTACAATAAATTATAAAGTTTTATTAAAAACACATCTGTTTTTGTTGAGTTTAATTCCGTGTCTTTTCGAATTTAAAAAAATCATCCTGACATTTTTTGTTTATTTTAATATACAATATTAAATTTTCAAGGTTTCTGCTATTACGTTATTTACTATGGTGTAATGGTTTCGTCGCCCATTATATTTTATTATTATTATCTAAGGTGTAATGATTTCGGCGCCTATTATGGACTCAGATTTCACACTAATGATCCTAAGACTAGTGTTACATCCTGTTGACATGAGTTATGTAAGCATAAAAAATAGAGTTCTAATTAAATATTGTAATGTAAGATCAACCAATAAAAAAATACTTTCCCATATGATCCAATGAATAACATGATTATAGTGTTTAAATCAATAAATAACTCATTCCCAGGGTCCAGTATTGCATCAGGGTCTCATGAAGTGCTCTAGAATATATGATCACTTTGTCGACAAAACTACTAGAATTAAGACAGTGCAATTTGAAAATTAATTCTTTTTAAAAATGACACAATATGTGTTCTTGATTTAACTCATGACATAAAGCAGTATTAATTTTTTTTTTGTTCTCTACTAGGACCATGAAGAAAAAACCGTTGATGTATCGGAACCGATTGAAGATGAATTTCCTATACTATTGGATGAGATTCCATTTAAACCTGATAGCTATTACAATGATCTTATTCTTGGGTTACGGGTAAATGTTGCATTTGTTTATTTTTATATATTATACAACGCCATCTATAGACGGAATAATGCAACTATTAATTATATTTTTTCAGCACATCTGTATAGACTATGAAAGTGTGAACATGCATTTTATTCTATGCTTGGGTATGATGCCCGGACTGACTCGTCTCACAATAAATCTAGTCAACAGAAATAAAAATTACACATATGAAACTCTTCCATGGGCACAGTTGTACACGTATCATAGTAGAAAAGTTCATATATCGCTCAATATTGTAAGTATACGTGTGAGATACTTTATTTATTCTGCTAAGTGACACTATATAAGAGGTAATTATGTCTCTAACATAATTCTGTTTTTCTATAAAGTTGTTCCATTATCTTCCAGATTGGTGTATCGTATGATGGTTTGACAAATTTAATGGAAACCGTCTTAGTCCCGGAGATGCCGCTCAATTCATTGAAATTATTGTTTTGTAAGACTGTGAGTTGTATTTCTACTCTATACATTATAAAAAGCGTGTTAATTCAAATATTTTTTAGATTTTGAATGCGTGTTACATTTTAAACAGCGCCATCTGTGAGCGGTTGTCGGAGTTGGTATTTACATGTGAATTAATGTCTTAGGTGTTTTTTATTCTTATAGATACACTGTCCACTGATTAAACATATTGGCGAAACATATCCTAACTCTCTTGTGGAGTTTCAATGGGTCGACTCTCATGTGACTGATTGGCAAGTCGAAGTTAAAAATTCACGCGGTTTTAAGGTAACATATAAACCTGTTCTACATACACTTAGATTTGGTTGGGAGATTTGAGATTTATCAAATAAGTTCGTCTCTATTTCAGGGCACTGACAGTATTGTTCACCCTTTAATATCTTTGTGTTGGCAATGCCGTAGGCTGAAGAAACTCGTCGTACACGGTAAGTTGTGAAATAGAACTCTACTAGCGCCATCTACTGGCAGCCCGAATAGTCGACACTTGTAGAAGGAAAAATCTTCAGATATGTAGTCAATTGTAAATTTTAAATACAACTGTTAATATAAATATTATAGAAGATAAATTAAGTACTTAGACGTTGAAAGAAGATTTATAGATTCTTCCTGCATTTAGAAAACGATTTAACGTCTTAAACAACAAGGGTAAAGTTTTTTATTTTGGCTATGGACCAGCTTGGCCGCACGTCCAGGCAGATGTCGCCTTTGCTATGCCGGCATAATATGATAACTGGAGTTTTACCCAAAATGGGATTTAAGCAGTTTCTTTTTACTATGCAGGTTATTGGATCTGGCAATATGACCTGTTGGGCATGGCGCGTCTCCGCACAAACACAATAAAGCATATTGAAGTGTCAGCCACGTACAAATTTACCCCCATGGAGGGGATAGTCGATAACGATGCCATATTACCTATTATATACGGCCAGAGGGAGCAACACGCTGATAGTATATTTATTCAGGTAAGTATAGTGGAGATGTAGACGGGCACTTACAGGGTGTTGATTTCAAACGAGCTCTCCTGTAGATATTAGAATAAATGCAATTCTCAAATATTAAACACGCGATACTTTTAAAGCTTTTTAAAAAATTACGACTTATATCACCACAATTATGCTGATTGTGAAGCTTAGAAAAGGTCAGGTTAAAATAATCAAAATAAAGTCGATTGTAAACCGAAAAAATGGCATTACAAATTACTTTTAAAAGAAAAATTCATATAAATATTTCGACTGGGAATCGAACCAAGGAACTCTTTATAGGCGACTGACACATCTGTATGAATAAGCTATATTTCACTAAATACTAAACTGGATGTATGAATAGTATTGAAAACATATACTGTTTATTTTAGCAAATGAACGAATTTCTTCCGTTCCGTTGGGCGCCTGTCACAAATTGGTCCAAACTCCATCCAGCGTTATTGCACACTGCTACAGAAGAGGATAAACAGAACTACATATTGCAAGAAATAGTACAATATCCTAAATATGATTGTTACATACCAAAACGACTGGGATCACCACCACAATAGAAAGTATTCATTCCGCAAGCAAGTTCACTAATTATTTCTCTTACTAGCTTAATATAAAGGTGTACTGTTTAGTAGAATATTTCTGCTAGAGAAAAGATGTATGTGCATATCATCACGAGGTGATGGATGGATGATAGGTGGATGAAGAATACGCCCATACCTCGCTTTACGGCCTAGATATGTTTCACAAAACTCGGCCGCAAAGTGAAGCGTAAATTAATAGATTGGCAACATGTAGATTATCGACTACGAAAAATATTTTTTTTTTGCCGTTTTAGCGTATATTTTAGGCCGTAAATCGAAAACGTGTATAATTGGAAAGAGTCATTATAGCGAAATGCCGTATAAAGAGCGGCTGTATAGCGAGGTATGAGTGTACTATTAAACTTCTCTCCGTTAAAATCGTGTCTACCGAAGCCAAGCGGATACCAAGGTAACAATCAGACATCTCCGATCCGCATCTTCATATCTTTTAAATAAATATGTATTTTCCTAAGACACTGTTATCTGTCAGTGGAATTATGTGAACGGATTCTGAGTACTTTAGTATGGAATAGGTAAATGATTTATGGTTGTAATATAGACCATAGACAAAGTATGATTCCATATAATGCTCAGTGTCAAATTATTACAGCGATAGTTATCTATGGTATCTTTTTAGATATGGAGATTTATTGTCAAATTCTCTATTTCCTTATGCTTCATGTTTGACATCTCATTAATTATGCTACATTGTCTATGCTTGTTTATGACAAGTGTAATGGAATTATGCTGTGACATTTGACAGTTATTAATGTTTTTTAACTGTTTTATGTCATAAATCTTTATTGTGATATGTGACCCATAGAAATTGGTTTGAAAGAAATCCGAAAAAATAAAAGTTTGGTTTCATATTAAAAATATATATTACATAAATATAAAATGCTTTGGTGCAATAATTATATTTCAAGGCTTCATATCTATTATAGTAACGTCTTATTTAGCTAAAACAAAACAAAAGTTTTTATTAGTTTCTTCATTTAAAAAATTATAGTGATTAATATATCGTGATTGAAAAATATGAAATAGTGTGGAATGATTTTAAAAATTATATTCCATTTATTTTAGCAATTAGTTGGTGTTATTAGCTAGATATAATATATATGTATATGGCCTATATATTTTTGTAATTTATAACAATTTACATTGGACCGATTTCATTACCAAAATTATTTCTTAGCATAAGTGATTTGTTTGTTATTGTTTTTCTGTTTAAATATTCTATTTGGCTTCATAAGATACAATCTAGGCCATGTGTTTGTATGAAAGAAAATATTCATAGATTTTAAAGCTTAGATAGGGTTTTTTTTAAATACACTGCGTCTAAAAACTGGTACCAATGTAACTTAATTATAGTGATTGTTAGTGCCAGTTTGGTTGACTGGGTTAGTACCAATGTACCACGTAACTGAGTAATAATCGTTTATTCTCGAAGGTGGACCAAACAGGAAAGCTTATGAACATCTGTAAATTGTTTTAAGGAGACGTATGTAATGTGGTGTGATATTTGACTGCAGATCCTTTGAGTTCACGACCTAAAGCGATTTTTATTATATATTGACTAGTAACCGGGTGTCAAGTCGGTATGACAGGAGATTGTTGTCTATGGTCATTTGACTGACCAAAGTTGCTTAGTCCTAGAATTTATGGGCTAGGTAAAAGCAGCTTGAAGCCAAGATAAAGCTTAAATGCAAGTGTTATGACGAAATTTATTTTTAGTTATTAACAAGAGGAGTGTCCTGATAAATTTGCTCAGAGCACATTCGTCTCTTCAAGCCGGTGTAGTGGATGTGGTAACAGTTATCGCCGCTCATGGGGCGCACTCTAGCGGAGTGTGGTCGTGTGATTATCAATCTATTAATATCTAAGCGCAAATCGCGTGCAAAGGTCGTGAATCAACAAAACACAGGGTCGTATAATGTAAAAAGAAGATGTAGAAGTAAGTTTAATTACGGCCCCCTTTAGCAGGTGCGAGAGAGATGGTAGATCCGAATATTTATGTTGAAACGAGACGAATATATTTGGGCAAGAACAACACAAACATGTAGTAACACTCAGAATCAAAATGTTTACTTTTTGTGTGTCTGTTTGAAGTTATTCATAATACAGAAATACATACTATAAATCAATTAAATATTTTATTATAATGTATTATGAGTAGCGTAACCAGTATGTTACACAGTTTACTTGTTGCTGAAAGAATGATCAAGCCAGTGTGACGTAGTGAAGGATCACAGGTGGAAATAGTGTAGATCTCTCTGCAAAGGGGGCTCTGTGAGAAGAGCCGACGAATATGTTTATGGGCAACATCTCAAATTGTAATCAGTTAGTATATAAGATCGTACTTACACTGTTCTACTTGACGTGTTATTGTTGCATTTATTTTTGAATAAATTTTTGAATTTATTTACTGAAATTAATCGCGGTTCGAATACCTCGCGGCTTTGTTTTGTTTGAAATTTATGGGAATACATATAGATACACAAAAAATGTATTTTATAACAATAAGTATTGAAAAAAAAACTCGAATACAATTGTAAAAAAATAGTAGTCATTAAGAAGGGACATATTTTTTTATTGTTGGCAACATTGTATAAAATGTCAAAGAGATATTTTAATTTAATTTTAATTTAGTTGGATGTTTTCAATAATAACATGGCAAGTTATTCAGTATTGCCTATAAGGCGCCTCGCTAAGTCTGTTTTAAGAACGTTATGTATTCGTCACGAGTCGCGTAAGATCAAAAGTTACATCTAGTCACATCAAAAGCCAATCTGTTTGTTCATTGAAATAAAATAGAATGCTACACTATGAAAATTTTATATATTTTTATATATAAACATCACTTTCAATATTTTAACCAACCAACTGAGTCTATACTATATACCAATGGTTTCCAAAGTTAACTTGTCACCCGCCTCTTGACTGTCTTAAAAAAATTGGGGGGTATGGCAGCGAGTCGTGGAACTACTTAATTATAATACTACTTGTTCTAATTGGAATGGGAAAAAAATCTAACGTTAACAATTTGAATAAAGAATTGTTCTATTTACACATATATATTTCATTTTGCTTGATTAAATCTCCATACGAACGTCCAAATTAAATTCTGTCCTGGAATGATATCATCATGCTTCTCTTTTCAATAGCTTCCTGTGGACTCCATATAGAGCCTTTTTCAAAGGCTTGCGTGCCTTAGACATATAGAAAGGAATCTTCCATAATCTATTTTATTTCAATGAATAAAGTAATCAACTAGATTGGATATTAACATCAAAATAGCACAAATATTTAATAATTAGGAATGGTTTATTTTAAATTTTGATACTCTATTATTTAAATACAGTGATGTTTGTTCGTTTGTTTGTTTTTACACTTAACTGTATCTATTTGCTGCGGTTTTAATACGGAATGCTTATAGTTGTTTACCACTTTGATATTGTACCTACGTTTCAGTTTTATTTTCACATGGAGTTTATTACACTATATAGTTACAGTTTTTATTTCGAATTCTAATTATATACCGGGTGATTCAGTTAAACGTTTCGAACTGAAAGCGGGTTTTTAGGTAGTATTAATGGACTCTTCTGAAATATTTTGATGCCGAACTTCAGTTATTTTTAATTGCGATCGAGCGTTGGTAGTGTTTTCGATTCCAAGCTTTCAATTGAATCACCCAGTATATTTGTATAATATAACTATATGGTTCAAATCTGTGATAACATGTTAAATAAATATTACGTACAATTTAATAATAATGTTGTGAAAGCATTCTGTATTAAAAAGAAAATTCTTTCACGAGAGATGGCTGAAAAGTTTCCACTTTTGAAGTTATTTTTACACACACGTAAGTTAAATTGTTAACTCGAGTACTTTTCAACTATATGACATCTCTGATTGAGTTAAAAGAGAAGTAAAAGAGTTATATTTTTTTTTAACACTAGTTTTATCAGACCAGTCAAAATGACTGCTCTTGCAAGATCAAATTAAAATTCCAACTGCGTGAAACATTTATATTTTAAATCTATAACAGAAGAATTAGTTTTATGAACATCATATTATTTTATATATATTCGTAACAAATCTTTTTTTTTGGTAGAAATAGGCATATTTAAATAAATATGTAATGATAATAGTAAATTATTCAAAAATTGTACATAGAAAATGTTAATAATTCATATTTTGGTTAGGTGTGATTTGTTTAAAAAATGGTCGTTCTTATACATTTATATAAACAACAATTAAACATATCACCTTAACTATCCGCTATGCCGGCCTTGGCATTTGTGATATAAATTGCCCTGATAGATTAATAGGTACTATTTAGCCACGCTTTAATTATGCATGAAAACGATCATTTGTAAAAATAAAAGGTGAGATTTTTTTTAAACTCGAAGCTCAATTAGAGAAAGTATATCAGTTTGGTTTTGTTAACCCCTTTATTTTTACACATTTTTTATATTGATAGCGGTCGTTAAAAAAAATCAAAACGAGTTCAATTACTAAAGAAAATGTTTTAAGCAACAGTGCCTCTGGTGTGCTCTGTATGATCAGGTTTTTGGTTTTGCACGTTATCGTTTTATTTGAAGTTTAAAATCCATACTAAGGACACAGAACATACAGAGGGGTTATTTAATCATTGAAAATATATCAGCTAGGTGCGAGTTAAATACTTTAAAAAAAGCAATATATCCGTCCCCTTGTGATCAAAAAATGAAAGTTCTAATAGAGTTATGTGTACGAAATGCAAATACTTAGAAACAGGAGTGTACGATTTGTGCGGTATAAGTCTATCAAATACGCATGCATGTCATTGCAAACGACGATAGATGTCGTGTCTAAATTAATTGATTCTAAATTTAAATTTTTCTACGTCAAAATGCAAGAATTGACAGATCGCCCAGTGAATATAGACTCGTTCGAAAATTTTAGTTTATTTTTATTAATTCTACATTTATAAAAAAAAATTATTATATTAGTAAATTGTAGATACGTCCTAGCTCGTTTTAAAAATCAATGATTTTCATTTGTGTACTTAAAAAATATTAATAGAAATTTGTATGCTAATACAGTAATGCCCCGCTTTACGCGAAGGATAAGTTCCGGAAAAAATCGCGTAATCTGAAATTCCCGCGACCATAGAGAAGTTGATGACTACATTAGGTTTATACGCACTCTTTCGCGTAATGCGGGGCAATTGAGCGCGTAATTTGAATAGTGAAACCGCGCATAACGGGGTCGCGTAAAGCGGGGTCTTACACTACGTATTAGTTTTTGTATTACAGTATTTTGTTAAGTGCCTCTATTATGAGTTTGACAGAGCTCTGTTAGACATATTTAGCAGATAGAAAACTTAATAAACATCGAGGTCTTAAATGAATTTTAATGTACACCTAAACTCTTGGTTGTCAAATTATAAATGAAATTGAAATAAAAAAAAGATTTTTATAATTCTCAATTATAAATTTACTAATATTTATATATTTATGCAGATTCTAAAGCACTCATTCTCAATCTTTTTTTTCTGTTGCGGCGCAATGGTTGAGAATCACTGATCTAAAGTATATATTATAGTCAAATAAATTGTTCTTCCATCAATAGTATTCAGATAAATATTTTACTTTAGTTAACGAGTGTGTAAAGGTACGGTAGGCCTGCTATTTCAACTGTTGGAATACTTACGAAATTATTCGCTTTTCTTTTTTGGCGTAGAGCATTAAAATCGGTGTACATCGAAAACAAAGTTTCTCCATACACAAAAAGCAGTATTCTCGCAGTTAGAAATTTTTTATTAGGTCTGCATGTTACTTATAGTAGAAAAAATTCTTGTAAAAGTAAGAAAAAAAAAACTTTTTTTTTTCATGTTTTATTTTTGGGCTTGGTATAGCGATGGGGAGAATAATTATAGAAATTATTCGATAGTTGCTACTACTACGTAGGTAGTTGCATTTTCGATATATATTTGATTGTTTTTTGTTAAGACAATCATCGAATGTACGATTCTTCGATTGTCAGCTTAGGTTATATCACCTATAGCTAGTGTAATCGTTATTTTAGTATAGATATTTTAAATTAGTTTGTGCCTAAATATATTTGCTTTTTGCTAGCTTATAATTTTTAAGTAAATATTAGATTATTCAATTTTTTTTACTTCTCATTATCTTTTACTTATAAAAATATTAGTTTTAAATTAAATATTATAATATTTTATTATTACTTACCTTATTATTAATATTGTAATCGCACATATGACCTTTTGTAAATTAATTATTTAATTTACAAAATCGCGTTCCGTTTTTTTTAGTTTTTTTTTTTTAATAATTGTAAGGTATGGGATAACGAAACGCGATTTAGATCTTGTGCTCTTATGATTAGGCATAACGTTATGTATAAAAAAAGTCTTTTTATAATCTGTTTCCCATTTAGAAATATATTTGTAGTTTTTTTGAATATGTGCTTGTGTTAGTTTGAATACAAAATTTTATTCTCTTTTTATAATACGGCTCACTGTTCACGGTATCTCCCACAAAGCTATGACACAGTCAAAAGGACGCTTCCGTGGATAGAGGCCTTAAGGCAACGAAAACTTGCCATCGTACATTCCCTGAGACTGAACAATCGGAGAGGTGAGGTGTTGCTAGCATAAAACAAATTATTTTACCACCGAAATAATGTACTAATCAAATGCAATAACAGTAACTAAGGGCCGCACATAGGGGTATGTTGTCGAAGTAGCCGGTTAATTACTCCCTAGTTCTCTATAAAGTAATTTTCAATAAATAAGTTTTTTTTAAATTTAAAAATATATATAATTAGTATGACTAATATGACTAACTGAGAAGGATACGTACACTTAATGCGAGTATAAAGTTCCGACTAAAATAAAGCACACAAAACAACAAATTCTTAAAATTGAGTTTTGACCGGCTAGATTGACAAAATACCTCTATGTGTAACTTAATTTTGACTTAGTCAGAAAAAGTTAATTCGGAAAAGATTGTAATTTGCATTTAACTGTACAATTTTGTAAATATACACATATTAGTTTTAATGGCCAAATGACCGGCTCGAAGGACCAACTTTTAACATTCCTTCTAATAAAGTTCCTTTAACACATCTGCCTCTTCGATTTAAAAAAAAAACATCATACCATCAAGACTTAAGGCTGTGAAACACCCAAATTCGGTTTAGCTATATTAAAAATCATATATCAATCAACATATATAAAATATATGTACATTAATAAATAAATATATACATAAATATGAATTTCTATTCTGACGGATTTTATAACGACTTTTGTGAAAAGCTATTATCTTAAAATAATAACAAGACATAGAATACCCGGTTTTCTTTATAAAGAGAGATTCACTGAAACAAACATCAAAGTGATGCGCTGAGTCAAAAAAAAATCTATAGAAAAAAAAACAACCATAACATTGGCGCGATGGTTATAATGGTTTTTCTGTTTTCTACATTTGAATCGACACTGGGGTCTTTGGAAAAGCGAAATCATTACCGCAAATTAAGAAGAGATCCGTTTCATACACGACTCTATTTTTGTTCATTAAAGAGTTAAGTTAAATTTGATTGCATTAACATTTTCATTTGTTATTCGGATGTAAAAACTTTAAAATCAAATTTCAGTTGGTAAATGTAATAATGATAAAATGTAATGCTTAAAAAAGTACTTACCCTAATTTCCGTTCCATTTCAAAGTATTCCAAATTCGAAAATAGTTTCATGAATATTTTGTTAATAACAAACAAGCCTAATTGAAAGTCCCTTTCTAACATGTGTTAAACGCTATAAGTGTAAAGAGGAGGGACTACTGTATTTAAACTTACTTTCTCGTTTCTATGCTTGTCATTGTTCTAAGAGTTTTATTCGTCAGTATTGTAAATAATTAGTGTTGTCTATTGTAAAATCATCGCTAAACCGAAATCGCCTAGAATTAGATTAAAATGTACTTATTCATCGTCAATTTGAAAGATCTGTGTTTATAATTTGTTATGTGACTACTCGAAATACTCCTTCTGAGTTCTGTGGGCTTATCACGAATTTAGTCTGGCTTTCGAATCGAGCTGTCACAAGTGAAACGGATCCGTTAGCAATCGGGATCATGAATTGTTACTAACGACTAACGAGCACCAGCAATCTATCAAATGAACGAAAGATCGAGACGTTCGAAAATTAACAAAAATATTGTAGTTCCAAATCCGCACGCGGTGGCGCTGCTCAAATTTCCATACAAACCGCTTGAAGCGAACTCGGTTCGAAAGCCAGACTAAAATTCGTGATAAGCCCACTGATGGACTTTCAATTAATCAAAATTTTATCTAATATTCCGCTGGTAATTTTACTAAACTATAAACTGAAGAGCAGACACTTCCTTTAAAATATTTAAATATTACTGAACATGGCTGCATGGGACATAATCCCTTTGCTTTGGATACATTTTGTAGTCTGTAAACGCAGGTCTTTATTATAGGGAATGAAAGATTGTTTATAAATGAATTTGAAAGATATCTATTTTTATAAATATTACAACGTTTCAATTTTATAAAGAGTTCTCGATTTCGATATCATTAAAACAATTTTTTTAGTACTGTGAAGAATTTTTTATTAAATAGAGTTTCGTCGTAGAATTTTCCTTCAAGTTTTAATAATATTTATATCAATGGTTCGCGTACCTTCTGCCTTTATCGAGTAGTTATAGCATTTTTTAAAGCTTGTTTTATTTTATTACTGCCTTTACTTAATATAGATATTTAATTTAAGTTTTTGTTATTATATTTTTATATTTGGTTTTGTTAGACTGTCTCTATTTTTACGAATTTTTACCTAATACCTATTACAGCTATGATAGCGGACCTTTATAAAACAGAAATAAGTATAAATTATCTGTTTATTAGAAGCTTATTAAATGTTATGTAGACTTAAGTAACATTGTTAGACGTCTATTCCGTTCGTTTTTTGTATATTAAAAATTTTATGCTATTCTATTGCTGTTAAAGTAGCTCGAAGTTGGTCCGTCGCGATTGACAATTGTGTTTTAAAATCAATTGGTTACGTCAATTGAAAATCGCGATCGATCGTCTTTGTTCGCTTTAGTTCGTCTCTCGTGTTTTGTAAACTAAAATAGTTTCTATTTAGTTTTTTTAGTCTGCAAAAAATAGTTCTTTTAGTCCAATTACCTTTCCTGTCTTCTTAGTATATTTTAAATTGTTCTTATTAGAATCTATATAATTATTTATTCAATAAAATTGAATGATTTTTTTATAAAAAGAAATATCCTTTGTTATTAGTTAATGTAATAAAAATTACAATGGAGTCAAACATATGATACAAGGAATATACAATATCACGAATAATGTCCAACGTATGTGACTTACGAATAAATACATACATCATATTGTGTAAACCAAATGAGATAAGATGCACATAAAAAATTTGAAACACTATTTATATATATTTATATAAAAAAATACATTTATAATTATTGCTACAGAAAGCTTGATCGCGGTCAAATACTGAAAGTATATAAATATAAATGATGTTTTCTTTTGTTTATCTTAAGTGACTAATTGTTTCTAACGCCCTCTATAGTGTATTTAAGTTAATACTAATGTAGATACTAATTTAGTTTACAAAATACGGTAGTTGTATATAAAATTAGCTTGTTACACTTTTTATATAATTTATATAAAAAATTTGTCATTGAAACCAAATAAAAAATGATTGTAACGTTTTTGTTGAATGGCGTTTTAAAAAAAATTTAGTATTGAATTATGAAATGTTTAAGTAATTGAAGTTATGGTGTAGCTTATAACCTTTAACTTTCATCCAATTATTATTATTATTATTAAAATTAATATCCAGATTTGTGTGTGTTTTTTTTTATATCCTATTTTTATTGTGTTGGGTTGACCTCTACTTGTAGTTCATATATTAAATTATTGCTTTTTTAAGATTGATTTTATCTGACCTTTTACTGAGCTGAAATGTAATTTGTCATCAAATCATGTTCGTAAATTTCTTTATTCATACATGGGAGTAGCTATGGTGGGGCAGAGTGGGGCACTTACCCCACCCTGGCTCTGACCTGTAAGGTACCTAATCAAATCTAAAAACCTAATCATCTGTTTTGGATAATTAGAATTATACATACAGATACAGGGTGCGGGTGTAACCTTTTGGTATGAAAAAATTAACCAGGGTAAGACCGCGGGTATTTGCTAGTTACATATTATTTTAGACTGTTGCCTCACCCTGAGCCCATGGCTGGCTACGCCCATGTATTCATATAACTATAAAGTAATCATGCATTGTCTATAATATAATATAATTTTCTTCTTCAAAATTTCCTATAAATTCTCACACTCGATGGCACCATGGCGTGGGAAATAAAAATAAAATTCCTAAAGACTAAATTTCAAGGCAAGACGCATTTGTATAATAATTTGCTAACCACATGTCCGTCTTTGTACTTCAGATAGGTGTGGATGAATGGGAAAGATAGCACATACGACCATTGTTCTGTGAACGTGGGAACATTGAGATGACTTCATTATATTACACAAATGTCGGTAATGAGTTTAGGACGCGAGAGGCTTGTCTCCCTGCTGACTGCAACCAGCAAATTGGTGTACTTTGCCGACATTACTTTATCCAATCAGTTATTTAGTTATAATTATCACGTAAACCAGCGGTTCTCAAACTTTTTTGGCGAAGGAATATCCAATCAGTTATTTAGTTATAATTATCACGTAAACCAGCGGTTCTCAAACTTTTTTGGCGAAGGAAAAAGCCTTAATATAATTATAAACAACTGATTTATATGTATTTATGAATAATCATATTGCAATGTAATATTACGTAATATTGAGTTAGAATATTTAGATGTAACCTTATATCTCCCTTTGGTAGGTATTTTTTGCGTTATTTTAGCCCTAGGGTTCCGCGGAACACCATTTTGAGAATGGCTGACGTAAACAAATGACAGTTGGATGTCCCTAACACAGTTTTTGCTACAGTGTAAAACTGACACACATCGCAAAGTACCAAATGCGACATTCGAAGTTTGTACTTAACAAAAACAAACGTTAGTTCCACTGTAAGTGGAAATTTAAACAAATATTATTTTGTAATCGTTAAATGTGTTTAAAGATATAAACTCAGAGTATACTAGATACCTGTAGAATGACTCAGAGAGCCGGTCCATACGAAAAAATAAATAATTTGTATAAGTAGGTATATTATGTAGAAAGGTATGACATTATTAGCTTTACAGTCCAGTCGCAACCAGGTGTCTGTGAAACTTTCAAAAAGTCAGATTATAATAAAAAATAAACTAGTAAATGTTTGTGAATTCATCGTTTTACAGTTTTAATAATAAAATTATTTAAAACGGTATATTTGATCATTATGTAGGAGTTTGTTATAAAACGTATGTGTGGGGACAATAGTGTCCATATTTGTAGTTCACTGACCTCGTAAGACAAATGTTTCCTTCCTACGTTTTTTACAACTGACGATTGTTGCTTTACCTTGATGGGCTTTGTGGAGGATTAGGACTACAATAAATATTTGTATTTTTATATGATCGCACTTTTTGATGTTAAGATGGAGAGAAGTATATCTTCATGGTTGTGGTGGTCTCCACACGAAGCCTAAATGCCGCATGTTCTTAATTGTTAAGATTGTATGTGGTATTGTCACGTGATAGAAAAATATAACTAAATTTTGATTTACACTTTATATTACTTTAGTTTATCAAATAATCTTACAAAAAAAAATTCAATGAAAATGAACAAATAACAATATAAATCGTATTTTTCAAATTTCATCTTCCATACATTTACCGAAATCACATTAGATATGTTTTCTGAAGTACGAAATATTTTTTAATACTAAACTTACGTTACGCAAATTAAAATTATGAATATACATACACCATTCTTCAATTTCTAACTAAGAATAATATTTCGCGAATAAAATCACGTGTCGACTAGTTTTGGTATTTAATTTTAGTCGTAACATCTAAAGGAACCTCGCATATTGACACTGTTACCTGTTTAATATTCTACGCGACAAATGAGTCATTCTATGGTCAGGTATTCGCGTTTCTCGTTCGAGCTTTCCTATGACAAATGTAGAATTGTCTCTTAACACTAGAAGCCGCTCTACACGACCTATTTTTACCAACCGGTCAAAATGACATTATAATTCAATAAATTTATTGTAGAACTAGCTGTTGCCCGCAACTACGTCTGCGTAATAATGAATGAAATAAATCTAATAAGATTTATACAAATTTTCATCCCCTATTTTATCCCCTTGGGGGTAGAATTGATCAAAATCCTTTCTTAGCGGATGCCTACGTCATAACATCTACCTGCATGCCAAATTTCAGCCCGATCCGTCCAGTGGTTTGGGCTGTGCGTTGATAGATAACTAAGTCAGTCAGTCACCTTTGAGTTATATATATTTAGATTATAAAAAATTGAATCGTTTACAAAAAAATAATGAGTAAGGTTTTACATAAAAGTCTTGTTAAGAATTTTTGAAACCGGTCATATTGACTGGTTGGTAGTTCTAGTGTTAATATAGATGGAAGAAAAAATTCAATTAGAAATAGGTAGAGAAAAAACTACATGGGCCGAAAACTAATGTTTAAAACGTCATTATTAATTATTATGTGAATGTTTCAGTGATTGATGCGACCAACTGATAATCTATTGAAACAATTGTCAATTGCTTCTTTGTTAATAAAAAATAATATTGAAACGCATTAAAGCAGTCAATTGATTTTCTTCAATCATTTTGTTTTTCTTTTAACCAGAATTATTGAAAGTAAAAGTTTAAGATTATCGAAATTCTAAATAAGAGTAGAAGAAATCTCGCAAATAAATTTGATAATACCCCTATTGCCGACATTTAAGAAAGCGAACGTAATTGAGGCTGATGTCAATTGAAGTTCTGTCAATCGCATTGACAATGGGTCATCACTGGCGCACATTTTCTTCATAAAACTGCAATGAAACGAAATGTTATGTGTGGAAGAAAGGTTTGTTTGCATGGTTTTGTTATCTAAGAAAATAAATCTTAACGACTAAATGAGAAATGCAAGCTCATTGCAAAACTATGATAAATTATATTTTAAAAATTGTTACGCCAACTTATTTACATACCCATAAACCAGTTTTGCTGACAAACGTCATTTTAACATGTGCATTCCCGCGTACTCAACGTCCAATCACCGCTCAGTACCAAGGCGCGCGGCTGCGTAATCGCGCGTGTAGCACTTTCAAATTTAGAATCAAGGTGTTTACTAGTTACGGTGTTCTTTTTTTAAAACTTTATTCTAAATTTGCAATTTAAAATAACATAGTTAATTATTTTGTGTAATGTTTTTAAATAGTGTTGTTTTTAAATAAAGTGCGAGGTTGAATTGGATATTATAAAAGTTAACGTTCTTCTTTGAAGGTTCGTAAGGTCTTTTAAACTATCATAACCGGTAATACACACATATATATTAAAGCCAGTCTTGTCCTATTGGGGTATACAGAGACTATGGAGCGTCGATAACTGCCTTACATTCTTCTTCCTCTTTTATACAGAGTGAATCAATTAATTAATTGATACTGTATGTATTATGTACATACGTTTTTAATTTTTTTTAAATACGATGTCATTTTATTGTTTTCTATTCTCAAAGATGCGGTGAAGCCTCAAATGGCACTCATTCCCATTCTCCACTTGTAACTAGGACCTAAAATACAGCATTTACTCGCTTATTTTCTTTTAAAAGAAAGACTGTCGGCCTAACTTGATTGATAAGATTATATACTAAAGCTGTGCTATAGTCTAGACTTCATGGTGAAACTTCTTTTTTGTATTTATACATGCCTATAATGTCTTAACAGCGTTCAATGCAACGGCTGTGTCTGTGATGTTTGCTCACTTGTACATACTTATCTAGGTTCCTCCGTCACATTACACACAAAGATAAAGTTAAGATTATTCTGTTCTTAAAAGTTAAGATTAAGCTTTTCATATATTTATATCACATCTCTACATTGTAAACTATATTTTTACGTTCATTCGTCTCCTCAGGCCGGCATAGTGACAATAACTGATGCCCACAGGCAGGTTTACTTCTACATCAGGGGAAGTGTGGTCATTTCTCAGGCTAATAATAAAATAACGAATCCGACGTAACAGCTATGTGTGGTTGTAGACACAGGCATTTGTTTTAGTTGCATTTTTTTTTTTAAGTTATAACCAAGTCTGAAGACACAGATTGTCTATCCTAGTGGTCCAGACTGTGGACGTGAATGTATAGGGTTACCCGGCTACTTCTAAGCTAATCCGAAATCTCGATTAGATACTTATGTTGCATTTGATAGTGATAGGACAGTAAACTGGATTAATATTAATATCATTATTAAATATAATGTTAAGTTATTAGCTAAATCGATTCAACCAATTCAAATCAAATTACGCGGCTTAAAAATTATTAAAACAAGCCGCTTAAAGTCTGATATCAGTTAATTATAATAATACATTTATAGTTTATTTTAATTTAATGTTATGGGTGAATTCAATTTCAAACAACAAGATTACTCACTAAAACGCAATTAAAAATATAAATATTCACACATTATACTACGCTTAAAAATGAATGAATCATCCTAAACTTTAAGTGAACTAATGAACCTCTTGTCCTTGCAGTCGCAGATAAAAGAAATATAGTTTTTTGTTTTAATGCTTTTAAATTTAGAATATTATTTTTTTTAGATTTGAGTAGACGAATGTACACCAATCAGCCTACTAGTTCTTCTACCACACAATGCGATTAAATGTTACAATTTTAGTCAAATGAATGTCCGTACCAATCAAATAATCATATCTTCAAAATTGTACTCAATAAGGTAACCTCAAAATGAAACCCAATTTCTAATGCAATAAGAACCCAATTTCTATTTTATAAACAGTTAACTTCCTCCGCCTTGTAAGTGTAGCGCGGAAGACACGATTTGAATGCGTAATGTTTCATAATACAAAAATGGTGGGAATTTGGACGTGATATGAATCAAGGGACGGTTCAATACAAAACCATAAATAAATACATATTCATAGAATGCCCTGACCCCAAAATGAGACACCCTGTGTTATGACTATCGGGACAAGAATATCACAAACGTATAAGCTTCAAGTCCCGAAACATTTCCAGTTTATTACAAATGGGTAACGAGGCTGATTCTTGACAAATATTTATTTGTTTATATTTAAAATAACAGTATGTTATAGAATTATTTTGATCGGGAAAACCATCTACCTAGGGTTATAAGAGACATTGATGGTCTTAATACATTCAAAAAGAATCTCAATGTATTTTTAATAAATAAGTGCTATTATTCAATTAGGGAATTTATGATTGACATTTCGTAGTTTAATTTGACATTATTTGGCATTTAAGGTTGAATAGTAAATTATTTGCATGTCATATACAATGTGTAAAATATGCGATACTACTAACATGATTTTAAGACCTATGTTACTAACCATATTTATGGCAAATAAATGAATTTGAATAGCCGTAGTGCAGTGATTCTCAACATTTTTTTGTTGCGGCACACTTTTAGAATCACTGCCGTAATGGATTCACTATCATTTATTTAATATTAATTTACACATGATTTGCAGCTGAACATATCAAGTTGCACGATAAAATATAAATGTTATACTTAGTAATAATATTTGTACAAGTCCCAAAAACGTCGCACGATTTCACACGAGGCAGTAAATAAAACCACACTTATGGATACACCGTGTCGAACCACACTTTATTTTGCACATTAAAATTTCCTATAAACAATTGAAGTGACCAAATGCTCCGACGTTCTTAAACTATACTAACGCCATCTAGTGGCATATTTGAACAATATTAATAATAAATAAATATATTAATTTGTATAGTAAAGGCACAGTAATAAATAACAAATAATCCGCTCTGAATAGGCTCCTAACGAAAATGTGGTGTTCGTACATTCACACAAAACACGTAACAAGCAAATTAAAACAATAGAACTGGTTATTAATACGGTTACTTAACGACAATTAAAATATTTGGAATTTAATTGTTGTTCCGTATTTTGGTACAATTACCCCGATTCCAGTTTGCAGACATCGAAACTGTCGTAATAAGAAAAGTATACAAAATGCTTTAGAAATGTAGTGCGCAATTTTTCACGGAATGGCGCAGTTACTAGCACGCCTGTCTGTTGCGTGGAAGTCCAAGTCTGGGTTCGATCCCCGGGTTAAATAAGTATTAATGTCTTTTGTTTTATTTCAAGTTTGCATTGTCCTTATGATGTCTATAGTGCAAGGTATCCTTAATGGGGATAAGGACATTACTTAGTATACGTATAGGTATATTTATTGAAAAGTGGATGTCGCCGAGAGAAAAGAGGTTGCGGCAGCGATTTTAATAGTGTATATATTTTTATAAAAAAAACTGTCAATTTGAATTTGGAATGAAACAAAAGAGGATCACGAGGGACGTGCGAATGAGGACTTGGATGTTGGTTACGAATGCGAACGGATGTGTGTGCTTAGATTATAAGAGATTGGTAATATAGTGTAAATACAATTTTGGAGTTTTCATTGATACAATCCACTTGCTCTATTGACTACAGTGTAGATGACATTTTTTATAAGAATTACTATATAAAGCACTTATTTAATAATTTTATATATATTATAGCGATTGTCTCTGCTCGGGAACCTTTAACTCTAGCTTAACACCTGACTGAGTCGACTCATGACAGATTGTTATAAGAAAAATTCGCACTTAGAGTTGACTTTTATTTTGACATTATAGTAATCTAATTAAATATTTGCATGTCATATGATACCTATAAACATTATTTTAAAATATATGTAACTAATATTTATGGCAAATTAATTTGAATATAAATTTCACACGCACAAATAGATAAACGGACTTCAGCTCGTGTGTATTTTGTAGGCCAAGGTCCCTATTATTACCTAATATTTACGAAGTTGGTCTTAACTTTTATTCACTATTACTTGTGTGGGCCGCACATGGGTTGCTAATATTGTAGGTAGAATGAACCCACTCGTGTGAAACAATGAGAAATTATTTACTTTTGCTTTAAGAAATTTATTTAAGATTTAACAGTTGTTTTTCATTTAATTAATTAACTAGAGAAGATACGTGGAACAAAATTATTACGTTACAATCATTGGTCCAGTGGACCTATGTATGTAATATTTTTGTTAATTTATTTAATTGCTTATTTATCCCTTCATGCATCTAATTATTAAATTCTATTATAAAATATATAACATTGTATCCCATCTAATTTACGTACGCTAAGTAGTCATGTAAGCATTTCGTAGTCTTTTGGGTTTCGTTTGACATATTTATAAATTTTTGTATTGTTTGGGAATCAAACCCGAGACCTGTATGCAGCAGAAGTACCCACTGCTTTTAAAACCTTTCTTAGCGAATTGCAGTTACTTTGTAAAATTTCACTGTCATCGTATAATCAGTGTGTAGGCCAAAGGATGTACCTTGAAGATCCGCAAATAACCTTGGAAGTCATAGCACATTATGCACTTTGTCATTATTTAGCGTTGCGTTAAATATAATAGAGAAGCCATGTCAACAACAAGTCATTTATTTTTTCATATAGCACTTCATAAACTATGCTTTACTGACGCATAGTTTTGCTCCTCTATCATTAATATATCTCAATTATTTCTATATATAAAAAAAATTGTTGTAATTTTAATATATTTATAAATAATATCAGATTGTTCATCTCAAATATTATTTTATGGCTATTTTATTATACTATAATTAAAATTTTATTTAATGTTTAGTGACAACACTCGTTTATATGAAATAACGTCTTATGTAGTTTTGTTGGTGGGATTACTAAATAAATAAATAGTTTATAACGTTTAATTTTATTTCCAAAGTATGCGTACTTTTTCGTAAACAATTTTGTTGTCCTCGTTCCGTCACAGCTAATTGTTGAAAGTGGAAAGTTTAACCACATTAGTATTTCATATTAACGAGAGCAAAATGTCACATTTACAGTTTAACGCGTGACAGATAAGAAATAATTTAAAAACACAATCCTCATCTTCTTTTATTATTGGCCTTAGATGTCTATTAAAGACAATTCTGCCAATGTCTAGTATTCGGGCAGCAACCAAAATAGGAAATTATAAAATTTTAATTCACACATCAAATGTCAAAAAACCTTTATTTTATTAAAATTTTATAATTTCTTATTGGGATGTTGCTCAAATATTAGACAATATAGTAAATTAAAAACTATAGTAAAAATATATTTTTTTAAATAAAAAGTTTTCTATGTTACTTCTAGTACCTCCAAAAATATGTGTACAAAGTTTCATGATGATCGGTGAAGTAGTTGTTGCGTGAAAACGTAATAAACAAACTCACATTCACATTTATAATATTAGTAAGGATTTTATTTTTAATAACCAAGATACAATCAATATTAAAACACCTAGGCCAAGTAGTTTTAGAAATATGATTCTTTTTTAATTTGAATTTCTGACATTGCGTACACAAAATGTATTTTTATTATTTCTACTTTTTATTGTTTAAGGGTGTTAACAAAACATTTATCTGCCTAATTAAAATGTTGATCAGAACTAATAATTAATAACTAATAATTATTATAGGTAACATAAAAAATAAAAAAATTCATAAATCATTCATAAAAAATTATAAATTCAAAATCGATGATCTATGTTGATTTATTTTGATTGCAAGTTTGACAGGTTTAACATTTTTTGTTTCTAATAATAAATTGGACTATTACATTTTCATTTGCTTTTTTAAAATCTATATATTATTAGCAATGATAAAACCTATAACGGGATACGCGGAAGTCCTATTATAAAGTTTCCATACTTTATCGTATAATTAACCTTTAGTTCTCACTATTGAATGTTGACGATACAAGCTAATACTATCCCACGAAGTCAATGTTAGTCCTTTAGTATAATGCCCTAGGTTTAAAAAGTACTAAGGTTGTAGTTTGGACTTAGTCAAGCGATAAGCGATAGCGTTATAGAAGCGATTCTTGTTCCAAATGTCTTTTATGTCACAATTATAATAATTAAGATGTCAATGTGACACCCGGTCAGAGCACAGCGATATAATTATACAATATATCGTTTAATAATTTCAATTAATTATTAAATTTCATTTGCCGTTTCGATTCATTGAAGTAATCGTCAATTAAATAAAAACATTTTAATATCAGGTTTTTAATTTATTTTTAAATTGCCGGCTCAATCGAATTATAAGACTTTGTCACGTCAAAAATTTTAATAGCAGATTTTTAATTTTTTTTAAATCGTATTAGCCTCTCATTTTGTTTGTTGATATTTTATTTTAGTATTATAATTATGTATATATAATAGTATATAGATATAAATAATAATCAATTATAAATATCTACATAATATATTGGTATTGATCCCAAACTGGGATTCCTTTTACAATGGGCATTTATTTATTTAAATATCATATTGGCATTTACTTCGACCGCGAATAGAGCTCAGAAAATACCAAACTGTTATGCTAGACATTGCGTTACAAAGGTCTTCTTTTTCTTTTATTAAAGACTCTGCCAATGTCGAGTATTCGCGTAGCAGCCTAACAACAAATTATAAAATTTTAATTCACAAGTAAACCTTCATGTCAAAAAATCGTTACCAATGTCGAATTTTAATCCTCACAGTTGCCCAAGAAATTGGTCCATCATACTAAATTTATTTCTTTCTGTAATGTCATATCGACACTAATATTATAAAGAGAAAAGATTTGTATTTTTGTATGTTTATAACGAATTGGCTCAAAAACTACTGGACCGATTTCATACATTCTTTCACCATTCAAATGCTACATTATCACTGATAAATGTACAACTTAAAAGACAGACCATTCTTTTCATCGATTGTACTTAGTATTGAATATAAATAAGAGAATTTCCTATTGTTTTAAGCAGTGATCTGTAACTAGTGTGGGGTTACGAGCATCATTAAATCAATTAATGAATCGCAACACCATCTGCGTGTTATGTTGCAAGATAACTCTCTTATTTAAGGTGTATTTACGCGCTGCTGCAATAAAGGGTGGACAGACAAAAGACTAGGCTAATAAAAACACCAATATATTAAATTATAATAAATATCGCTCACAATTTCATTTACTTTATGCTCCGTTCACATATGTCGCCTGTCGGGTCCGGATTTTAATTGTATGTCGGCGCCTCTGTTCACACTAGTCGGACCCGACAGGCGACATATGTGAACGGAGCATTAATTTTGTAAGCTTTGGATCCAACTACACGAACTACTTTGGAACTACACGTTGCATTGGGATAATAAAAAAATAACTCGTGAATAAGCCGCATAAGCATTACATGTATTTTTGTAATTTTATTAGAAGTCTAGTATCTATCCCTTTATCATCTTGAGCATGCCGTCCTATCCTATAATTAAAATTTCATTTAGTTTATATAATAGTAGTCCTTTTTATAATATGTAGTTCTAATGTAATTTTGTAGGTAGGCTTTATATATAAAAAAATAAATAAGTGTAAATTATTTAAATAATGTCCGCGAATAACCTAAAACAATGGCACCTACTACTTATTGTTTTTTTTTTCTTCAGGAAATCGCTTAATAAAACTGGCGTCTAATTTATTACAATGATAATGTTCGTATGACTTGTTAACATTGAAGGGGTAGACAGCGACCGTTATAAACTGCACGAAGATCACTTGAAGGATGGCCTATTCTAAAACCCGATGACGTATAAGCAATTATATTGCTTAAGAAAATCATGGTGTAAAAAGGTAAATTTCGTTTTATTTTTAAAACTTTATACTCATATAAGATTCATATAGCCATTGTAAGCCGTTTAAAGTTCGTAAATAATCACTATAATATTAACTTAAAAAGAAAACATAGAATGTAATAGAATTTTTTCAAAATTTGAAATACTTCGCCTTTTTGCTCTTTCATATTTGTTGTCAGTAATTTAAAAGACATTTTGAAACGCATACGGAACGATAATATTTTAAAATATAATAATACTAAAATGTAAAGGGAACTCGGGTGCCTACATTTATCGAGAGCTACAAATAATCCTTCAAAGAGCCGCAGGTTGGCCACCCTGTAATAGACTGTATATGAACTATTTTTGTAAATTTTATCTTATTTGCAAAATATGTAGCACGCAACTGACGAATGCGACTCAACCCGCATGCATTTCAATAAACTATACGGTAAATATGAATTTAATCTATATCAAGGATAGTAACGATTTAGAACCCCCAACCTTGTCAGTTTACACAATAATGATAGCTTGTATTTGTGGTTAAAATGCAACTTCCTTTTCGAATGAGCGGGTCTTACGGCATTTGTTGCAAACTCCCTGTACTCCGCATTTCTTTTAATATAAATCCGGCATTGTGAATTTTTAAAAAAAGTCATCATAATTAATTTTCAATTAATAACTGTAATTTTATTATCTTTACAGCTAATAAGAAAAATCAAAATGTCGACTAGTAATGAAATAAGCGACACGGAGCAACTGCCAAAGTTTCGTATGAAACCTGCAGTCAGCCGCATATTCTGTTGCAGCGTGATCGCAGCTTCAGGATTTATTGCTGCGTATGCATTAGTAAGTATCTCTTATATTAAAATGTATTGCCTGAACCAACCTTAGGGTAGTAAATATTTTATACTTAGTAATATAAAAATAAGTATTCTTGAAATATCCTTATTTGCATAAGGTCAAAACATTGTCTTTATCTTCTTCTTTTATTAATGCCTTCAGAAATCTATTAACCCTTAGTAGCCTGATTTACGAAAGTTCACTTTGCCGCGCAAGTAATATGTCATAGATAAAATAAAACAATAATGACATTTGTTTTATTTTTTAATTTCGTTGGAAAGAATATTATACAACAGTAAAATACGAACAGCCAACCTATAAAAAAAACTAATAGTAATGCGAACATTCGGTTTAAAAGATTGGTATCAAAATTGATACTCTAGGTTATTAAGGGTTAAAGACAATTCTGCCAATGTCGAATATTCGGCCAAAATCCCAGCAAGGCAATACCATAAAATTTTAAAAAAAAGACAAAAGATACGAAACCGCCGCGTTCAGTTACATCATTTAGTAATAACAAAACTAGTCGTAAAGATGTAAGTGCATTCGATTATTATGCAAGCGGAAATAAACTTTACTGTTCTGTAACGTAAAAGAAGCATCGTTACCGTTAGAACGTTATTAATTATTGAATTATTTATAAATTGATGTTCTGTATATTAGTTACTGTATACCTACCTGCGTTCTTATAAATAATTCTAAAATTAATTAAAATGTACCACAAGATTCAATTCTCTACCTTTTAAGATTATATTTTTTAATTCTTTCAACTATTAGGATGTAAAGTCAAAAACTATAGGCGTTTAATTCTAGAAAATAAAAATAGACGTTTCTAGCATTATGAGACGATTGGCTGAATCATAAATATGTGTGTGTAATATGCGTCAGTCACCTTTGAGTTTTATATATATAGATTGGCTGAATCATAAATATGTGTGTGTAATATGCGCGGGAGTGGCTTCTTTGGGATTCCATTCATAAAAACTGTTATCTATTTTAACAGTATACAATATAAACACTAAATAATTTTAAGTTAAAGAACTTGTTTTATTTCTTTTAAACGCCGCTTTACTGAAATTACTTCAGACTTAACTAAGATCAGTATCAGTATTAATTGCCACATGTTATTGATTCTCCATCTACGTATATTTTCAAAAACAAACTGAACAGGTGGTTGCAAAATAGGTAAAGTGATAGTGTAAACACCAATGCTTGATATAGACATATCAGCAATGCGCTAATAATAATCATTTATACGGATTACTGTCGTGTTTATTTTGATTAATTAAAATGTCATTTCGAAAGCCTTGCACGTATTTATTCTCTACGTCAGCCATTCTCAAAGTGTGTTTTGCGGAACCCTAGGGCTAAAATACTGCAAAAAATACCTACCAAAGGGAGATTATAATGTTACATCTAAATATTCCAACTAAATATTACATTGCAATATGATTATTCATAAATACATATAAATCAGTTTTTTATAATTATATTAAGGCTTTTTCTTTCGCCAAAAGAGTTTGAGAACCGCTGCTCTACGTAACCATCAGACCTTAAACTGCATGGGTGAGAATACAAAACGCCGTATAAAATAAATATTAATTTCTCTATTCCAGGTAGCCTATGCAATAGCGCTAATATACGAAATAGTATGGGTTGTCGAATCACAGAGCGGGTTGCCAGTAGCCTCAGTATTTTTAATGACATGTTACGTTATAGTTATTACCGCAACAATCACTTTAGTGCATGGTCTTATATCTGTAAGTTAAGTATATATGCTTAATTAATTTATATATTCCGTACATCTAAGTTTTTATATGCATTAATAGCGAACCTATCGGTGAGTAGCTGAACCAAAAACTTGACAGTTTATTTCGAAATAGTCTTCATTATTAAAACCCACACTAAGGGACATTGTTCGAACCATTTATATTTTATTACTGAAAAATTATATAGGTAAACTCGATTACGGTTGCTAATTTGTGATATTGTTTTACAGAAAAATAATAGATATCTGATGGCATGGCTTATTGCAGTGATACTTGTCTTGATACCAGAGTGTGCTCTAGTCTTTTACATGTCAATTAGTCATTGGGTAAGTAGCTATAAATTCAATAATAAGCTGGTAGTCCCAGAATCCAGATTGGTATTTAGAAGAAATTCGAGCATGATCTCGGTACCTCTTTACTTCTGTATCAGGGTTTCTATAATAGATTTCCCCATATGATAAAGAAGACATCTCAGACAGATTTTTGGAAAATATATTTTAACTTTAGTAAATCGTATTATATAATATTATATTATTTAATTAATTAAAATTTAATTGGGGGTGAGGGGGGTTAAGCCACTGCCTACTCATTCAGTTTTATCAGTTCCGACTGCTTTTTATGTATAAATATATATTATATATTATAGAATGATCAAAACGTGATTGACAGCAGTGCCATCTATGTGTATTTACAGATAATAAATTATAGTGTTAATGTCTTGTTTCAGGGTCTCCAAGGTGTATATGGGGGTGCTGAGTTGGCGTGCTACGTGGCACGTTTGCCGGCTATCGTTTGCGGTGTTGTGTTGGTGCAGTCTACTTACGCTTTGAGAGAAGCTAGAAAAGCACAACAGTAAGATATACTATATAATTAATATAAAAGATTGTAAAATTTCACTCAATTACTATGGTTACAAAGTTTTCGGATCATCAAATTAAATAGTAAGCCGCAAAAGTCTTAATTAACCTCTTCACGCTCTGTCAATACTAAAAAGAACAATAAATTGATAACAATTTATTCATCACAGAATCTCTTAACAAGAGAAGTAAACATTTTTTGGTTTGATTGCACTGACAATGGTTACTCCATTAAGACATATTTTTCTCGCCATAAAAAAATCCTCCCTGATGAATGAGTCACTACAAGACAAGTTTAACCTTCAAATTAGGACTACTTATATACCATAAAACAAAAATTTGAAATTGTAAAATTATAGGAAACCTGGATATGCAAATGGTGGTGCCAATGCTAGTGGCAGCGAGTTTGATGCAAGCCATTATGTGCCTGAAGCACCGAGTGCATTCACCAATGACGGATTCCTACCTGACAATGGTATTTATTACATTATTTTCCAATTTAATAGCTCCACCGCATTGGTCATTTATTGTTTACAATATCTTTCAATAAATTACAGGTAAACCAGGTTCAATGCCGGATCTCCGACGTCACATGTCATCTCGCCAATCTATGAGTCTAGGATACCCACCAATGATGCTTCCACAACCACCCCCAGCTTACTGGCAACAATTAGCTGAGCGGCAATACGCAGCAAGTTTACGCGGCTACCCCAAGGCGTACCCACAACAGATGTATGGTACATGGGTTGGGCCACGGTCCAGTCCTTATGACCACGGTTACAAAAGAAGACACTCAGTCGTAGGTGCTTTCTCTTCAGATGAATATCCTGGTGAAATGTACAGTGAAGATCGAGTGGACTGTAAAAGCGAAATGGGGTATCCATACTATAGGAACTATTATTACGAGAGGCAAATTGATCCTAGGTTACAATATCCACCAGAATATGACCCTAGATTTGGCTATCAGGATTATAAGAGGGCTGATGATGCTGCTTATGGTGTCAATTTATTAAGACATGAGCCATACCATTTTAGTGGATCTAGAGAGAGGGTTTACTATGGAAATGGTTTGAGAAATAGTCACACGTCTGTCGGAAATGAATCTGATGATTTTACTAAGTATAAGGATGTTGCATTGTAGTCTTTCTCCAAATAATACATTTTTTATTATTATGGCGACCAAGAAACAAATGCGCAAAGGACTGAATAACAATTTCGCCATAGAAGCTAACATATGCTTAAAGTTTGCAAAAATGACAACTGTCTTTTTCCCGCCAAATTACGAACCCCATAATTAATAAGTTAGGACCAATGTAAACTATAATATATATAATCTATGCTCAGTTGTAAAGTGATTTTTTTATGTTTATATTATTTTAGATATCTAGGTTAATAGTTTTAGGTATACCAAAATAATCAGAGACGGCTTTGCCTATGGTGCAATAATAATTACCTTTGTTTCAATATGAAATCAACCTTAAAAGGATTTTGGTAGCTAGAGGGAACCAAGGTATCGATTGTACATGGGAGTCGCCTCCATCCACTTTGTGCACAGAATTTCCCTTAGTACACACACTTGTATTTACCTTTATTCTTGTTACCTAATAACCAAAGGTGTAAATAATAGTTTAAGTGGAAATTGGAAGAATAATATATTATGATTTACGCATAATTTTGTTTTATTTACCTTTTTCAATTAAATGGCTTGTCTTTAGATGTCTGATATGTTTTATTTTCATCACTAATAGACATACTCCGATATTTAGTACTCAAAGAAAAATTGCTGCATTTCATCGTATGTAAGTATATCGATAACGATTGTTAATTGATTATAAATGTGCTAGTACAATTCGTTTGAGTGTTTTATTGACATCGAAGCTATGAAATTTGTCATTTATGTCGAATTTCATTTATTGCCGGCTTTAACAAAATTAATGCTAAAAAACAACTAAACACATTACTATATTAAAGTACAAAATAATTTTAATGAGACACAACTTCTTAAATATGCTTACAAAGTAAATATTTACTGATATGATTAAATAATTATTTGCTTATTTATCTGATAAATTCAAATACTTATCTTTATTATAAACATACTTTCATTCACAAACAAAACAAGAAATAATGCAAAAACAAAACGTAATATGAATCAAAGGCAAAGATTTTAGTATTAGAATAGATAGAATAATGAAGTAACATTTTGCATTCAAAAAGATGAACATTTCTATTATTAGTTCTAAATATATTAAATATTTTTTATTTTTCGGAGATTAAATTTTAATTATTATAGCTTAGTGCGAAATATATTTTTTATACTGGTATTATTTTAGGTGTCGGCGTTGTCAGAGTTGGGTTCTCGATTTACAAAGTTTTCAAAGTTTTTACTAACACAAACTTTTATAATGATTGAACAAGATGTGTGATAAACGTTTATCAATACTCTAATTAATATTTCGTGCATGAATTCAGTTGTGAATGTAATTTTTACGTGTAAATAACTGTAATGATGATGTTTTGGTGTGTGTAGGTGGCTTGTTGGGACATTGTATTGTGGTTTGTTATGTGAATGTGAAAGTGGATTTTCGCATAAAATTTAGATCCCATTGTTTTAATATATCTGGGTAATTTACGAAAGAATTTTTAATGATACCTACAATAATTTGCATTCACTATACCAATATCCAAATGTTCAACTTCATTTTATTTAGTGCATTTTACAAGTAAGTTATTTTTTATAAATACATTAATTACAGTCATGTTTATTTTCACAACATAACATAACTTTAATAACTAATTGTAGTAAGTTTCAATAAATTTCAAATATTAACATAAATTGTTTAGATAACATGTTTTGTTATCTCTTATGTAGTCTGATCTTGTTTGATTATGTAAAATTATTATTTAAGTAGATAGTGGTTATTTTTAATAATATTATATTGATATAAAGGTTAATAAACCTTTGCCATAATAATTATTTTTTGTATCAGGAAAGATGTCAAACTTAATAATAGTATTGGTAATTTTAGAGTTAGAAATAATCTTGTAAGTGTTAATTTTTGAAATAAATTTATCTTATATTTATTTTATACGAAGAAGGCAATGGAATAAACTTCTACGGCCTCAAGTTATTATAAAAGATCATGATACACTTGTTTTTGTATCAATATTGACATCACATATGTAGTGCAGAAAAGGATAACTGTATCGTGTCATCTCCACTTATTTGTTGAAGATGAGGCATGTGTGAAAGGGACGCAGATATCTCCTTTGCCATTCACAACACTGCAATTGTTTCTCTTTCTATTGCTTATATACCTACAAAAACTGTATCCATTTGAAAATCGTCACATATACCATTAATAATTTTCTAACTTACTTTCGGTCTAATGACTGCTCTCTACTTTGTAGTATTAACACAACCTATGGTATTGATTATTATTTCAGGTAATAAAAACCGAAAATGGAAGTGCCATCACAAGAACTTATATGCCTCTTATCACAGGGTAAGCCATTTTAATTATTTATTTATTTATTTAATACAGTAATGCCCCGCTTTACGCGAGGGATACGTTCCGGAAAAAACTGAAATTCCTGCGACCATAGAGAAGTTGATGACTATGTTTATACGCACTCTTTCACGTAATGCGGGGCAATTGAGCGCAAAATTTGAATTTCGCGTTATAGTGAAACCGCGCATAACGGGGTATTACTGTACATAAATTCCTGTACCAAGCACTAGAGTCTGGCAAGTCAGTCATGTCTCCAAGCATTCATTCAATTACTTTTAATTTGATTATTTCAACACTATGTTGAGACTATTTAAAATTGGCTTTTTAACATGAAGGTTTACATGTGAATTAAAATATTAATTTCTTATCGGGTTACTGCCCGAATACTTGACATTGGCAGAATTGTCTTTAATAGATATCTAAAACCAGTAATAAAAAAAGAAGATATTTTAAAATAATTTATTGTCAGTGTTGCCCGAATATTCGACATTGATAGTCTTCAATAGATATCTGAAGTCATTAATAAAAGACAAAGTAATGTTTTCAAAATTTTTAAAGGTCACTATAACCTTTGAAGTATCCTCTGCGAAGGCCAAGTGAATATAAACATTTGTCCAAAAATCTCTTTTTAATAATCTAATATACTTTAGAGAAACTGATGTGAAATAATAGTGCGGATTAAAATGGATTAAAATATATAATTATCACAATGCATTGTGGCAATAAAAAGATCAGAAGAAAACAAAAAAAGATGACACTAACAGACTAAACGTCAAAACCTCAAATCTTCTTAAATAAGTATTTTCGGCTTGTAGAATCGACCGCCACAATACTATAACTAGTCACTGGTGGCCACTGCCTACCTTATAAAGATATACATGTATGCACATTGTAATTATATATTATTTATTTTTATGTCTTCCCATGGCTATTGAAGAGGTAATTATAACGTATTTTTTTATCACTGAAGCAATTTATCTGGGTACTTCGTGTAAATTATTTTAGAATGTAGTACTACTCCACTATGCTAACTTAATCCCTAAAAATTATTATACTCATGTTCAACATAAAAAAGAGTTTAAAAAACAAGTAGTTTTATCACACATCAATATTGTATAAAAAAATAAGGACTGAGTACTGTAAATCATTTTATTTATAGTTAAATTCATAGTTTCTTAAGTATAAAACTCATGCGAACTATACAAACGATAATCTTCAAATGGATACAGATTGGACTTTGAACTGGAAGAAAGGGACAACTATATTCTTATCATGTCACCTGTGTTCATTTGTCAAAGTTGAGGCATGTGTGAAAGAGATGCGATCGTTTTTCTCTTTCTATCACTTATATATCTACAAAACTGTATCCATTTGAAAATCGCCATGTGTACCCGTTAATTTCCCTTGGTTATATGGATAGGGTGAGTCTATGCTTTGAGTATGGCGTCTTTTATAATGTATTACAGAGAGTATTAGAAAAAATAAAGGCAGTTGTTTTTAATCTCTTTTTACAGATATTATTTTTATAATTAATATTGAATAATTTTAAAATTAAATTAATTATAATCTTAGCACTTTTGTTTTATTAGTTTCTATTTGAGCAGCGCCATGAGCGGTTGTAAATGGAATTATAATTTCTCATAGACTTCTTGAGTGCCCAAGAAGACATCTTGATCAATCGATCGAGGTCGTAAGAGTTAGTTAGTTCAGAAATACGAACCGAATGTAATCAGACATAATTCTATTATTATATTATTCATAAATTAATGTTTTGTGATAGTGCACTTTACAAAAACAAATGCAACATAAACACAGAACAAATATTCGATATTTATAATTAATAATAAAAAATAATGACACACTCGCTTGACTCTGTGGGCAACTCAGGCGCATGAACTTCTGATGAAAATGCGGACGTTTTCTACTCAGGAACACTTATGGATCCGTAATCATTTACGAAATTAGAAATTTGATAGCGATGTTACGACAGATAGGTTACTCAATGCTTGTTTGAGAGAACTTTTTACGAGCTTATAAGTTAACATTCACGTTAGCTACAAAAACGACGGCTGTATCATGAAATCTCGGACATGTCCGAGTAGGTTTGATACTCGGTCGAAATAAATATTTGTTCGTTAATATTAAATTTATCAATTACATGGTATTTGGTTGGTGTGTGTATATTAGCCCCATTTATATTTCACTACTAACATTTTTTTGTTTAATTTCCTATGTGTAACAATGGACTGTCAATAAATGAATTCAATCGGCTAAGGGAATTTCTATTTTCGTGACGTCACACTTCCGTCTCGTGACGGCTTCCGTACCCTTCCGCAAGACGTTTTGATGTTTCCAATTTCCTATTCAAACTGAATTGGGTTGATTTGTAACCTTCAAATTTTGACAGTCTAATCTAACAGCAGGAGTATCTATATTTGTAACTAACCAAGTTATATTGTTTTTTATAATAGCCTGACATATGACCACATTTCGCCTAATGTTAAACTTAATTGTACTTCATGAGCAATAGTCGTCTCCTCTATGCCGATTTGAGAAGAGAGCTTCTGTAATTATAACCGACTATTTGCTAGCTAATCCCAAAACGCAACTATATCATTTTATTGGGGTACTACCACGACCTTACGACTTATCTTGCGATGGGACAAATTACATGGTTATAGCTTGGACAGCTATGGATGGCAGGTAGTATTGAATAAAAAATACAACGGAATCTGCTCCCCTATTGAAACGTGTACAAGAATATGTTACGTCGGTTGTACAGTTAATAGTGTGTACAATTGTAAGATTTTCAGAGAACTGAAGGTTCTATGCCTCTGGCGGTAGTGTGGATCGATCTTGGCGCATGCGTAAATAATAACTCCTATACGGAGACAAGGTTGCTCCCTCGCGATCTAACCCTGTCAAAATACAACTGGATATTCGCGAATTTGCACGCCACCTTCATTAGCTGTTATTTTATGCAATAAATTCAATTTAGAATCTTATTATTAATAAAAATGTTGTAAATAACGCCAGTGATTTGTGTTTAATTTTAATTGAGTTATCGCTTTTGTTTATGTAAGCTTCATTTGTTTTTTTTTTAATTATGTTGTTTTAAATGTGAATATCTGTAAAAGATTTATAGTGAAAGTTTTATCGATTTGATGGGAACGATGTAACTCCACAGCATCCGAATCGGGTAAGATGGTCTCTCGCTTGTTACTTGTGGCTTGTGAGACTTGTTGCGCTCAATTTATTACATAACAGGGTTATATCCAGAAATATTGTATGAAATATATATATATATGTGTGTGTGTGTGTGTGTGTGTTGTGTGTGTGTGTGTGTGTGTGTGTGTGTGTGTGTGTGTGTGTGTGTGTGTGTGTGTGTGTGTGTGTGTGTGTGTTTTACATAATGGCTCATTTATACCGATTATATTGTATTACTATTGTTGAGTAATAAACGTAAATATTTATGGGAGGGTTTTATCTTCGTTTTTGTGGGAATTCGCTCGCTAGGGACACTAAAGCTTTAGCTAATACCGAAATTGTGTCAATGGAAAAGTTGCGGTATATGTAATAAATCGTACGTAATTTTTTTACAATTTAAACAGTATAAATTTGTGTGTTAACTTTTGTTTCATCAACGGAGGCCGCACATTAAATACGTTCTGATGCCGTCCTGGGATAGTGACCCAGGAGTAGCGAGACGTAATTTGGACGACTTATAATATAAATTATTAAAAGTAATAAAATTGAGTTGATTTGTTTTTTAAACATCTTTTGCGACTATTGGTCGTGATGTTACAGAATTCAGTAAATATTACTACTATCTAAAGAAAGTTCACGTATGACTTATAACTAAGGCTATATGTTCACGTTCTATAGGTTTATATGATTATACAAAAGTGGATTATGTAAGCGTAACGGATATGCGTTTAGACCTTGACCTGACCACCAGGGAACTGGGGCGACCGCTGCATCAATACTCTCCCGCTTTTGCTGTTTATGAAATATTAATACCTGACCTCTGGTTTTAATGTGCATGATTCTTCAATTGTTTTATTTCTAAATAAATAAATGACATCTATCACGGAGTTTAGGATGCCTATAAATCTAATTTCAAAGTTAATTTAAATTTGGAGGTGTATTCTTTTCTAAGATGAAAATGAAAAGCAGTAATATAGCTCTACTAGCTAAGGGTAGGCGTATATATATATATACAATGCCCCGACCCTAAACTGGGATACTATGTACCAGGGGTGGCTAAGCTCCTTGATAGCCCGAGCTATTTTTCAAATTAAAAAAACGTTGAACTTAGTCTTTCATATTTATTGTCAATAATTTAAAAGACATTTTGAAACACATACGTAGTGATAACAATTTTTAAAAATATAATAGCAGAAAATTGAAATGGTAACTCGTATACATTTATCGAAAGGCGCATGTGGCCCGTGAGCTGCAGGTTGGCCACCTCTACTCTGTACTACCCGAAATATATATTTTTCAATCGTAAATCGAATTCGGAGCATCTTCATAACACATTCGTAGTCTATATCGTAATAGATCAAGAGTAATACAGCAATATCCGGGAATTGGTCGCAACGTTCCACCGAGGCTTCCTATTCAATTATGTTTCGGATATGTTCGGCCTCGATGGCGCGACTGCATCTATTATCGCCTATTGGATTGGTAAGAGGGATGTCCTCTCTCAATTTCCGTTGTTTCACCCTCTGAGTGGAATCATGGTAAACGCTACTTTTTTTTCTAAAGTTGTTTTGTCTTCAGTAGTTGCGGTATAACTTTTGTGTTATAATAATAATAACTATGGTACATAATCATGTACAAGCTATAATTGATGAATTTCTTGTGGTCTGTTTCTCGTCATAAGCCTTTTCGAAGCCATTGTAAAGTCTAAGCGCACGTCTATAGTGCCTATGTTAATAAATTATTTTTATTTCATTGAGATACAGTCTTAGGAATAACCTATTGATTTTCATCATTATATTTCTTTTTTTTTTGTTACGAAAGGCTTTGTTTAACATTGTTAGGCTTGGTTAGTAGTGTAATTTTTGAATTGCTTTTTTCTTCGAGTCCTATTAACATGGTAGTATCTTCAAAATTGTATTTTACTGGAGTGCGATTTAAAATTGTTATTGTGGATAGTTTATTTATGTAGATTCATTGTTGTATTGAGTATCTCAGAAACCATTTTTTCATGGGATAAAGAATAATATTTTGATTATATTTCGACAAAAAAAAACCGAAAATTGCTCAGATAGTTTCCAAATGTACATGTACTATTGTAAAATGTACTATTCAAATATTGTTAATAAATTATATTTTTAATGGTTGAATGCTTACCGTATTATCTTGTACTCCGTAAATGTGTATTTTGTAGTTTTAGATACTGGTGTTGCTATGGTGTATCCCATCCCCTAATGAATGGGGGGATGATTAAAGTTATATAAATAGGCATAGGGTCTTCTGTGTTATTATTAGGGTAGGTTAAAAAAAAACGCTAATAATATCTTTTAAGGAGCTTATCAAGGATAAAGAGCTTTAAAAAATATATACATAATTCAGTATTAATAATAATAAATTCAGTTAATAATACTGGATTTTGAAAGCAATAAGTAACTTGAAATTATTTTGATTTAACAAGGATTTTTTGATTTTTTTAAGCATTAAGATGACGTTTTTCTAGATGTATTGGTTTTACTATAAAAATTAATAATAACATTAATTGAATTTAATTTTATACGGGAATTGATAATCAATAAATATGTTTTTATTTTACAATTAGGCTTTGTTCGTTATGATCCTGACAATAATTGTATTTATTTCCCCAGACGAGGGCGGTGGAAGTTCGGACGAGCGTTCTGACAGTAGTGAGGACGAGGTTACAGAACACGTGATAGCCAGGTCGTCGCCACCACCACCAGACATGGCGGCCGCGAGAGCACAGGTATTATTATTATCTCTGTAATTAATTGTCTATATTTAATTTTACACAACAAAAAAATATGTGAGGAGAACAAGTGGACTGTATTTTTGAAATGTAGAAAATAGATAAATTGATCACAAAATGCACTTAAGCTGCGGAGAAAGAAGAGCGAGGACTTACCGCCCGCGCGTGTAATTAGTCACTGCCTTTAATTTGTTTGGCGCGGGGAGCGGGTGAGGAGAGGAGAGCGGGGAGCGGGAGAGGAAATTTAAAAGTGCATTTGGCGCGAACAATATGTATATACATTTTTAAAATTTTATTATTAATAATAATTATGTTTATTTCTTAATAAAAAGCTGAGCGATTTTTTGGAACATAATTCATATTTGGAAAGTTGGAAACTCTGTTTAACGACTGCCAGTGATGCTAAATTTATTTATCAAGTATAATAGACCGAAGTCGATTAAACATATACATTGTGCATTTACCTTAAAATATACAATTTATATAGGTATGAATGTTAAATATCAAATGTACTAACAGGTGCCAACTATAAGTGTAACGCCGCACAGTCCGGGGGTGCTGGAGGATAGCCTGCAACAGTTGAGGAGGCTACATGTTGCAGTACAGCGCATGCGTGCTGCACCGCCTCCGCTATTGGTGAGTTAGCTATCATCTATTTAAATGTCTTTATTATTATTACTCTAGACCAGTGTGGCAATTTGATTGTGAAGGGGGGCAATTCGAAAATGGACTCGGCATGAGTTTAACCCTTTCACTTCGGGCTATTTAAATGCAATACTAGATTTCGGTGCTAAATTTAATGAAAAAAGTAAATTCTTAAATAATCGCGGTAAATAACTATTAGGTATAACTTCACTTGACGAGGCCAAAATATCTACTGAGTGCTTGGTTACATAAGAGGGGTATAAGAATTTTAGAAAGACTAAGGTGGGGCATGGCACAAGAAAGGTTGGAAAACACTGCTCTAGACAGATTGCTATTATTACTGTTAATAACTAAATAGTTTCTGGAGTATGGCTCTCAATTTGGGTGGTGAATAGTAGGGGTATAGTAGATATAACATCTTTTCTTGGATCGCAATCAAGTTTTAGACGGATTATAAAATAAGATAGATATTAATAATAATTTACCATTTTTGGTTTTTAATATTGGCAACTTTTTTTTACCCAAAAAATTTATTGCATAGAACCTTTACTATTAACACTAGATTTACCAGACCAGTGAAAAATGACTGGTCTTGCAAGATCAAATTAAAATTCCAACTGCGTGTAACATTTTCTTTAATTCTTCTAATCTTCTTTAATTTATAACAGAAGAATTAGTTTTATGAATTTTATATTATTTTATATATATTTGTAACAAATATATACTTTTTCAGTTTTGGTAGATATAGGTATATTTAAGCTGGTAAATCTAGTGTTAAGATTCTATTAGAGAAGAAGAATGGGTGCAGAATAAAATAAATGTTTTTTTTTTGTAATTATTTAATAGCCAACGGGTACATCACGCCTGAGTGCCTCCTGCCCGTCCCTCAAAGATGGCAACAATGAGCCGGAGTGCTCGTCGCCGTCTCACCTCGATCTTTACTCACAGAGCCGGAAAGGAAGCGGTATGTTTGTCCAAAATGTCTTTGATATTGGAACTCTTACAGGTCTGAAACTACTTTCGGTTTTTGATTCTCTTTTAATCCATTTTATTAACACAGCCATTCTCAAAGTTGTGTTCCGCGGAACCCTAGGGCTAAAATACTGCAAAAAAGGGAGATTATAAGGTTACATCTAAATATTCCAACTAAATATTACGTAATATTATTCATAAATACATATAAATCAGTTTTTTATAATTATATTAAGGCTTTTTCCTTCGCCAAAAAAGTTTCAGAACCTATGTATTAACACAATAATAGGTTTTAATTTGATATCCTTTTTTGGCTAATTAGGAGGATAACAATATGTTTTTAGATATTTTTAAATAAAATCTTTGATATCGTTTTTCATTTTATCAAAGGCCTAAGGGAAGAAGGTATTTTTTTTAGAAGCTATTGGTATTATTGTAGGTAATTAATAATAAAATTGTTTATAGGCGAATCAAGACAATGGGGACTCTGGGAAGGCAGAGATGAGGGACGAAGGAGTTCGTGGGCCGCTTTAGAGCCAGTGGCGAGGATCAATGATAATAGGCGACAAAGGAAGTATGAATAATATAATTTTTATTTTTTATTAGAACTATTATAACTATGTTTGTTTTGGTTTAATTCAAAGAAATTTATTTCAACTTTTTGTTAAGTTTCAAAGTAGCCAAGTTAAATGTTCGCTGTACAGTGGTGTGTGAGATATCTGCATCCCTTTCTAATGATTGTTTTTTTAAGTCCAAAATCCAATCTGTATCCATTTCAAGATTGTCGTTTGTACATCTATACTAGTTATAATCGAAATACAAGACAAATCGCTAGCTCCCCAATAATAGCTAACTATAGCACATAATACAATAACGATTAATAGAATAACAAAAAAAAATGTAACTCAACTAGTCTGAACAGGTGAAGAACGACTTGTCTTTTCTGAAACTACAATGAAGACTACCATTTTCCCGCCAATAATCTCTACAAATATATTACATGTTTTTTCTAGCACGCTAAACGGGCATAGTGCATCGTTATCGTCAATGGAATCCGAAAGCGAGGTGCCAAGGCCGGTGCGTCACTCGACACATTCACTTAACGATAGCGATTTGGCTGTGAGTATAATTATTCAATGGGTTTTTAATATGCACTTGTGAATTGCAAGGGATGCATGAGAGGAGAGGAGGTGTCCTAGAATGACCTTTTCTTATTGGATTTGTAAGCTTCTAGGAACAGGTTAATTTAAAATAGTAATGGGTATGGTTTCACAAAACGCATGAGCTTATATGCAGTTGAAAGTTTTACTGAAAGCTTTAGCTAAGATGGTGGTGCTTATCCTGAAAAAGCTCTTCCAGGTACTACCTACTTTAAGGTAGAGATTATAAAGAAGAACAAACAATAAACATATATTATACAGAGTAACCTTAATGTAACGATCCTCAATATAACGATTTCCTCGATTTAACGAAGTTTTCGAAATCCCTTAGAACTGCTCGTTTACATTACGAATACATTTGTTACAAACCTTTCTATAACGAATTTTCTATTTTTGCAAAATATAAAAAGGAAGTATTATTTACCTCTATTTAACGATAATCGTTCGCTATAACAAGGAAATTAGTACCTACATAAAGCTGTGATTAATAATTTTTTTTAACCTTGTTAAAACAAATCGTAGACCGACCTAACCTCAATGTAATAAATTACTTGATACAACGAATTATTTTCTGATTTCCTTTATATGAAGGTTGCATTGTACAATAATAATAAGAACACATAATCATATGGTTAGTGTATGGGGCTTGTGTCTGCAGAAGGACTTCGAGAAGGTGTCGCTGGCGTTGCGCGCGGGCGTGGTGTGCGCGGCGGTGGGCGCTGCGGTGGGCGAGGGCGGGCGCCTGGGGGCTCGTCTCCCGCTGCAGAAGTCCGTGTCCACGCCCAGCATAGTGGCCGCAGTGCAACCTATACTGCAACCGCAGGCGCAGAACATGTGAGTTGAGAGCAAATCTATGATTTTCCATAATTCGAGCAGATTCAATTACCAGTCCAGATAAAGGCTTTCCTCGAAAATTTTTGAATACACTTTTGTTTATATTAAAAATTGACATCAATTATGTTTTTTATAAATGAGTTTCACTTTTATTCGTAGAAAAATACAGGGTGGGGCACGGGAACCTCCCACATTTAAATGCCCCCTTTTGAAATGTAGGAGTTTCCCGTGTCCCATCCTGTAAGCAAATGTTAATTTTATTTTACAAAAATGAGAGAATCACTTTTATTACTTTCGCGCATGAATATTTTTTTCTTTTGGAAATCTTATTCGGCATGTGTTGTCTCTTTTCACTGTTCCGCTTTAATTGTCTTGTTTGCAATATTATTATATTCTATTGAAATTATTTTGTCTGCACAAATGGATAAACATGTTTGATTCAACTTTCTATGACTAGTTTAAAATACTTTATGCGGCTTACTTTAGTATTTGTTTCGGAAGCTTTGCAGCTGCCGTGGTTGCAGTTTGACGTTTTTTCTTAATCTAATGTTTGTTAAGGGTTTGATAGTAGTATAATAAGAAGTTTAAATAACTTAAATAGACGTGTTTATCCATTTTTTAAAATTTATGTCGTGGCTTTAAAGTTGTGTTTACGGAATTGTGAATATGAAAAAGTGAATTATACTTTGGTGTCCCATGTATATAAAATGGCAATTCCATGAATACAAAGAGCGCAGCTATAGTGTGTGTGGTACGTAGTGGTGCGAGCGAGACAGAGAGCGAGGAAGAGACCTCGGCGCAAGTGAGTGCGAGCAGGACGGCGAGAGGACACCAGCTCGACACGTTACTCTTTTTAGAGCAGTGAGTACTAACCATTTTATGTGCCTCCGTGAAGAATTCTATAAGTCAAAAAATATATATGTGATACATTTACGATATATTAGGTATTAGGTAGGTTTTAAAAAGTTAACATGCTATATGTATATGGCGATTAAGCTATATATATATATGTATTGAGCTTATATTTTTCTTATTTTATTTACTCAAAATAATAAATGAAAATCAAAATAATCCGACAGAAAATATGGTACAATTCAAAAATAAAACACTATCGTTCGCTACAATGTTCGTTTTCGTTCGGTGGTCGTCGTTTATAAACAAAATAATGAATAGTATAGAATTTTGGCATGGTTTTTTTTCTTTGGCACTTTCGCTTCGCTTTAATTGTGTCGTGCATTTTTTTTAAAATTAATCTCATATATATTTAAATGGGTAGTGGAAATTTAATAAACTTGGTTCTATTGTTTAATTTACAGAACCGTATTCGACCATCACGCCGAGAAGAGACGGAAGAGGGGTAGCTTGTTTTTTAGAAAGAAAAAGGTATGAACTGTTTTATTATATGTAGTAGGTTGATAGCTTCGTGCTGAGTTAAATTCTTGATCGTTACGGGGTTGATTCCCGATCAAAAATAAAATTGATTATTAAAAAGAGCTGGTAGTTACTGCGATTTTCAAATAGATACAGTTTTTGTAGGTATATAAGTGATAGAAAGAGAAATGATCGCCGTGTTGTGAGCGGCAAAAGAGATATCTGCATCCCTTTCACATATGCAACAAATGCGACAAATGAACGCAGGCGACACGATAATAATATATTACTTAATTATTTATTTATTACTTAGTAATACAGAAAAAATAATACAGAGTAAATAGGCAAGGAGATGGCGGCATTGTCGCTAAGAAGCGATCCCTTCCAAGCAACCAACTTTGACATGTAGAGAAATGCAGAAGACAAATAATATAGCTATCCCTTTCTAATGATTGTTTCTTCCAGTCCAAAGTCCAATCTTTATCCATTTAATAATTATCATATGTATTATGGATTTGTAAATATATTATAGAATTCAATGTCTATTTTACTCTAGTTTACTTTATTTATTTATTTAAAACTTACTACATCAATACAAGGCGGCTTAATGCTAGGTAGCATTGTCTACCAGCCAACCTTTAAATATTTATTAAGAAAAAAAAATGTAAAGGGATAAATAAGTTTACTATAACATATATAAATAACATAACAACAGTAACATAATTTACATAGATACATATACATAAACATACATACAAAGTCATACATACGATATAAGTGTGATGTCAGGAATATCATGTGTTCTTGTATAGGTATGCAAACAGGTACTTTAGTATAGGTTATGGTATAATAAATATAATATAATATAATATACATAATATAATAGGGTATAATATAATTTTATTTACAGGACAAATCAAGGAAGGCGTTGCACTCGTGGCAAGCCGGCAACACTGGCACGGACTGCGATTGGTGCTCCAAAGCTGTTGATGAATGTGTACTTTATTGTGAAAGTAAGTGGGGATTGATGTAATAACCACAAACTCCCTAAAACGTGGGAATTACTTGACTTTGGTTGGTATTACCCTTAGGTGTAAAAAAGGTTGACAATGCCCCTATACAGCAGCTAGTCTTCTACGTCATAGTAGATTTATTATGACATTAGTATGTAAGTGGACAATACCAGTATACAGCAGCTAAATTGATAATAATTTATTTATATTTGTATTTGTATTGACGAATAAAAGCGCTCTATTGGAGTCCAATTACTAAAAGTAGATAAATTAAAAAATATATAACATCACATTCAACAAATAACGACAACAATACGTCATTATTAAGCAATAAACAGTGCTTTCTAAGTTTCAGAAATTAATAAGTATTTGCAGCTGTGTACGTCCTTTATGTTTTATTAGTAACATATGTATTATAATAGTAAAATTGTTTTTTATTCTCTCCATTTAACGACAAATGTCAATGACGTAGTTAAATGCGCCTTAAGTGTCGCTATATGGAGTTTACGCTATATTCACGAATATATATTGCAGTAATTATAATTATTTTTCAGATTGTTCAATAACCGTGCATCAAGTGTGCAAAGATAACATTGTTGAATGCAATAAGTCAAAATCGAAGGTACATATTTTTTTAATTGGATATTTATCTTTATAACTAATCCCTACTAATATTATAAATGTGAATGTGAGTTTGTTTGTTACGTTTTCACACAACAACTACTTATCCGATCATCATGAAACTTTGTACACATATTTTTGAAGGTGCTAGAAGTAACATAAGATGCTTTTTATTTAAAAAATAAATATTTTTTAATATAGTTTCCAACTGACTATAGTTTCAGCTGTTTGGAATTATATTGATTCATTTCTATTGAAATGATCTCTAATAGTTATTTAATAACTTGAAAGTGAGTGAAGCCGCGGATAAAAGCTAGTTAGAAAATAAAATTATACTATACATTATACGAAACAATCAAGTCTCCCTGATGATACACATGGCGGTTTTCAAATGGATACAGTTTTTGTAGGTATATAAGCGATAGAAAGAGAAACGATCGCGGTATCTTGAACAGCAAAGGAGATATCTGCATCCATTTCACATATACCTCAACTTCGACACAATAAAAATATAGTCATCCCTTTCTAATGATTGTTACTACCAGTCCAAAGTCCAATCTGTATCCATTTGAAGATTGTCGTTTTTATCTAGTAAGTAGTGTAACAATTTGAACATTGCATATTTGTATTATTTACAATAATGTGACAGAAAAAGTCTGGTGTTTACAAATCAAATACAGCAATCACCAGCTGAGCGTACTCACCGGTTACTTTCAAGGTGATCTCGAAACATCTAACTAAACGAAAGTTTAAAGAAACAATTGAAGATGCACAATAAATTGAATCAAATTGTATTTCTTTCTCTTTCAGTCATCAGTGAGTAAGTCCCTGAGTGCGAGCAGTAAAGGTAGTAAACGCAGCTCCATGTCTAGCCAATCACATAGCGCCAATAGGTAATTATTATTAAATTATATTTTAATACATATAAATCAATTTTACATTATATTTAATAAATTAATATTTAAATCAAATTAATGTGCAATTTCTAATAGGCTATACGTTAAGACTGTTCATGAGGCGTTTCGTTATTACAATTAATTAGGTTAGTGTTGGCAACAGAGTGATTACAGAAATAGAATATATCGATGAAATATGATTAAACTAAATGTATCGATAGTTTTCTTTTATTAATTTGGTCACACTGTTGTATAATAATACAACATACATAGTATTTACTTTAAATTATCATATCAGTTCAAGAAGAATACCTGAAACATGAACACCAGACTCGATACAAATTCTTACTTTTTTACGACCTGGAATCGAATTAATAATTTATTTAGAGATAATAAACTATCTAATATGAATATAGTACTTCGTTAATATTTTGTGTGAGTTGTGAAATGAAAATGAATATCGAAACACCTCAGTGGGCAGTTGGTCGGAGAGTTTATTTGTGTATATAATTTGCAGTTTCTTTAACGCTGGCATTGAAAGATGGGGAATGTTTATGATAGTTGCACTTTTTATGCTAAAGCATTCGATGGACTTTGTAGCTAGTAATTTAGGGTTTATTTAGTTATTGATAAAGCCATGTTAGTAAGGCATTGTTAATTCCACACTCTGCCGTTTGGTGTCGCTCTATAAATCACTATTTGACAGTTCATATTAGTGATGTGACAGTGATCGATAAATACGGTTGTCGGTAAACATGTTTTTGTTTAATGATTCTATAAGATTTTATTTTTGTAAATTGTTTTTCAATATATATGCTCACGCTTTCTTTTTAATATCTAGGGGAAGGCTGAGTTTTGCAAATGATGAGATTTTTTGATCTTTATGGATTATTATCAATAATTAAATAATCGTTATTTTACTAGTTGTTAATGCCGCCGTGCGTTCGAATTATTGTTTTGCGTGCCGCCTAGCTGCGAAGGGATGCAATGTTTTCGTTACGTTTTCTTTTTATAATAATGCCGCTAATTTTCGTGCCGGTTACACTTGGATTTTTAGAAAAGCGTGGGCTGTTCTATTGGTACATGGCGTCACAAAGTATACACTGGAAAAATTCAATTCTATATTTATTGGTCTGACAGTTTAAAGCAGTGGTTCTTAACCGGTGGGCCATAAGCAGTACCCAAAGTGGTCCACAAAGCCATCTTCAATTTATTTATCTAACTATAGTACTATACTTATAGTTTATAATTTCTTCTACAATGATGTGACACTTCCCTTATTTCCGTTAATAATAATAATTATAATAGTTTATTTTTTAAAATAACTATTACAAATTTGTTGCCTTGGCGCCAAAAACCAGTGCCGGTTTGTCTCGGCGCTGCACATTCGTCTTACATTTCTAAATACTAGCTACTCAATTACAATATAACTTAAATTAATATAAACTATTAAAAAATATATATATTTTAATTTTCCAAGTACGGGTAGGTTCGAGTAGCCGCCATGTGTTTGGTTTTATTTGTTCACTTTTATATACAGGTTGTTTCAAAGATTTTCCATGAAATAGTTTTTTAATTTATTTTTGTGATTTTCAAGTTAAGTATGAATTAAAACAATTGAAATTAAGTATGAATTTAAACAATTTAATATGATTTATATTTAATTTATTGTACATTACTATGAAACAGTTGGTGATCCGACAGAAATTATGTCAAATGGTCCCTCATCACTAAAAGGTTGAGAACCACTGGTTTAAAGCATTACCTAAGGTTATATATATACTTGTCGCATATTGTGATGTGACGTCATGTTACCATCATCGCTTGTCTATGAAACTCTTGAGGGTTTTATGTGTGATTTATTGTACCTACTTAAGATACACAAGTAATTACAGTTTTTTAAATTATATATTTATAGTTTTAATTGTAATCGTTCTACAGCATTTTGTTCGCCAGTGTAATTACACTATTGCTTTAAGAGGTAACAGTTAGGGTTGGTCCTTTTGTTGATTGTGGAATCGAATTGGATGATTAGCTGTAATGGGTCTCAAATAAATATGAAGTAATTAAATTCGATTCTAAAATTAATAAAACCCGACCAACCTTAAGGTCTGTGTTTTGATTACTCGAGTGTTTTATTATTATTATTATTTTATGTTATGTCTCGTTTCCACAACTATGCTTGTCTCACTTCTTTTACGTTCGCTTTTTAATTTTCTTATTTCCTATTATTTATGTTTCACGTACACGATTGTTTTTTTTTTAAATTACTCTGTTGTTTTTTCTTTTGTTTTTACTTTGAATTGTTTGAGTAATTGAGTTTATTAAAACGGGGTGGCTCTGAAATGTGACGGATTATAGCAAGTGGGATGTAGACCAGCTTATAATTGACCACAAAGACTTAAACAGCATTTTTCAGTAATGGTACTGGTCTATATCTTACTATAGCTTGACCTGTAATATAAATCGATAGAGTCATGATACGGTTTTTGTCGTTTCCACGCGATACAGTAAGAAGCTTAACACTGGATGCTACTCGCCGTGGCGTCGGGTCGCAACTAAACTGGGCGTGCAGTAAGTCCTACGAAGGAATGACAACTCGCGCTATCTCTTGTCATGATTATCATTGCATTGTGTTTTAGTACGATACTTAATTCATGTGATCAAAACGTTAAGAAAGTCCCTATGTTTTGTTTTTAGTCTAATTGGATTGTAAATGGATAGATTTGGTTAATTCATTCGTTTCTTTGCACTACGAGTGCTGACCAAAAATAAATCGTCGCTTACATCTCAATTGCGTTACCATTTATAAAATAAAAAGTATGGTATCGTCCATCTTCATTTTCAATTGCAGTCAAATTTAATTTAAAAATATCTCTTTATATTTCTATATCAAAATATAATTATTTGTAAAACATGAATTAAGTATGAGTATGATTAACACGGATCGTTCTGTCTCTTTCTTTCTCTTTGATCATTTGTCTGCCGTGCTCTTTCTCGACTCGCGGCTCTGTTCTCCTGGTACATGTGGTTCTGTTCCGCATCGAAAATCGGTTTTGTGTTTTTTTTTTATTTATTTTTTCGCATAAGTTTATGTTATGCAGTTCTTTTTCTTTTTGCATTAGTTGGTTTTTAATTATAATTTTTTAAGGTAACATTGAAATACACATTTAACACACAAATAAGGATTTTATTTGAAGTGGAGGGGATGCGCTGTGTAAATGATATATGTGTTGACTTTATGACGTCCGTTTAATAACTAAATAAAATAATCCTTTTATAGTCTGGCAAACGAATCGTGACTCACAATAATGTTGTAAGTTTTTAAATGTCGAATTGTCACTTCCGATTTTTGAAGCAATTTTAAACTACCCGTAAAATAAAACAATTGAATAAAATTAGTTGTTTCAACTTTTCCGTATACACAATGTCATTCTTTTGAGACTTGATCCATTTACCAGACTATATGCAGACGCTACTTATTAATTTTTGTTAACTAGCGCAGGAGTCGAGCCAATTTTCCTTTTTACATACTATTTGTTATTTTCGGATGTTAAGAATAGTTTTTTTTTAGTTTTACCTCATAAAGTCTACTAACTTCCAGTATTTTACTCGAAGATTGATTATTATTGGTCCGGTCTTATATTTTTTTATTATTTAATTTTTATGAGGTAAAATAACAAAACACTACACGTTTATTTATTCCATTCATTCGCACACAACATATTATTTTCAGTATTCGCCTTCTAGTGTTCGTAATTTCTACATTGTATTCATTCATGAGCCTTACTTGTGTATCTTTCTCTGATAGTAGTTAGTGTTTTGTTTTGTCATTGTTGGTATATATCAGTGATTCTCAACCACTCTGCCATGAAATTCTAAAAGTGTGCCGCCAAATTTTAGATATATAATAATGTTAATATTATTAAATAATATGATTTAAAAAAAATATATACATATATTTTTCTTTGTGTGTGTGCATGCGTGTGTGTGTATGTGTGTGTGTGTGTGTGTGTGTGTGTGTGTGTGTGTGTTCAACAAAAAAAGGTTGAGAATCACTGGTCTGTAATTTCTATTTTGGGTGGTGGCGTTTGAGAACGTGATTTTATATATGTATGTATGTTTAATTAAGTTTTTATATTATCAATTGTTTTCTAAATTAACTAGTGGTTTTTTTAATATTTCTATTTTAAAGTGATGTGTATTTTTTATAAAACTTCGTTCACTTTAGATGTGGCCTTAATACGTGTGTTTTTAATACGACAGTTAATCAATATGGCGCGTCAGTAAACGTTAAAGTGACAGATGTAGTGATGTGTCGTTAAAGTAGTGACGTACGTGATTGATGAATTCGTGTCGATATCTCGATAAGTTTCTTTTTTAAATCTAACGTGAACGATACTTTTATAGTCAATTTTCATATTATTTAATTTATTATAAATTTTTGATATAAAAATTATGTTATTTATAAATAGTAGACAATTTGTGCATGAATTTGTTTCAAATATAATTGTTGTATTTTGTTGAAGTTATTTCTTTGTAGTTGTTTAAAATAAGTTTTTAAAATTACTATTTAAATGAACTCCAATGAAATTATGTTTTTGTTATTGTTTGAGTTAAATATAAGGAAGAAGGCATGTCAAAGAAAATATGAATAATTTTTATTCAATTTAAATATAGAAACACGTCGTGTCACGAAGAGCACTAGTGAGTGACTGAACGGCATTGGTCCACTAGACTAATAACGTAAGCGTAATAACGTTGTTTCTAGTGTGCTCTTTAATATATTTAACTCAAAGTTTTTCGTTCTATCCTTTATGAATTATAAGTTTTATACTGAATTTTAATTAGATGTTTTTTCTTTACCTACATCTTATCGGTACAGATGTAATTTTTCTTATAATATATTTCGACATATTTGTATGATTGTTCTAACTTATAGAGTGATTTTTAAAAAGACAATAGGAAATTGTGAAATCGCTTCAGTAGAACTTTGATTTTTAAAAATATCTGTAATATGAGTAAATAAATAAAAACTCTAATATCTTCTTTACTTAAATTTCTAGAGTAATATGTACCATTAAAATATAATTAATAGTGTTTCTCTTATAATTTCAGTACGAGTCACCTTTGTAACGATGACAGAGATGGATCCGATCACAAGCACGATCAAAGCAAGTGAGTATTACAATAAGGGCCTAAGAGCCATTCGAGAAAATTTGCGTGGTCACAAGCAATGACATATTCTTGTACCTACTGTAACTTAACATTATTCAAATTCATTTATTTGCCATAAATATGGTTTTAGTACTTGTGGCGGTCGATTATACAAGCCGAAAATACTTATTTAAGAAGATTTGAGGTTTTGACGTTTAGTCTGTCAGTGTCATCTTTCTTGTTTCTTCTTGTCTTTTTATAGCCACAATGCATTGTGATAATTATATTTTTAAATCCATTTTTATCCACTTTTAGAGCAACTGATGTGAAATAATAAAGTAGATTTAAATGGATTTAAAAATATAATTATCACAATGCATTGTGGCGATAAAAAGACAAGAAGAAACAAGAAAGATGACACTGACAGACTAAACGTCAAAACCTCAAATCTTCTTAAATAAGTATTTTCGGCTTGTAGAATCGACCGCCACAGTAACATAGGTCTTAAATAATGTTAGTATCACATATTTTATATATTGTATATGGCATGCAAATATTTCATACAATTAAATTTAAACTTACAAAATGTCACTCATAAATTCACCAATTGAATAGTAGGACTTGTTCTAATGAATTTTAATAAAATACGTTGAGATTCTTTTTAACACTAGGTTTACGGGACGCGTCAATTTGACGCATTTTGACTTTTATCAGAGAATTACCAAAAACTGTTTAAATTTTTATTTTATCTCTTTGTATGACTTATTCATTGATCGAGGGAAATATATATTGAAGTCTATTTTCTTTAAAAGTGTTGAATTACTGAACTTGTCTATATGGTATACCTATCTATCTATTGACACTTTAGTAGAAGTAGGTATATAGAAAACGTCCGTAATCCTAGTGGTAAATAAGTTAAAATTATCAATGTCTCTTATAAGCCTAGACCAGTGGTCGGTAAACTTATTTGCCAAAGAACCAAATATGAACATTTTAACAATTTTAAAACAAATTGGGAGCCAAATCTGCTTGTTTAGTAAACTTTTATTACACTAAATAAAACTAAATTTCGTACTTAATAAATATTTATTAAGTACGAACAATGTACTTGCTCCGTGGTTATTTGGGCCAGAGCTGCATGCGGTCCTAAGTTAATGGTTAATGGCCCATACCGAGTACACTGTTGTTCATAAGATCTGTACTGCAAGTAGTGGGGTTAATTTTGATACCATTTCTGTCATTGTTCTTATTTTTAATGTTAATTATGTCTTTTCCCCCCTCCAGTGCATCGGACGAGGCGTCGGCATGGGATTACGCTGAGGCACATCTGACGGCTGATAATTTAGGCGAGGAGGCCGTCGCACTCGGCCTGGGGATATCCGAACCCGACACGTGGGCTGCTAGGGCACCTAAAGGATTACCTAAGTACTATATTTTTCCTTTTTCAATCATTTACCTATTATAGAGATATTGTTTTATGAAAAAGTTCTGAAACAGATGGCGGTTTCTCAAACCTACCCGTAATTATAAAACTAAATATATATCTTTTCTTATTACCAATTGTAACACTACAACAATTTTAAAATGGCAACACTGGGATTCCGGGAGTGGTGAGCGGGGTCGGCCATCTTGTTTTTTTTTGTCTTTTTTTAGCAGTGTTATAATTATTTTACACTACAATATTTATATGCTTGTTATATTTATTTAATAAAATAATTGTTTTACACAATATATTATTTTGTTATTTATTGTGTATTGAACATGTTACATTAATTTGAATTATATTATAGCTAAGTTATATTAAGAAACATAAAACGAATATGCAGCGCCAAGACAAACCAACACTGGTTTTTGCTGCCAAGGCAACAAATTTTAAAAATGAACGTTTATTATTAATATATGTTCCTTTTTTTCTTCTCAGACAACTCGGTGATCGCGAGACCAAGCGGCAGGAACATATTTACGAGTTGATATTGACTGAAAAGCATCACTGTCTTACGATTAGATTGATGCAAAAGGTAATACTTATGTACATAATAACATATCCATGGAATCTAATTTTACTTTGCATGTCATACTTTGACCAAGTAATTTGTACTGGTTTTTAAATGTCAATTTTAAAAATAATCGAAATGACTGCGCTATAGCTCACGGCTGTGAGGTAGTTTTAAATTGTATAAATTATTTTTCAAATTCTAATCATAGCATGGCGGTCACCTCTACAAGCCGAAAACGCTTAGTTAAGAAGATTTTAGATTTTGACATTTGTTCTGCCACTGTCATATTTCTTGTTTTTCTTTTCCTTGTATTGCCACAATGATAATTATTAACACTAGTTGTATAGGAAATATTATATGAAATGACACCCAAGGTGATGTGGAATAAAAAGGAAAATTAAACATTTAAAAAATCACAACAGAATCCGAAGAAGATGATTTATCTGCTGGTGACGGATATCTCTAATAAACGTGCTACAGTTTATATGCTTTTATACCAATCGTAGTCGAGAATAAATCACGTGTTAATCGTGATTAAAATAATAATGATTTTTTGACAGATGTTCGCCGAAGGAATGATGCGCGTCGGCGGTGTCTCCTCGGCTCAAATAGGGCGCATGTTCCCCTGCCTCTACGAGCTGTGGATGTTACACTCGTCGCTCCTGACGCGACTGAGGGACAGACAGAAAATGAACCCCGTTGTCAAAACGATAGCTGATATTTTGGCCGACACGTTCTCCGCTAGGGACCGGGATAAACTCAAAGCCGCTTATGGTAACTATTAAGAGTGTTAAATTATGTTATAGTTAGATAGCTGTCTGTGGTAGCAGTTAAAGGTGAATTACTGATGATTACAGGTGAATTCTGCAGTCGGCATCGTGATGCTGTGGAGGTATTCAAAGATTGTTGCACACGCGAGTCTCGAGTTGCGAGATTTATAAGGAAATGCCAACAGAATCCTCTGTTAAGGAAAAAGGTAACCTTTTTCAGTCAAGTCAAGTTTGGCTTCTATTAGTTTAAAAGTCAATTTTATGTACGATATATTATCATAGCGTAGTAAAGTTTTTCAAACGTAAATGTAACGCAAAACTTTCTGACTTGAAAAAATAAGCTGCCAAAATATTTAAATGTTATTTAACATATAGGGTGTCCCGGAATGCGTTTTGTTTGTCGCACAACGTCTGACTAAGTACCCGTTGCTTCTGGAGCCCCTGTTGAAGACGGCCGGTGATGATCTGCACGAGAGAGAAATGTTGCAACGAGCTCTATGCGGCGTCAAGGTATAGTCTATCTGTTTATTAAATTTCAAAATACCTTCCTTATACACAAAATTGCGGTCTATTAATTGTAAAAGTGTAATGTATTGAGGGTTGTTATTAGTATTTGGTATTTTTTAAATTGTATACATCTACTTGCAAATTTAATAATAATAACACTTTATTGCACAAAATAATACATACAAAGAAGAAAAGAAAGAACAAAAGGCGGCCTGTCATTAATGTCAACTGACATTAATTCCACTTTTCACCACTACCTTCATATACATCACTTTAAGTCTTGTAGATTGAGAACCATTGAAGTTTGGTTTAAAAATATTTTGCCAGTAAAGTCAAATAATATTACTTATTTTATTTACTTTTTTTTCTGAATTAAAATTCATTTTTTTATTATTATTTTATGTACAGGCTATGATTGACGAGTTACTTGTGGTCTTCTCGTCATACGCCTTTCCGAAGTTATGGTTGAGTAACGATGAGCAAGCGCACGTCTTTAGTGCCTATGCTAATAAACTATTTTCATTTCATTTCATATTACTACATTTTTGACTCTAAAGATTTAAGTTAGGTATATTGCAAAAGGTATCTCTTTACAGGAGATACTGGTCGACGTGGACAACCAAGTCGCGGCGAAGGAGCGCGAGGATAGAAAACTGGAGATATACCATCGTATTGATGCGAAGTCGTTCACTTATTACCGCGGTATTAAGTTTAAAAAATCTGACATACTGCAAGGGCCGCGCAGCCTCAAGTGAGTGTTGGTTTTTGTTTAACACGTTAATCGCCATGATAATATCAGAAAAATTTTCACATGGGTCATGGTAACTATATTAGATAATTTAGTTAAAAATGCATTTTTTCAACTGAAACAATATACCATTATATAACTATGTTTATTTCATTTTATTGTTTGTAGTAAGTCAAGAAATTTCAGGTTTTGTTCCTGATAGGCCAAGCTTTCGAAACATAATGCAAATGTATCGTTTGCGTCGGACATCTGTAATTGACGTGGCCTTCTACCAAATCGCGTACGTCACACATATATGTCTGACATGGCTCATGTAGAACTTCTTAGCGTCAGACACATATGACTGACATGGCGATTAATATTATATATATATATATATATATATATATATATATATATATATATATATATATATATATATATATACTCGACCAACTGAAATACAATATAATACGATACAAATGGATACAGATTGGACTTTGGAAGAAACAATCATTAAAAATCAATATTCTTATTGTGTCAAAGTTGAGGCATGTGTGAAAGGGATGCAGATATCTCCTTTGCTGTTCACGACACCGCGATCATTTCTCTTTCTATCGCTTATTTACCTACAAAAACTGTATCCATTTGAAAATCGCCGTGTGTATATTAAACATTGTCAAAGTTGTAGTAATTGCAGTCAATGGACTGTGAAAAGTTGTTTTTGAGAAATACGAAAAAAATAATTTAATTCTACAGATTCGAAGGCCTGGCAACACTAATGCAGGGGCGTAACAAAATGCAAACGTTGCTCGTGATTGTGCTGACGGACGTGCTCTTCTTTCTACATGACAATAATAATAAATATACATTCTTCACGCCGGATAATAAGGTAATATAGTTTTCTTTAACCATAGCATTTAGTTAATTTATTTATTTATTTATTTTTAGTAAATGGGCTCCGATAGAGTGCTTTTACTCGTCAATACAAATATAAATATAAATTTATTAATTTAATAATTATCAATTTGATTTAGCTGCTGTACACTGGCATTGTCCACTTACATACTATATGTCATAATAATATATAATAAATCTACTATGATGTAGAAGAATAGATTATGTCCAAGCTTTTTATCAGTAAGATATTCACATTCGTTTATATTAATTTAATTGTCAATGTTCTCTTTCAGACGGGCGTAGTGTCCTTGGTGAAGTTGCTAGTCCGTGAGAAGGCCGGCGCTGAAGGGCGTGGTTTGTATCTCATATGCAGTGGAGCTGCCTCGCCTGAAATGTTCGAACTGCGTGTACATAGACCTAAAGATATCGCCACGTGGATCAATGCTATCAGGTAATTATTAGATGTCGCTAGTGGGCAGTAGGTGGCGCTAGTAATCTATATTGGCTTAACATTTAACTTACATATATACAGAGCTGCAGTTCAAAACTGTCCAGAAGACCACGTGCAGAGTGATTCGGCAATTTCCGTTGAAGATAGAGAGAAAAATCTACGAGCGAGACAGGAGAATATAAGACTGATAACAGGTGTGTATTGTGAGAGAGTGACAGATATATCATTATAGTATAGTTAGAAAGTGAACACGATAGGACTGTCTTCTAAGAGGGAGACAGTTATATGAGCTGATTAGTGAGAAAGAGAGAATCAAAGTATAGTGTTCAATTCCTTTAATTATAAAGTTACTTGTTGTAAGCTCTGTGGAAACTAATCTCAATAAACTGCTCTATAGAGATCGACTATTCTGTAAAAAAATGCTAATCTATTTGATGAATTTTTACGTAAGCGTCACTCTAATGTGACTTTTAACTGTAATATGTAATTAAAATATATATAAATGTAAATATAAATATGTAAATTATTGGTCACAGACGATACACCGTGGTGGCATATCGAAGGTGAGATGACGATTGTTATCGATGTTAGTTAAGCTATCCGAGGAGGCGCTTTCTCTCCAGATATAAGAGTTCACAGTACTTCCGTTCTATAATTTAACAATATTATTTCGTCTAAGAAATGTTGTAGCACATATGCAAGTATAAAGGCAATGTTCAAATGGATACAGATTGGACTTTGGACTGGAAGAAACAATCATTAGAAAGGGATAACTATATTCCTTTCGTGTCGCCTGCGTTCCTTTGTCAAAGTTAAGGCATGTGTGAAAGGGATGCAGATATCTCCTCTGCCGTTCACGACACGACGATCGCTTTTCTTTCTATCGCTTATAAACCTACAAAAACTGTATCCATTTGAAATTTTTTATTTTACGGTTGATTTTCAGTGAAATTTTGCGAATTTATAAAGCTTTCAACGGTTTTTTCTTGTTTATATGACGCCTCCTTGGATAGCGTGTTTTAAGTTATGTTGGCATGAGAAGCATGAGGTTGTATTTTTTGTATACTGTATATTCCAGTGGAGAAGTCCTAAGTTAAGACATAAAAATTGTCGCACAACAGTCACAATGGCATGCGAGCGCAGAGAAAGAATAAAATAAACCGCTCAGCTTTGACATGTTATTTCGCCACTGGTATTTTCATATATTAATTGTTGTTTGAATTGAATTGTATAGTGTTTTCATGTTACGTGTGTCTCTTCTTCAATTGTATGTTATTTTTTTTTCAAAATATGTTGCCACTAAACATTCGTCAATAAGAAATATAAAAATTTAATCAAATAAAAAATTGTAAAAAGTTAAAACGAGAGAGCAATATTGTTTGTCCTGCTCACACGTGAATAAACACATCTACAGATTTATAAACGTTACTTAGTATTGATTTGAACTGTCAAAGTGACTTATGTTGTACAATATTAATACAATGTCACTTTGACAGCACAAACAGATGTTTTACACAATACTATTAGGTCAGTCCAAAAGTTCGTATGTATTTTGGCGAAATTTTTGAATGGTGTAATGCTCACGAACTTTTGGACTGACCTAAAAAATAATGCTTATAAACCTTGTCAATTTCTACAGCCTTGCAGTGCTGTCTTGATGAGTGAATGTAACCACTGAAAGATCACGTGGTGTAACTTGAACTAATATACTTCGAGATAATGACACTTTGCTGAACGGGAATTTTACACAGAAACTATGTTGTGTCACCGGCTATTATTTATTTTGGTCGTGAACGCTTTGCAATCCAAACGGTCTTGCCCATCGTGGTATTTTTTTTTTTTTTTATTTACTTTTAATAAATGGGTTCCAATAAAGCGCTTTTACTCGTCAATACATATACAAATATAAATGAAATAAATTTATTAATTTTATAATTATCAATTTGATTTAGCTGCTGTATACTGACATAGGCATAGGAGGAATTAACTCGTCACCGATCAGCAAAGTGATAAGATTGGGTTAAAATGCCAGTTAAAATTTATAGTTTTATGTTAACAGAAGCTCTGAGGCTCAAGGACCGTGAGCATGCGACAATTTTGGAGGAGAAAATGGCACTGCATATAAGAATGGTCGGACAGAATGCGCCGTCATCCCTAGACGTGCATAATACAGGTAGGCTGTAAGATACTTTGTTACTTTAGTCCTTGTAAATCCCTACTAATATTATAAATGTGAATGTGAGTTTGTTTATTACGTTTTCGTAATAACTCATTTCGTAACTCATCATGAAACTTTGCACACATATTTTTGGAGGTACTACAAGTAACATAGGATACTTGTTATTTAAAAAAATAAATTATTTTATACTATAGTTTCCAATTGACTATAGTTTCAGCTGTCTAGAATTTTTCTATTATATATTTATTTTTTAATTCCGTCTGTCATTTTTATATATTTTTATCATAGTTATCATATTGATTATTTAATGACTTAAATGCGAGCGAAGCCGCGGGTAAAAGCTAGTTCTATACAAATTCTGTACGAATCAGTAATTGTGACTTGCCCCTTATAAATTTGATATGATGTGTATGTCTTAGTTATGGAAATAAAAGTCCTTGAGGTGTGATCATTTATCGAGCTTGCTAACGACTGCCAGACAATGCGGTAGTCACGTACCATTATACGATTTAATAAAAACCTTACATAACTACCCTCTAATCACAACTTACATATACAGGCAGTCCTCGACTTACGTCAAACAATTTTTTGACACTATTCCTCAAGCATACGTCAATTGTTTCGATTTCCGGCATAGGAGAATTCACTTGTCGCGAAGTTTTATTCCTGTCTCCAAACACGACTTCGTTGTTGCAACCATTGGATCAAGGAGTTATTGCGTCTTTTAAGGCCTATTATCTCTGAACCAAACTCTTGGGTTTTACATATAAACATACCAAAAGATATATCTCGACTTACGTCGTTTCGATTTACGTTGCTTATTTCGAGAACCTAACATGCCGTAAGTGCGAGGACTGCCTGTATAACAAATTACTAGTCTACTGTAAGTTGCTTAATGATTACATAACGCTATATAGAGTGTCCTTTTAGGCTTTCAATTCAGAGACATAGTTAATTAATTTTGTTAAATTGCTGCTCATTGTTTTCAGGTGAATGCATATTCCCAGGTGGTCTGGTATTCCCGGAATATGTGAGGTTATCGGCGCCGACATTGGACACGCACGCTTTGTGGCAAGAAGTTTGTCGAGTGGTTAAGGTACTGTCTTGTTTTTATTATTCTTAGTTCTAGAAGAGACCAAAGGAAAGCTGACCATGTGAGTTCTTCTAATGTTGACTGCTACAAAGTAGTGATGCAGAGGTTGTAGGTTCTATTTCTGATTGTAATAAAGAGAAGAGTGTGCATTCGTCTCTCCTCAAGCCCGTAATAGTATATATATATATATATATATATGGTGTAGGCATTAAACAATGAATGTATACACAGGATGCACTAGAAGCGAGCAGTATAGCATGGGGCGGTGGTTTGGGCCTCGGCCGCAGCACCAGTTCCGCTGGAGAAAGACACTCGTGCGTCTACGAAAGCCCAGGTCTGCCGAGGCGAGCTGACACGTTCGCCGGATTTGATAAAAATAGACACAAAGGTATGCTTATGAATGAACAAGTCAAGTATTCCCTTAAAAAGTGTGATTTGTTTTGCTGTATACAACGATAAATAATTAAAAATTAAATTCTGGCATGTATATACAGTGTAAACTCTATGTAACTACACTGAAGGGACTGTGCATTTTACTGTGCGTTATAGAGAGTTGTAGTTAAATGGAGAGAAGAAAAATCTGAGTTAAAAAAGGAAAAAGTTTATTTCAGACAAATGATTTCGAGTTTGCCGGTGACGTTACATGGAGTTTAGACTGTATATATTATAGTATTTATAGCAACAAGCATTTCAGACAATAATAATAATGTGAATAAACTTATAATTAGCAGGTGTAACGCTTCGAATGTCAACAGAAGTAACGAGTGATACTCCAGCGGAAGAAGCGCAGAGCACGTGCACGGACAATAACAATAGTGGCAAAGTAGCCTGCGAGCATCATGCCGCGCTGAAATTGCAGCACTCAGTTTATACGCTCACTTGCATTGTGTGGCAACAGTTAACGACTATTCACAGGTATTTATTAGATGCGCTGGTATGTTTAGATATACACAGCGGATGGCGTAACCCGCTATTTTGTTGGACCAATGAGCAAGGACTATTGGTATGACGTCACTAGTAAGAAACAACTTATTGGTTGAGTATAATAGCAAATGGCGTAACTTCCGTCCATGGTTTTGATGTGATGTAGCTACACATGGAAAGTACTAAAGCATAATAGATGAAGACTTTTAAGACTCAAGTTATAAAGAACATCGTGTGTTAGCTTGGAGGCGCAGATATTGGCATGGCGCAGTAGCGGTGTAGGCAGCCGCGGACATGACACGCAGCTGGAGGAGTTAAGGGATGCACAAGCGAGACTCACGCATGAGAGAGCGCTGTGGGAGCAACAGAGACAACAGGACATCGACAATATGGCTGCCGGTTAGAATTATTTGTTTGTATAGGAGTCGCTAGATTCGTTTAAATATTTAAGATAAATTATATTAAAATTCAGAGCGGCGTCAGTTACAAGTGGCACGTGAAGAGTTAGCAGAACAACAGAAAGACGTGGAGCAACAGCGGGACAGACTTTATAGACGCTTGGAAAAGTTACAGCAACATGGTAAGTTACAAATTCTACTTGTGCGTGCAAACAAAGATTTGGCTGGTGTCGATAAACATGTGCATCCTTATTTCAGGTGGCTCGCAAGAGGAGATTGCGTCAGTAGCCCTTTCACCCGAAGCGACTGTTTCTGATACTAATAAGCGAAAAGAACCCAAATGGCGAAGTAAGTATCGTTCGTTTGTTGTGTATTCGTTAATAATGTTAGTTGAAGCGTGATTTTTATTAAATTAAATGTTTCATTCACAGGTTCTCGTGGCTCTACGGGCTCTGAAATCTGCAATGCCCCTCTTCCCCCGCCGCAGTTATTATCGGCACAAAATGAAAGCCGAGCGACCGTACGAGCGCCCTCTGCTTCAGTATGTGACAATTTTAACTGTATTCTTATATGATTATAAACTTTATGATAACATAGGATTAATAGCCTCATTATAAATATGTTGTAATTCCACTGTATTCTACTAGAGGGCGTTGTCTAGTCGTTACATCGCAATCTTTAATAATTACTTTATAAGAACTCAATAATCGTTTTTTCCCCTCTTTCAAGTGTATTAGTGTAGTTTTTGTCCCTTTCCCACCAGATGGTGAAGCAGCAGTTACCGTTAAAGTTAGCGAGTGGGAAGGCACAGCAACAACCGCCGCCGGGTTATCATCGCCTGCACGAGTCACCCAGCGAGGTGAGATTTGGAAATTATATTTATTTTTATGTATAGAAACTTTATATTTTGGAATAGTTAAGAGCTCGAATACAATTGGAGTTTTCTATACAGATTTATAAATCATTGTTGCAACGTTTATTGCAAGATAGTCATAATTGAAAAATGCCGCAGATATGATTTTTCTATTTAAAAACACTTCTGATTAATTGGCATTAAACTCGCATATGTACACACGGCAATATTGAAATGGATACAGATTGGACTTTGGACTGGAAGAAACAACCACTAGAAAGGGATAACTATATTCTTATTGTGTCGAAGTTGAGGCATGTATGAAAGGGATGCAGATATCTCCTTTCCGTTCACTACACCGCTATCGTTTCTCTTTCTATCGCTTATATACCTACAGAATCTGTATCCATTTGAAAATCGTCATGCAACAAAGGGTTATTGATTGAATCCAATTTATCGAAAAATGTTCTAGTAAGCCCTATAAAGTGTTTTAAATGTATATAGTATAAATAACTTCAAACTATTGTTATCCCTATATGACTGTATGGGTTCGCTTTCGGGGGGGCTACTCAGGCACACGAACTTCTGACGAAAATATGGGTGTTTCCTACTCAGGAACACTTACGGGCCTATTAGAGATAGGCTACGTTTGACAAAACTTTTTACGGACTTATAAGGCAAAATTCACTTAAGCTGCAGAGGTGACGGCCGTATTACGAAACATCGGATATGCCTGAGTAGCCCTCCTGTTGTAAACTTGATAAACTAAAGAATAGATTCTATTTGGAATATCTGAGCTTAAAAACCATAAATTGTTCTTCTTTCTTATGACGATCATGCAATAAACGTGGAATATGAAATCGATTGAAATTTTCAGGACGTCGAGTTTGCGAATGTATTTTAATAAGGATGTGTAATACAAACAAAAAAATATTAGTTTTTAATGTGAGTAATATTGACTTATACAGGATGTAGATCAAATTGGTTATTTTTGTTGTGATTGGCTGTTGTTGATTAAAAATTAAAACTGAATTTTAACCTTTTTTAAATATAGTATATACATTTTCCCGTTTTTCATCAAGTTTAATATTATTTTTTTATTGATAATCCTAAATAAATGTCATACTTTATTGTTCAATAAAAACCTTTGATTACAAGCGAGCTTTAATATTTTAAAATTGCAATAAATTATTATTGCTATGATGGTTCCTATTTGCAGTCTGCCATCCTTAGTTAGTACTATCACTTTCAAATGTACATCGTTGTTTTACTACTTTTAATACTTGAAAAGAATGATGTACTATACTCCAGTTTAATAAAGAGTTTACCAATGTGAAATGCGAAAATGTACAATCATCTACGGGATAGATTTCATAATGATAATAATTTCAATGTTAAAATTTGGTTATGGAAATTCATTTCAAATTGTAAAACAAAATTCTTATTGTTTACGCCTGTTTTTAGTCGATATTATTATTTTTTTAGGCTTTTGTCGTAATGCACTTTATTGTTAGTAGATAGATTTACTCATAGTTGCATGTTTGTTGCACGTTTTTATTTCTAGAGCAGGGGATGGGGCACGGGAACCTCCCACATTTCAAAAAGCATCTAAAGAAAACTATATGAGTTTTCTTTTTAAATGCTAGAAAGTTTAGGTACATTCACATTTAGTTGTCCTAAATTTGTGCACCCAAAACAAGGGAACACTGGCAAACGACGACTCTGTAAATTTTTGAATGTTGGTGAAGGTTATTTTCCTTCATCGACCTAATGTAGCGGGAGTTATAAGTAAAATAATTTTAAATAATTTCCTTTAAATATGGATTTCCGCAAAGTAACACCTGAAACAATTAATTATATAACAAAGGGGGCTACAGGATACTTTATAACAGTCCTTGGTGTTTCGGAGTTATTGTAATAGAAGATAATTGTCATAGTGTTTCTTTCTATTGGTTTTCAAAGTATTGTTCTAACATCATTGGTTGGGGTTGTGAGTCCGATCGCTCTGATTGGTTACACAAACTCAATGCTATGTTCAATTGTGTTTTCAGATTAGTCAACCCGTTATACATCATACACGCACTGGAAGCTCACCCGCGCCCCTGCCTTCGCAGTCGCAACAGCCCAATAATAAGGCAACTAGGTAATTGTTTATTTGCTATTAATTGTTCTGAAATATATTAGGAAAAAACTATTGAAAATAGACGCTGCTTTTCTCACGAATGTAAGCCATGCCCATATTTACTTTTAACCAATCATGGGTGTCAATTTTTATTACTACTTCTGCTTACTATAATGTATACACTACATTACAAAGTTCTTGATAGTATTAGTTTTTGTACAGTAATTTTAATTATTGTTATTTAGAACGAATACTTATCCAAAATTACCGGATAAATTTCGAGTACGATCCGATCAGCCTACCCACACTCCGCCGTCCGCATCGGCTCCAGTCGCTCAACCGGAAGAGGAAGTGATATACTTCTGACAGGCAGACAGAAACCATCGACTGAAATCATGAGATTGTCTCATATCTTAGGTCGATATTTATAGAATGTTCTCGATTGAGTTTTGTTAGCGCGAGAGCCTTTTAAAAATATCAACCTTTGATTGCGGCAACACTAAGATATATTAGTAACTATGGCAACACTGTCTTAAGTTAATTTTATTATTATTTATTCATATGATTAATTTATACATTACCCCACCAGCCCTTGGTAGTGTGGTGTGACATGAAGCGTGGTTCACAGTTCTGTTTTTACGTCTAAATATTACTCGCCATCTTTAATAGTCTTGAGTACTTATATTATAGGGATATCTAATGTGATATTACATCACTGTTAAAGTAATGTGTAGTGATTATCTTATGTCCTGAATGCCATAGGTAATGTTTTGTCTTCATAAAATAATAATAAAAATTGAGTTGAATTTTTGAAAACTTGGAATTTTCAAATTACCTAAACCTCATATTATTCTTTCAGGATTCTTAATTTAATCTTTAAGATTAAAGAATTGAAACATTACGCTTAAACGGTAGGTAATATTTTCGACGTGCAATCAAAACTAATTACGTTTTTTTTCACAGTCATATTACTGGCGGTAGTTTTAATAATTAAATAAAATATATATATAGTTTTAAATTTAATCACTGAAGCTGGCAATTTTTAATACTCGTTCAATTTTGTGTTCGATTGGTCGCATTTAAACATTAATATTAAGTTTTATACAATAGTAATTTTATTATAATTACTATTTATTATGTATCTATTAAGGTTATTATTGGACAGGTAAGGGTAGGTAGATTATCGTTTGCTTGTACACTCGGCGATTTTCAAATGGATACAGTTTTGTAGGTATATAAGCTATAGATCGCGAGAAACGATCGTGGTGTCGTGAGCGGCAAAGGAGATATCTGCATCCCTTTCACACATGTCTCAACTTCGATATAGTTATCCCTTTCTAATGATTGTTTCTTTCAGTCCAAAGTCAAATTTGAATCCATTTGAAGATTGTCGACTGTACTTAATTGTTAACAAAAAAAAAAACGATGACAAATTCTGCTTAAATCAAAAAAATATATCAATGGTTACTCGTGAAAATGTTTATAATTATTTTTAAAATCAAATAAAGTGAATAATGATTAATATTAAATTCAATGAATACAAGTCGCTTCACTACGCTCGAGGACAGCACTAGAGGGAAGAAAGAGACAGCAATAGGCTTTTGATATATTTCAAGTTATATTAAATAAAACATATCTGCGAATAACCTCAATATCGTGTCTTCTCTTTATACGAACAAATGTGATTAATATAACCAATTGCCAATCTATAACAAACATGCATCGACTTGTTTGTACATTAATTAGGGCAGTTATTAAAGTCATGTAACAGCGAATAGGATTTATTAAACAATTGAATTGTAATTAAATAAAACAAGTTGTTAATTAGATGTTGTTGAAAATATTACTAATTCCGCTAATGAAGGAAACGTGACGTCATTATTTTTGTTATGAAGTAATGATGTTGCCATTCCATGAATAGTGGGTTTTAGGTGTAGATTGTTTTTAGCTTAACAATTTTTAAATAGTTATTTATTACGCACGAGCAGGACGGCTTATAACCTTCTCTTACTCCATTATGGAGCTTATCAGGTTTTTGGTCCTTCGAACCGGACACGCGATTTATGTTTTTCTTAGTACATGTTAACTGTGAATGTAAAAAGAATCTACTACTTGTACCGGTGTACTCTGATTTGATGCATTGAGGTGTCACTATGGTGCCGTCCTGCTCTGCAGTTTTTAAATCGGTAACACGTTTGTAATTCCTTCCTTGCTCAAGACTAGAATTATCGAAATTATGAATCCTACTGTTAATGAAGCATGACATATTTGTCATTTTAGACGACAGTGACATCTAGTGGCAATCAAAAGAAGTATTTTATTTGGCGCGCCACATCCTTTATACTCGCGATTCGACTATAATACGAATTTGTTTCGATCGTGTGATAGACTGGCGATGCTAGCTACTTATTACATAGACTATGCTTGTACTTATAAAGTCTAAAATGATAAATATGGGAACATGCTTCAACAGGTAGTGTGTTTTACCTTCCTGAACGTTATGTAATTATTAAATATATATTGTATATATGTTACTATGTTTATATAGATGATAGAAAGTTATATAGATCCTCTTTTTAGATTTTATATTTATGCGTTCGCGTGTTCGGCTGTTTGTAGCTGATATTATTGAGCTGGACACATGAATGTAGTATGGGGCCCGTTTCTTTGTTTAATTGGAAAAACATATTAAAAGAAATAGCAGTTCTTGAATATAATACATATATAATACAGGTACACCTTATAAATGTCCGTAGTACAAGGCCATTGTCAATACATTTAAAAAGTAAACTGTCAAAAAACCCGCGCCTATAAATGACAGTTATTTTTTTAATTTTACATTAAGACTTGGGTGTAGCATTGAAACGGGCACTAAAGATTAGCAATTGTATAGAATTTGAAAACTTTGGCAATAAGACGCCTTGTGTGATATTTATAGTTAACTTTTTAAAGAAGCAATGATAATAGGTTGTTAGGTTAGACACTTGATAGAGTTAATGTTATTTTTACAATTCCATATTATTTCTTTTCTGCGGCGTAATCGTTTTAACCTTTAGCTACTGAGGTGGATTTAATTTCGCGTAAACACTGACGTGGGGGCCTCAGAGACCCGTATATATATGTGCTTGTATTTAAAAGTCTATAGGGTTAAGTATTTAATATTTAGCTTCAGTGGATGTATTTAACACTAGATTTACCAGACCATGATTGGTCTAGCAAGATTACGTTAAAATTCCTACTGCGTGTAACATTTTCTTTAATTCTTCTAATCTTCTTTAATTTATAACAGAAGAATTAGTTTTATGAATTTTATATTATTTTATATATATTTGTAACAAATATATACTTTTTTGGTTTTGGGAGAAATAGGTATATGAACTTTTGGAAAAACTCTAATGGGATCATAAATCAGCAAGAATAAAAAAAAAATATTTTGAAAATCAACAAATTAATTCAAAAACCTCAGAGGCCCCACCTCAGTAGTTAACCCTTTCGTTACCAGCGCCGCCGTTAGTCGGCATCCACAAAACGCCCCGTGTGTACCAGCGCCGCCTTTAGTCGGCATTCACAAAACGTCCCGTGTGTACCAGCGCCGCTTTTAGTCGGCACTCGTTTTCCGTTTTGTGTGTACCAACACCGAATTTTGTCGTTCCTTATATTGTAGTGTTATTGAATTAATTCCTCTTATAGTGCAATCAATTATGTTATATGTGCCTTTAGAAAACAATTCTTTTAAAGTGAATTTCGTATTTGGAAAAGTAAAAAAAATATAATAAAAAATCATTACTGAAGCACAATTCAATTGAAACACATTTATTTTTTAAAGGTTCACAAATATTTATTTCATATATTAGACATTTGCGTGTGGAATGCTTATTGTCTTTACAAACATAATACAAATAAATCAATATCAATGGCAACATTTCAACTACTCTTAATTAGAGAAATTTGCAGAAATATCACCATAATATAAATCCTCAACGTCTAGCTGGCAATAATCATCCACTAAGGTTAACCGAAAGACATTTTCCTTCAGTTTATAAATCGGTAGGGAAAAACAGAAATAGAAGATGCGTTGTTTGCAGTGCAAATGACAAAAGACGGGAATCTAAATATGAATGTAAAGATTGTAATATGTGTAGATCCCTGTTTTAAGATATATCACAGCCAAATAAATTACTAAGAATTATCCTAATTTAAATTTTTATTTAATATACCAGCAAAATCTTTAAATATGTAACACTTAAATGAGAAAATTCGAACATCGACTTGCCATCATGCAATGTACACACTTCGCGGCGTGCTGCCCGGTTCAGTAGCACCACTTTGGCGGAATGGACTGCGGTAACGAAAGGGTTAAAGGTTAAATAATGTCTGTATTGAAATGTACATTCCACTAAGTAAGTAAGAAATACAATTGCTAATCTTCCTTCTTCAGACTAATTTAGAAACAAACTGTTAAACTCAATATCTTTAAACTCTAGGATTATCATTTATGGCTTGTTTACATTGGGCGATTAATTGCCGCATGCGGTTGCGGGTGATTTCTAAATTTGCTCAACTTTATTTTTTTCAGTCAAATGTTAAGTTAATTAGAACCATATTTCAGTGCGATAAATCCAAAATGAAGTGTTTAAGTAGTTCTGTTATTTTTTCAATACAATTTAACTTGCTTTCATGCGGCATAATGTCCAATGAATTTTTTTATTACAGTAATGCCCCGCTTTACGCGAGGAATACGTTCCGGAAAAACTGAAATTCCCGCAACCATAGAGAAGTTGATGACTACATTATGTTTATACGTACTCTTTCGCGTAACGCGGGGCAATTGAGCGCGAAATTTGAATTTCGGGTTATAGTGAAACCGCGCATAAAGGGGTCGCATAAAGCGGGGTATTACTGTATCTCTATAAAATTGTTGAAAAAAAAATCTAGCTCGTTGACTATTTTTCGTAAATTTACTGTAACACTTTCTAATACTATATTGTAATGTTTAGACTTTAGAGTTTAAAACAAACGTGATATTATCTATTTTTCTCGTTAAAAAAACATACATCGTGTCCCTTCTGAATTACTGTTGAAGCACGTTTGTTAAAACGTATCTTTCAATGAAAATGGGACACCTGTACTTAGTTATATCTGTTTAGATGTATAATTGACTGATACTGATATTTTGTATAGATAGATTCTAGTAATAATAATACCTATAACACTGGGTAATGCGTGTTTATATGGAATTTGTTTCAACTATGGTAGCCATTCTCAAAGTGGTGTTCCGCGGAACCCTAGGGCTTAAACACTGCAAAAAATACCTACCAAAGGGAGATTATAAGGTTACATCTAAATATTACGTAATATTACATTGCAATATGATTATACATAAATACATACATAAATCAGTTTTTTATAATTATATTAAGGCTTTTTCCTTCGCCAAAAGAGTTATATGAACTATGGTAATAGGGTTCCTAGGCAGTCTAGAAAATGCGATGTGTAATGTCTATGGTTTTATTGGTCCGTCATTTTCTGCAGCTTTCTGAATAGCTTTGAATTTCACGTGAATTTACCGAACAATTGTAAATGACATCTCTACTTAGTTTAACATAACAGATTTGATTCCATGCTCATTTGCTCGCGAGTTTTTAGGGAAAATAATTTGCTTGCAACACTTATCTGGAACTGTCATTATTTATTTAAACTAGAAAGGTAAAATAAATTTTCCATATTTTACCCCATGTAGGGTAATTAGAGATAAGTAGGAAACACCCTAAGTAATACCAGTGGGCTTATCACGAATTTAGTCTGGCTTTCGAATCGAGCTGTCACAAGTAAAACGGATCCGTTAGCAATCGGGATCATGAATTGTTACTAACGACTAACGAGCACCAGCAATCTATCAAATGAACGAAAGATCGAGACGTTCGAAAATTAACAAAAAGTATCTAAAATATTGTAGTTCCAAATCCGCACGCGGTGGCGCTGCTCAAATTTCCATACAAAACGCTTGAAGCGAACTCGGTTCGAAAACCAGACTAAAGTTCGTGATAAGCCCACTGAGGCGGCTTTATACTCTACACAATAATTGCTTGCTACATGAAATCAACCTTAAAAGGATTTTGATCGCTAGAGGGCGCTGGGGTATTGATTACACACAAACCCTACATGGGCAATACAATAATTAGAATAGAACTTCACTTAATGTGAATTCATTGAGACATAAGATCTATCTATATAAAATATCTCTATGTATGTATGTTTCCTCTTGCAATATATAAAAAAAGCAATTTTATTAATTGTTAGGTGTTAAGTTTTTTGAAATAATATTGTAGTTTAAATTAATAGGTCGTTTCGAAAATTTTTCAATAGCGTCATGACAATAAGAAAAATTTTAATTATTTTTTTAAAATCTTTTTAGTAGGAGTTTGTTTCGTTTTATTCCATCCGATTTTTTTAGACCCACCGTCCACCGACCGTTATTGGCGTGACAATATCTTTCATTGGGATTTAATGCCAACCAAATATTTACTAAATTATTGTTTATTTTAAAAAAATCTCTAAGACTGTCCTTTCTTTTGTTTTTGTTTTTTAAATTAAAAGGATTACAAATTCGACTGTGCCTTCTTGAATAGATGTTTATTTAACGGAGATTCTATATTTCTACAGAATAGTAACTATTTTTGTAAGAGAAAGGCTAGGGCTAGACTAAAACTAGTCATTTGATCTAGAAGGAATAATATTACATATTAAATTTTTATTGAAAATATTTCTGAGCGCATATGAACCTGATTTAAATATCCTGGTTAGGTCAACGAAACAGTCTAGTTTTCGCTACTCGTTCATAGATGGCGCTGATCATAATACAACACACATCTTACAAAATTGTTGTATGATCAAGTGTTCTTTTACATTGCTATTTAATGGCAATGTTCTATAGCGGACGGGATAGTTAGTGCTCACTGTCGTAGATTCGCAAGTCTCTTTTTTGTTAAGGAGTAATATTGTGAAATTTTTGTTCTAATTCGGCTCTCGATAAATATTTCTAGTAAAAATTTAATTACTATATTTAAAAATATATATTTTATATATACACCCCTGTTGTAAATTTTATTCCTATAGTAAATATGATGTAAACAATACCACATATCTCTGGTTCTTTATTAATTACTGTTTTGATATAGTTTAAGGACCCACTATCCACGGAAGCGTTTTATTAGCATTTTGTCCACCCACAAGTTCTATATACCGATTTAGGAAGGAGCGTTTTATAACTTTCAGATTTACTAAAATAACAATATAATATTTTATAATTATTTTTACTATATTCTTCTGTACTTAGTATATTATATTTTGTAGTTGCAGACTAGTTTTATTTTCCGTGTTACTATATTATATATAGCAGTTGCCCGCGACTACTATTTTTTTTGTAGATATTGATGTCCTCTATAAAACTGTAGTACATCACTTTACTCTATTGTCAATAATTTCCGCAGCGTACGCAATGTAATGTCTTTTTTTCACTTTGGGTTACATTATTGAAGTTTTCATATGGATCTCAAACGTTATTCTATGATGATGATAAAAGAATTTTCCAAATCGGTCCAGTAGTTTCGGAGCCTATTCAATACGTACAAACAAACAATCAAATGTTTCCTCTTTATATATACTAGTATAGATGTGTGCTTCGTGGGTAGTGGTCCAGTTTTCTCTAGAGAACCCGGTTTTACTGACTTTAAATGGATTCCTTTTAAAAAACGCATTCCATTAATAGGTGTATTGTGTTGTAAGATAATTTAACTAATTTAAAAGACTTAATCTGTTGTCGAGGCAAGACCAGACAATAGCTGCAAAGCTTTCGAAAGATCGTGTTAGTAAGCCGCATAAAGTATTTTAAATTAGGTAAATGAAGTCATATATCACAAGATGATTTCTTTAAAAATAAATTGATAAATAGATCATGCGCGTATATTATACCTACTATATTTTTTTCAATGATAATTAAATATTTATTTGTTTGTGGCGACGACAATACAACTTCATGTATTGCTCAACTTAATTTTTTAGTCTTAAATCTGATAAGTTTATTTTTGTATATTTTTGAAATTAAGAATATTTGTCATTTTCCGCTGTGTTTTTGAAAACGGTGATTTTATAGAAGTCTCTACGATTAGCAAAACAACAAAGCGAAGAATTTTTAATTCATTTTGCGACTTTGGAACTCAAACTCCCGTTATGAATTTGCTAAAATCACCGTTTTCTAATAATGATAGTATATTTAAACGGTTTATATTTTGTATATAAGTTGAATCATTAAATAACTCTTTTAATTTGTCGCATTATACTTTGTCGACTTGATCTGTGACGTACGCGGGCTACGCTCGTCTTTTATTTAGATTTAGAATTATGTCAAATAAATATTTAATTAGTTCTTTTTGTTTTATTAGAATTCCAATTTTTCCTAATCTTGAAAACAATTGAACACTTATTTTCATTCACAACATTCCCAGTAATTCAATATATATTTTTTTGTAGAGTAAAAAACCGCCCACACGTGTCTGTAATAAAATCTATAATGAAAAAGTATCAACCAACTGAATGATCGCCTTTAGTGCTATCTCGGCTATATTTTATGTATCTATTTAAGCACTCGCCTTTTAAAAATAGAAATTATAAAACAAAACTGATTCATAAAAAAATCTTTATTAATTTATGGCATTAAAAGTTATTAATCATATAATGAGTTTGAAATAATAACAATAACATTAATAATATATTTAAGCTTAAATATAGAATATCACAACAAATCGTAGTCTTTGCTAACTTGGTATTTAACGAAATTTGTGCGTTTAAGAGACCTTAGAAACTTTAATTACACTAACCATCTGCTTCACTGGTCATTAACATCATCACCAACCAAAATGTCACATGTTTCAAATATCCCATACGCTTGTCCTAACGATCATAATAAATGCAACAACTCCCCCACTACCCTCAAACATTTGTTAGTTAAACCACATTACTAAAGGCGCGGGTTTTTTCGAAACATTACACAAAAAACATTTGTTTTCAAACACAAACCGTCTCCTGCAGGGAAATGTTTCTGTGTTTTTGTTTTAAAAGTCATCATGAGTTTGACGTGGTAGACGTGATCCGCATTTTAGTTTGCAGTTTCAGGCAGAAAATATCGATTTCAGGTTGGGTCATATTTAAGGCCTCGTAATTTTAGTATTTATCAGGAACTTAAAATAGAAGACTGCTTTTTTCGTATGTCTGAAACGGATTTTGAAGAATCGGTTAGGAAAATTTGCCACAGATTACAGAAAAGTTGTCGCGGAAAACAACAACATTGTGTATGAATACAAAAATATGTATGGCCACGCCCCAATGTTTGGATGCTTTAAAAAAACAGTCGCAGGAGACGCGGCTTAATAGTTAATGAGTACCTAATATAAAAGTTAATTAATAAATTGAATAAGATAATTTGACTTTACCAAACTCTTTCTTATATAAATAGCAATAACAAGGCCTTAAAATTGATTAAAATTAACTACTAATAAACCTAGTATTTTTAAAGGCTGTATTATTTTTTAGTTCGTATTCTGAACCTCCTTAAAGCTATAATTTGAAAAACCTAACTACTTATAAAAAATAATGATCTAATGGCTATTCCACTTAGCCCATTAATAATATTTGAAATATAATAAGCATACAATAAATGCATTATAATATAATCATATAATTGTGAAGAAATTTACAAAAATTCTATAGTATAGATACAAGAAATTTGTAACAAACTGTAACATTGTTCTAAGTAAAAATTAAGCATTTTCACAGCTAATACAAAATATATATTATTAGTATAAGACACTCTTTAGACCTTCCTCAAGGCCACCACTCCAGTTATAACACCCTGAGGAGTCTACCATGGAAAAAATCCCAAAACTACAGCATATCTCGAACCTCTTCTTCTACATTCCTCTCCCATATTTGTCCAGAACGATACAGCCTATATATCTTGTTATCAACCAGTGTTTGGCTGTACCTCATCATAGCACCCTCAAATTTATTTGGAAACATTTGCAGTTGAGTCTCATTGTACCCAAATGGTGAAAACGAATTCTTATCCTTACATTCCGTGTACTTGTGTAATGCGAGATTTTCAACCTTAGCTACCATTTTCCCCGCATCCAACTCCAACACATCGTTGAATGAAAGCATAGAGTTCAAATTTCTAATTTTAGCCGTCACTAACTTTTGTTGTAAAACATAGTAATGCGTTTTCTTAATGATATCTGGATAACCCACTTCTATATTCTCATCATCAATTTGGTTTAAACAGAAGAGTAGAGGCTTCACTTCTAGCATTTTAAATTCCCTCGTAGGATCAATATCTTGAATTAACGATTTTAAATTGTTATGATAGCGTGGCACTAAGAATTCATCCCATGATAATACAATACTGTGACTGGGATTGCTATGATCTTCCTTATCGGGTCTGAAGTGTCGGAACATACAATCCAACTCTATAGCATTACGAATTATATCATAAGACTTGGAGAAAACGAAAGGGTAGTTTAATGGGAAAAATTTAATACTCCATTGAGTTATATCAGCTGGAAGCAAGTTTAGACGTCTGATTATATCTTCTGATATAGTACTATCATATATAACAAAATCATCCACACCCATGATGTGGTGGAAAACCAAAAAGTCTATGAAGGAATCTCTAGGCACGATTGGCACTTGATTCGGGATAACACAAATGGTAGGAACTATATTGTTGATAAATTTTATGCTGGTTTGGGTCTGAGGCTTTCTTTTTGTTTCCACATTAATTAACTGGTTAATTGGTGCATGCGTAGGATTTATATTGTAATCGTTGATGTAAAAACTAATCGCCTTGGGCTTACCAAAGTCTTTTGTCATAGTGCAATGGAATATGTACACCCTGTAGTCATTTATAGGTTCAGAAGCAATTTTGAATGTAAACCTACCTGCTTTTGGCTTCATAGAATTCTCATGCCAAACGTTACATCGAAAATTAGGCCGCATACTCGCTTTACCTATCACTATAGTATCTATTTCATGAGGAAACGACTGAGTTAGCTTTTCATACTTTTGATAGGATCTTAGAAATGATGAGTAAGTGTAAAAGTTCTCATCTATTTGCTGGAACAATGGTGGCGTCTCACGTACTTCTAAAGTCGAGTTGCGCATTATTTCGGACAACATTGTAGCGTTGAATCCAGGCCCGCAAAACTCAATCTTGGAAAGTCCCGGTTTTCCAAAAAAGTTGAACACTTCCAACACAGAACGAAGTTTAATATATTCATGGCGATAAAATAATAATAAAATAACACTGAGTACACACGTTATTAGTAATATTAGCTGATAATATCTCTTCATAATGGTTTAATTAGGTGATCTGAGGTTAAATTAATCACTCTATTTACAGCTATTTTACACATTTGCGTATCTTTAAAAGCGCTTGTATTATGGCCCTTCCATAAAATATTGCTGTTTCCATGTAGACATATTAAAATACACCATAACAGGCAGTACAAAACTCAGAATACATTTTCTAACCAAACTGGTATATTAATCCCGACTACCACGGACAATAATAAATGTTGACATGTTCAGTAAGTATTACCTAGCGATAAGAAAATGTCTACAAAAGTCGGAACATTTTATATATTTATGTAGTTATTTAATTTCCAATAACTAATTTTCTATTCAAATACTAATAACTGAATTTTAGATTATAAATCATCTTTGCGAAAAAAATATTTTTCAAAATTGAGTAGAAAATGTACATCATGTATGAGGTCACTTTAAGTTCAAATTAAAACTACATGTCGATGGAATATTGCAAACCATAGACAAGTAATAAGTGAGATATGCTACAAACATGCAAAAAGTGAATAGTCATTGAAGTTTTTGTTACTTACTTGATTTCAAATTATTCTGAATATAGTTTAAATTGGTTCGTAATCACGATGTCGGCCGGCAGACAAAATATAATAAAGCAGTTCTGTGATGTGACCGGTACGGATGAAGAAAGGAGCAAATTTTTCTTGGAGTCGTCTAATTGGCAACTTGATGTATGTGAACCTAACAATATTTGTTAAAAACAGTAAACGTTTTAAAACAGCGCGAACGCCTCTTCTAGTCTGAAACGACGCGATTATTATATCCCGAAAATTTGAATTAAAATTTCGAAATATTGTTTGAAATATTTTTGTCAAATTAAAATGCTTTTGCATTCTAAAACTATATGGAGAATCACATAAATTCTAAATAAAACAGCCGCATAAAAATTTCACATTGGAGAATAACCTAAAAAATTTCCATGTTTTTATAATTTTAGATAGCATTATCAAGCTTTTACGAGAATGGAGGTAACCTAGATGAGCAGGCAAACTTTCCAACAGGAGAGGGGAATGTAAACACTGATTCCAGGCCCACTGTCATACAGTCTAGTAGTGACTCTGACTCCACTCCACCTTCTCCTGTGAAGAAAAAGGATAAAAGCAAAAGGCCTCAGAGGACTGGTTTTGCAACTTTGAGCTCTTTGCAACAGGACGTCAGTTCTAGTGATGAGGAAGAAGGTATGTTCATTTTAAACTGTTCTTTACTTTTAATTCACACATCAAATTGTATTAATAGTCATTATATTAATCATTTATTCGTTTTATAATAATAATTGATAATATTATAATGGTACTGATAGATAAAAGTGGAATTATACATCCACAAGGTAAAGATCATCATAAGTTTATAAGAAATGACAATTATATGTAAAATTAATAAATATACAACCAAGAAAATACTGAGTTCCTTACACAATCTTTGTATGTTTATTATAAAAAGTAGCCAGGTTCAAGTCTATTGGTCAAATGTTTATAGTCTTGTACTAATAATGGTAACACATGATATCCTAGCATGGGGTGTAAATGTAGTTATTTTGAAATACAATAACCTGAATATTTAATCATTACAGGTCAGGCGTTTTATGCTGGTGGATCAGAGCGCTCAGGGCAACAAATTCTTGATCCAACTAAAAGACGGGATATTGTCTCGGAAGTGTTTAAGAGTGTGAGGGAGTAAGTGTTGAAGCCAGTTGTTAATGACACATATTTATATTGTAACGGAATTACAAAGCACATTAGCTATTGTCTTTCCCATATAGTCTCCATATAAAGATCTTTTTGATTATCTAGTGTTGGTTGCTGTAAACAGCCATCCAGTTCTTTGTGAGCACAATTCTTATGTTTTGAAGAGGACAGTCACCAGCTACAACAGCAATCGTAACAGATTTTCCAAAGCAGTAGCATATTGCTAACATTTTTTTTTATATTAATGTAGCATATGACCACATTCAACCTGATGTTAAGCTAGGGTGCAGTCCTCGACTGGAGTTTTTACTATACTGGCTTTAGGAGACAAATGTGCTCTGTGTCCAAATTGACAGGCCACACTCCTCTCATCATCCTGGCAACTTCCAAACTGTTTCCAAACCAAACCAAACTAAGTCACTTCAAGGGTTCTCTTCTTGAAAGTGGTACTACCACCTAGTTTGGCAATATGCTGGAATTTTCTTATTGAATTATATTTTCAGACGAGGTGCAGTTGCTCTTGAAGATGAACCATCCTCAGCCGGTCCAAGACAGGCTGGAGCGTTTTCTGGTGTCGGTTATCGCTTAGGTAACATTTATTTTGATTTAGAGCCACTGTACTCGAGTATATTCAGATTTTTAAATTTTTAGTGTTTTTAAACTGTAAAATTGTAAAAGATGAACTTAATGCCTTTATGAATTTTCCGACAGCTAACCTTTGGAAGGTGGGAGCAGTGATGCAGTGGATAGGATATAAATAGAAAGGCAATATTGTAATATAGAGATGAGATTTAAGATATTTGTAGGAAGTGGGAATAAGAATATATACTGATAATAATGAAATATAGAACTAAGAAAAACTTATAACAAATTTTGATTTTGCTCTTTCAGGTCAAACTCCAGATGACCATGTGCCCGTTGTTCAACCATTTAGTCAGGTAAATATGTTTTTATTATCTTTTTAATACAGGCAGTCCTCGTACTTGCGGCATGTTAGGTTCTCGAAATAACGTAAATCGAAACGATGTGAAACCCAAGGGCTAGGTTCAAAGATTTAAAAGACGCAATAACTCCTTGATCCAATGGTCGCAACAACGAAGTCGTGTTTGGTGGAACAAAACTTCGCGACAAATGAATTCTCCTATGCCGGAAATCGAAACAATTGATGTATGCTTGAGGAATAATGTCAAAAAATTGTTCGACGTAACTCGAAACGGCGTAAGTCGAGGACTGCCTGTAATTTAATAATATTTGACAGTTAATTTCAGCATTAGTAAAGTGTTCTGCATTGGTCATTGTTTTCATTTTATCTGTGGATAGCTAGTCTTTGATGCATGGAGGTGTGGTCACGCAGAAGTCTGCAGACAATGATCATCTTTTGTTTTATTAATACTGAGCTTTGTCTAATATAAACTTCTTCAAATACAGGCGCAGGAGATGCAATCGGTGCGTTTGCGGCTGTACAGGGAGGGGTATACTGTTGACGATGGACCAGTGAGGAGTTATTCGGATCCTCAACATGCTGCTTTCCTTACGAGTATACGTCGCGGGTGAGTATTAGTGGCTTCGGTTTACGCACGAACCAGGGGGGCTACTCAGGCATATCTGAAGTTTCCTGATACGGCCGTCACTTCTATAGTTTATGTGAATTTTAACACATAAACCCGTAAAAAGTCCTGTGAAATATCTGTAAAATAAACATTGTTTGGCCTATCCGTCGTGACGTCACTGTCAAATCCGTAATTTCGTGAATAGTTACATAAGTGTTCCTGAGTAGGAAACGTCCGTATTTTCGTCCGAAGTGCGCCTGAGTAGCTCCCCTGTTCTAACACATATTGGGACAATGTTATTGCGTATACTTATATAATTTTTAACATATCCAGTGAAATACCAGCCGAGTTGTATGTCGATGGGGTCGAAGTGCGCGTCGCTCTCGAAGATCATAGAAACGAGGAAGGTCCCAGACATTCAATGTCATGCAAAGCCGCTTTTTCTGGAAAAGGGCATATGTTAGGTAATTTAGCCATGTATTAATTCTTTTTTTAAATTCTTACTGTGGTCATCCTGGCTAATGTTGTCTTGGGAAGACGAATGTGCTAATATCAATATAATTCATATAGTGTAATCATTTTGTTTCTACTTTTTATACTAGTATATATAATTCAAAAAATGTATAGAAATAACTTCTTAATTCAAAATGTTTCACACATGTGGGAATTAATTATTTTCTAAGTTGTGTTTTTCATATAATTTCAGGCAGCCCGACTCCTCCCACTGTGGGTGCTGGCAACCTGGAACCAGTGGTGTCTGATTCTGCTGCAAATATTGTGGCTGCTCAAGAAGCGATGGCTGTCAATGAGGATCTACCCGCTACTACTCTGCAGGTAATTATGAATCGATAATTAATTACTATGACGTAGTTTTTTAAAAATGAAAATCGTTTATTAGCATAGGCACTAAAGGCGTGCGCTTGCTCATCGTCAGAATCGAGAGACGAGAAGAAGACCACAAGAAACTCGCCAATCGTAGCCTGTACATAAAATAATTAACAAAAAAAAACGGAATTTTTGTTCAGAAAAAAAGTAAATAACCACTCATAAGTCACATAATTCTCAATAATACATGATTCACAAGAATTAAAATTAGATCAGATCCACGGTGCAACTACACAGGTATCAGCCCACAGTAATATGAAAAACTATGCCGGTGGTTTTGATTAACTTGATGCTTCAGCTTTGTTTTATAATCACATTGTCTAATGTTCAGCAGACTTGACAGCTACCCACAGAAACACCTATTGATAACCATGAGAACCTATGAGAATCTATGTTGACTTTGTGAAATATTCTTCTTCACATTGCTCTGGAATACCTCTGAAAGAAAGTTTTTGACTTTTATATGTCAGGTGTTAGATAATCATCGTCCACTTTCTCTTTCTGTAATGTTATAATTATTTAACCGTTTGAGTGCTATGGGTTTTTGGTAAATAGATTGAAAATTGCTATGAGAAATTGAGAAAAAATATTTTATTATTCATAAAATTACGAATATATAAATAGCCTTCACCAACTGAACACCAAACTCTGGCTGACGCAATCGCAATTTTGACGCATTATCTATTCGTTGCTATAGCGATGATTCGCACTCAAACGGTTAAAATTAAATTGTGGGTGTATTTTCCAGATCCGCCTAGCAGACGGCACAAGGCTTACAGCGAGGTTCAATTATACACACACTGTAGGCGATGTGCGTCGCTACATAACCACCGCTATGCCGTCGTCGGCGTTCCAAAGCTTCGTGCTGATGACCACTTTTCCTAGCACGGAGCTCTCCGACTCGAAGCAAACTCTGGAGGAAGCGAAATTACTCAATTCAGTTGTGGTACAACGAATTAAATAACTCATTTTTGTAGATGGCTCCTGTAAATTAGTTTATCATTTTCTTATTTGGAATACGTAGAGATGCTTGATGTTTACACTCCACCCATTTTGTTAAGTTATGAGCGAAAATGACAGTTACCATAGAGAACAAAAACACTTAGCTCTATACCATAGACACATCACTTGATATAAATTGTATAGCGTTTTATTTTTTGCTATCATCTTAACTATTCTTTTTTTTATGATGTTTTCAGAAATAATTAGATGTCATTTTTATGTAATATTTTTTCTATATATATAACTGTTCTATGGTGAATAATATTTTTTATGTCTGTGCCTCGATTCCCTGCAGGCATTTTCTCATATCGTATTTTATAATCTCTTATATTCTCGACATTGGCAGAATTGTCTTTAATAGATATCTGAAGGCATTAGTAGAAGAAAAAGAAATGATGGTAGAACTTTGATTGGCCTATAGAAGCATTACTTAAGCCTCTGTGGAGAGTAGACTTTATTGTAAGGAGCCTCTCAGATATTTAGGTCCGGCTGCTTTAAATTTGAATGTTAGTTACTAGTTTTAACCCTTTCCACTTCAAGCCTTTTTTTCTTTTTATTCCACCAGCTCCACGCTAAAATTGCGTTTTTTAACTTTTAGGGGGCTTTTCGTATTTTGTAAATAAAATTGATTTTTTCTTATATGATAAACTTTATTTTATGAGTAATTACAGGATACTATATTATAATTCTTAATTCTAATCATTATAATCCCTTTTGGAATGGGATTATTCAAAACAAAAATTGTCTGCAAAAAGAAGTATTACACTATGTCGAGTGACACTCGACATTGGAATGGAAAGGGTTAAAGATTTGTGTCGGATAATGGTGTCTGTTTTTGTTGTCAAAGATGAATATGAAGACAAATGATAGCGCATCACAGATAGGACACCTTACTGTTATATTCCTAATATTGTTAACAAGACTTTATGGGGAGTCTAAATTACTATCGCGTTTATTTTAATTATTCTTAGCTGTTTAAATTATGTTCCCTTTCTACAATACTGCTACTACCAAGTAAAATTCTTATTATAGTAAAAAAAGTGTATTTTGTTATTTTAGATGGTAAAAGATTTTGTTAGGTCTGTGATGCGCGTGATTTATTCTCAGGCATAGTGTGTATATTAAACTACTATTTTATAATGACTTTTTGATTATGCGTCCGCGCACGAGTGGTCCTGTCTCTTAGAATGTTCGAAGGATTTTTTAATTGTAATTCGACAGTGTCTGGTTATTATCAATGTAGTATTAATAAATTACAATAATTTATTGTATTTAGTGTTTTATTTTGGTTTCAATTTCACAAAATACCTTTACCTAATGGCCCAATTTCAAACAAAACTCTGGGTTAAGTGTGGTGAAGACTAGTTCCCCTAATGTGGACCTTATGACGTGTTTTTGAAAATCTCCAGCACTGCATACAGCAGATAATGAACCCTAATTTCCACAGCGACATCCCTTTACAAGATTAGTGACTTCGAGAACTAATTAGTAACGCATTTGGACTAAAGTTAAATACAGTCCTGAAATTAGACTGCTACCAGCACTACAGGCCGTTCTCCTACATTGGGCAGCAGAATAATTCGGTTCAAATAGCAGAAGTAAGAGTAAACAAATTATATTCCAATAATTTTAATTTCAAGTACAAAAAACTGAGCACAAAAAAAAACTTCAACTTATTAAATTAAACAACAAAATTGACTAGAATTTAACATTACAACGTTGTGGTTCAACAGCAAGCCGCTCTTGGATATGCGCACGCGCATGGGTCTGTTACTATGCACTCGGCTGGACAGATACATTGGCACGCTGGAACATAAAAGATATATAATGACAACTGTTACAAGTAGCAGATACTTATATAGTTACTTCTAGGAACTAACAATTCAACTTGAAAGTTCTTTTAAAAAATTAAAATAAATGCATACGTTTACAATCTCCATACTGGCATGGATCGATTACTTCAGAGCAGTCTTCACCGGGAGGCAAGAACGAAGAGCGATAAACGGTCGTCGAATCCAACTGAAAATAAATACAAATTTGAGCCTGGGTGGGCTTATGACCACACTCCACCTGATGGTATGCTAGTGTAGTCCTTGTGTGGAGACAAATGTTACAACTAGACATCTGCAAGCAACAGTTGCTTCCACTGTGATTAGAAGTGAATCACCTTTTTATTTTTAGCCCAAATTTTAGTCGAATTTAGGAAACGTTTACGCAAACGCCCTATAATATAGTTACGTATTCAGTAGAAATTCTATATACGGATTCAAATTTACCCTTTGACATGGTTTCTGGTACTGCCCTTTACAAGCCCAGGGTGGTCGCTGAGGAGGCGCAGTACACACTGGTTGATAGGACATCTTTTGTATAGTTGCACAATCCATTTTCGCTGAAAAGTATTAAATACGATGTTAGAACAAAAATGCCACTACTCCATGCAAGTCGTAGCAGATACAGTCGAACCTGGATTAGTGAGTCTACAAGCGAGAATAATGGTTCCGTCGCTTTACCTAAAGAGGGTCTACAAACAATGGCATGACATCTGCGACTGAGATGCAACTAAAGATGACCATTGTAGTAAAAAATCAACAATAACCTGCTGGCTTTTGATAACAAGCAGTCGGTTTGAACGAGTCAGGCACAGGTATTTTGCCAGGATCCAGATAGGACATGCGGTTTACTGTTCGGTCTGTAATTAAAAATACCATAATTAAAGATACCAGTACATAAAACCCGCTTTTAGCAGAAAAGAACAACCAGTCTTTGTTGTTATTATAATTGTAATAGTAAGTGATGGGTCCCACGTGACAGGCATAAACCATATTTGTTATTCCTGAATAATAAATAAAATAAAGTTATAAATTACCGCTTATTAAATTTACTTTTATTAGAAAAGAAGTATTCCATTTAGTTTTTACTCTCAGAGTTAAATCAAAAATTAACGGCTCATAGCTCTGAAAATACTAAGGTATGTTCTTGTGACTTACTATCAAAAGGTTGTTCAACGGCGTGATATTTATGTGGCGGTTTGCAACTCTCTCTTATAGCACAAGGTTTAGGCACATAGTCGTGTTTTTGCGTTGTCAAATTCTGCATCGGACCCTGACCCCACATGTCGTGATGACATGGGCGTATGGCTTGGGTTATACAAACAGGATTCGGAAGAAAGGAAAGCTAAGAAAATACAATACAATTTATTAATAAAATGCTGTAAATAGACAAATTAGTTAGTACACGAGCTAAGCACTATCAGGAAACAGTATCACGTACTAAATAGTACTTTTGCTCTTTTGATCGAATACCTTATGTACAGTAGAAGCTTCCATGGGTTCACAGCTGGGTACCAGGTTGGGCAAGGGCTTTCTCGGTACACCGCGCAAGTTCATACAGCCATCGGCGGGTAAATAAGACATTTTGTATGTGGTACACCCATCCATTGGTGAGGTGGGCTTCAAGTAACAACGACGTGGGGCATACGAATCTGGTATCCTTGGTTGCTTGTAACACTGGGTGGGATTACATACTGTTATTCGCCAATATGATTTAACTAATTTATAAGTTGCAATACGATGAACTCATTGTAAAAAGCGATTAAAAATAAAATATAAACCCACCGGTTTAACTGTAGGTTGTTTTCCACAGCAACAAGTTCGGCATTTGCATGTGGGGTCTTGCTGGCCGTCCATGGGCTTGCCATCACGTGGCCCGCCCTTTATGCCGGCTGTCGGAGCTGCTGCAGCAAAAGCAGGACATGGATCACACGGAGTACACCTGGAATTGTAATTAATAATGAAAAAAAATTAAACCATAAAAAACTGATTATACTTATGTAACTGTAATGACTAATGACAGTTAAATGTATTTGAAATACTTCATTGTATTCGTTAAGAATCAATACGATTATATATGGGGGCGAAGAGTTTTCAGGTGTTACCTCCTTACACGATTATGCATTTTTGAGATCAGGGAATCAACTCGCATCACATTTTAAAGTAAGATTTGCAAAATTAACTTTATGTAGCGGTTATATTTAAAAATTATAATAACAATAATATTGGTGATGTTATTTATTTATTACTTAATAATAGAGAAAAATAATACAGAGTAAGCGAGTAAGGAGATGGCGACTTTATCGCTAAGAAGTGATTTCTTCCAGGCAACCAACTTTGACATGTAGAGATATGCAGAAGACAAATAGCGGGAGTTATAAATAAATAGAAGTTATAAATGAATAGAATGTTTATGTCGTAGTTATGGAAATAAAAGTCCTTCTTGCGTGTGGTCATTTCTAGAGCTCGTTAACGACTGCTCAACAATGCGGTAGTCACGTACCATTATACATAACTACCCTCTAATCATAGCTTACATATATAGGTATAACAATTGGATAATTCATACCTTGTTATTATCTATACTGAGTAGATTAGGTCGTCTAACTCACCACTTCAATTATAAGACGGTGTTTGTTTTTTTTTTATTGATAGCCTAGCATATGGCCACACTCCGCCTGATGTTAAGCTAGAGTGCGGTCCATAAGTGGAGACAACTGTTACCACAGACAGATGTCCGCGCGCCACAGTCGACTCCACTATGCCGACTTGAAGAGACGAATGTGCTCTGTCCAAATTGACAGGGCACACACCTCTCGTTAACCCGGCTACTTCCAAGCTGATCCCGAAACGCGACTAGGTCACTTCACGGGTGTTCCACTTGAAAGTGGTGGTACTTCCCCAGGACGGCATACTGGGCATCAATTATCAATAGATAATGACTGGGTTATCAATAGATACCAATTCAATTATAAAATAAAAGCCGTATAGTATTATCTTTTATCAATAGATTGCATTATAATTATTAAATATAGTGCTTAAATAGCAATTTGTAGTTATCACACTCTATCGGAGAAAAATAGTAATATACCGGGTGATTCGGTGGACCGTTTTCACATTTTCAGCACTTGGTTTAACCGAATCACCCAGTACATGCACACAAAAATATATAGATGCCTCAAAAATAAAATAGAACTTTTAACTGATATAGATATTGCTGGGTTTTAAAGTCAAAAAGCCGTAATTTTGAGTTGGTGAGAGTGTTTGAAACGTATTTTTGGAATATATATTCCCCAAATTTAACTATCGTACTGGCCATAACTCGATAATCAAGTTGGTTTTTATAGCTTGTTCACACTGTACATATTGGTTTGAATACCCTTTCAGAGGGTTGTATACAAAATTTTATGTAAAGGAAATTCTACATAGGCGCAAAATATAATAAAAGAAACGCTTCCGTGGGCGGTTTTTTGATAATATATAGAATGTAATGACATGATGATTAATGTTTAAACGTTTGCCAAACTTTGGTCATAGGGTCATATAAATTAGTCCACCAAATTTAGCATAATATACGTCTCTAGTGCCTTCTCTAAAATATTTAACTCAATGTGCGAAGTTGTAATGCGGAAAAATAGAAATTTTACTTACTCAGGCATGATTTTAAAAATATCTTACTATTAAATTAGTAATAATAAAAAAGTTATACTAAAAAACTAAATGTATAAAAAACTGAAAACAATTTTATAAAAACATCTCTAAAAGGATGATTTTTTCACAATGATGACAGTTTGTTAATTCGGTTGGCATTTGCCCTTTTTATATATTTTTTTCTTTATTCCGAATTTTTTAAACCTTTTTTTTCTAAACTTTTTGCTTTAATTATTTTTACTAAATTGTTATTTACAACACGGAGGGTTATTACAAATGAGATAACTATAGTAATAAAAATATGTAACTCACTTTAGGGCTAATTTTGATTTTTTAATTCGCCATCTCGAAAGCACAAAGCCACGAGAAACGAGCAAATATTTACGATCCGTTCCCATATGTCATGTGTTCCTATTTGTTACTAAGAGCTGTTCATATTTACAGAATTGTATTTATCGAATATTGAAGAACATTTAAATAAAGAAGAAGAAGAAGAGCTCTTCTGAAGAAAAATTTCCAACATGAAAATTTTATGATTTCTTATTGGATTATTGCGGCGTTTGTCCAAATACTATTTTATCATTACCAGGTGCATTAGAGAGATAATAACCTAGTATATGACTACAGTCTGCCTGATGTTAAGCTGGAGTGTGGTCCATGGGTGGAGACAACTGCAAGCCTGCAACCATCAGAGCACACTCTCGTTATACTCGACTACTTTCAATTTGGCCCCAAAACGCGAGTAAACCTAATAGCCATCATCAGTCTGCCTACACTTTTTTAATACTATTTATAACGTTAATACTGGTAAGTTTTGGAAATGTAATATTAAATAATGTATTAATATTATTAAACATCCTATATATGCATAGAACGGATATATGTATTGATAGCTACATACAGAAAATTACTATACATTACACATATTGCATTTGATAAGTGAAGCCGTGTTACAAGTTTATCATTTACAAAATAGATATTGTTTTCCGATAAAATGTGTGATTGTGATAATATTTTGCCCCGGGAATCAAACAGGGAACAGCATTACGATAATTGCAAATTAAAATGGAGCGGTAAGGGGAAACATCCGATGTAAGAAATTTGTTCTCAGTAACTTTGAGTTTGTCTTACAAAAAATTATTTACACCGATACATGCATATGAGACAAAAAATGTATTATTTAAAATATATTACAGTAACAAAGATGGGACTATCTCCTTGCCTAATACCAAGTTACAAGAACTGGATGGAGATTTTTTGTACCACTTAGGTTTTGACACAAAGACCCACGATTTACATAAGTTATTTGGCGATGTTAAAGTAAGTATTTTATACAGAATTAACAAGATTTTTTGGCACTAATATCACTTTTTTTTTTAATATTTACTTTTAGTAATTGAGCACTAATAGAGCGCTTTTATTCGTCAATACAAAAATAAATTATTAATTATTACAATCAATTTGGTTTAGCTGCTGTATACTGACATTGTTTACTTACATACTAATGTCACAATAATATATAATAAATCTACTATGATGTAGAAGAATAGCTGCTGTATAGGGGCATTGTCATCCTATTGTATACCTAAGGGTAAACATAAAATGACATAGATTATGTCCAAGCTTTTTTATTAGTAAGATAATCATCTAACTAATTTTTACGACAGTCCCTGCCCAATTTTACGCGGGTTAATTTCCCGATCAAAGTTATACTTATATAAAAATATAATATTATTCAAAAATAAGACATTTGTTTTAAGTCGGTAGGTTATGTTTATTATGTTCTGATGCTCATAAATAAATTAACAAATTTTCGGTTCCAAACGTTCCTCTGAATCACCCTATAAACATACCTGGGTATAAATATGACTAGCAAAGAAGACGAAAGAGAAGTACACTTGAAATAAATGTTTATATATTGTCTTAGTTCGTCTGCATGGGCGGCACCAAGCACAGAATGAAAGAATTCGCACAATACATGGTGTCTCTACTTCCTGGCTTTGAACAAAATGAATTAATTAATTTGACTAAAAGTTCTCATCGATACGCTATGTACAAAGTTGGGCCTTTGATTTCTGTTAGTGTGAGTATAGCATTTTCTTTGTCAATGAAATAAGGAATAAAAAGGTCAATTGTCCGAAAGATACAATCTCAGAACAACTTAATTTAAAGAACACATTAAACTTAAGCAGTAATTTGAAATTATTTTTTTTAAATATAATTTATAGGTTTGTAGACAAATTTAGTATAGATTATCTTTTCAGCACGGCATAGGGATTCCATCAATGACGATTTTACTTCAAGAGATGATAAAACTCCTAGCATATGCGCGGGCTGTTAACCCCATAATATTTAGAATTGGCACATGTGGTGGGCTGAACCTCCCACCAGGTACTGTCGTATTATCCACCTTCGGCCTTAATGGTGCTTTGGAGAAATGCTACGAGTTGGTAAGCTACCTGACCATGAAGTATAACCTAGAAGGGCCTTGACTCTTTTTATATAATATACAGAAAATAGTAGTTAATCCAAAGATGAACTGATAACCAGATTAATTCTCTATTTTATTGCTCATATTGTACAAAATATTATTCTATAAGTAAATCTTCTTCTTCTTCTTTTATTAATGGCCTCAGATATCTATAAAATACAATTCTGCCAATGTCGAGTATTCAATAAGAAATTATAAAATTTTAATTCACACGTAAAATCCTCATGTTAAAATCTTAAGTAAATCTTAAACTATTTATACCTATATATTTACGCGATGTTCACCGTTATAATTCAAAATCTTTATTTCATTTCACATTATTAATACAAGGATGTCAAAACAGGGCGCAACAAACTATTCACAAAATTAATACATTATTTTAAAAATACACACATATTATTATTATTATGAAATACTCATCTATTGTATAAAAATATTTGGATTATAATAGAATAGATCAAATTAGAATTTCTCAATAGACTTTCTTATTAGACATGTTCCATCTTCAAATAAACGGGTTTTAAATATGAGTAAAAATGTTTCGATAATTTAGACTACAATGAATTGTGTCCGCACAAAGCGTGGTAAATGTAATTTTTGGTCGGTTAACACTCTTCTGGAATTATTCATGTACGTGTCAACGAGGTCATATTAATTCTATTTAGATTGTATAAGTACTTGAATTGATTGCAAATTCCGTTAAGAATTCAAAGTACGAACTGTCAAAGTGACAGTTGAAAGTTGTTGCTAGATTAAAAAAATAACACTATTAATTTATTACAGACTATATTTAAATTTTAATTGTTATATTAAGTACGACATGTAACAATATTATTTTTATTTATTTCCAGCCAATTTTAGGTAAAATTCATAAATATCCGTCTCGTTTTGATAAGAGGTTATCGGAGGAATTGCATTCAATGCGTTCTGATAGCGATGACTTTGGTATACACAGGGGCGGTACAATGGCAGCTGATGATTTTTATAGAGGTAAACAAGCAATGTAAGCAAGCTTGAATTTCGTTGCACAATTCGATTAACTCCAAAAATTTTTAATATTACTGAAGAATATTTTATGAAAATCTACATCTGTGTTAATGCAATTAACAATATTTATTACAATTTATATTATAATAAACCAAAAAAGGTACATTATTTCATAGCGATTTGTTTTATGGAGTTAGTCAATTTGTCTAGTGAGCAGCTCATATATTGTTCATTGCATTTAAATTAGTGATTTTCAACAACTACCGCCAAATTTTAAATATATAATAATGTTAATATTATTAAATAATGTGATTAAAAAAAACACCTTTTTTGTGACCCCCAAATTTTTAAATCGTTAAAAGTGTGCCACAACAAAAAAGGTTGAGATTCACTGATGTAGAGACATGTCTATTGTAATACGCTGTCCCTTGCTGTCACCGCATACAAGTTTAAAAAATAGTAGTGAAATTTAGGGGCAGATTTTTAGAATTTTAATTTTAATTTTAGAATCACTGCTCTAGATCCCTGCGGTATTTAGGATTTATATTGATCGCTCTCTATACTTCCTTCATTCATATAGGCCAAGGAAGATTAGACGGCCCATTTTGCGATCACAGCGAAAAGGAAAAGTTGGAGTTCCTTAAACGACTTCACAGTATGGGTGTCGTGAACATTGAGATGGAGGCGACCGCATTCGCTGCGATCGTGACTGAGGCAGGGCTGAGGGCCGCTGATGTCTGCGTGACTCTCCTGGATAGGCTGAAGGGTGATCAGGTATGCTTGTATTACGTGATTGTCAAACTATGCCACGAATAGTGAAGATGTTAGGAATAGACAAAATAATCCCTTCCCTTACTAATATAAATGTGAAAGTGCGTTTATTTGTTACCTTTTCACGCAACAACTACTTAACCGATCATCATGAAACTTTGTACACATATTTTTGGAGGTACTAGAAGTAACATAGGATACTTTTTATTTAAAAAATAAATATTTTTTACTATAGTTGTTGGCGATCGCAACCTCCTTTTGATTTTTATAAATTAAGTTTTATAAAAAATATACGACTGTCAATGTCAAGCTATCCTAATAAAAACTGAAAAGCAAAAAGTGAATTTTTTTTTGCACGGACTCAAATATATAATATATTGCGAAATAGCAGCAATAATAGTTTCCAAGTGACATACTAACTGTATGATCTCTGATACTTATTTAATGACTTAAATGAGAGCGAAGCCGGGGGTGAAAGCTAGTAATAAATAAATAAAAGTATGGTAAGTATAATAAAACGATAAGGTTGCTTCTGATTTACTCCTTCTTCTTCTTCTTTTATTAATGGCCTTAGATGACAATTCGGCTAGGTAAAACACACAGCAAAATGCACGATACCATGGAATGTTATGTGAATGTTTTTTAAATTTATTTTCTACTTTTTAGTAATTTCCGACGCTTCAAACGTGACAATTTGTTCATCTGATATAAAATTACGTCTTTTGAAATTATATTCGATCTTGATAAAAAAAAGAAAAAAAAATTCCTGCTCAGTTCAGCTAAACCCAACCCCACAATTCTGCCATTCTATAGGAGTGTTCGGGTAACACCCCAATAAGGCATTATAAAATTTTAATACACACGTAAATCCTCAAACCAAGAAAATGTATATCTTGATGATCTCCTTTTTTTCAGCGACTTCCCTCAGACAACTATTGAAAAAATTATCAACGCCTTTATATAACTCTGACAATAGTTCTAAAGTGAGAAGTCAATTAATAATATTGGCTATTTCATTATAGGTGACAACTCCTAAGAAGCAGTTGTTGGAATGGCAGAAACGGCCCATGGTTGTCGTCGGAAGATACATAGAGAAATACTGTCAAAGACATTACAAAGAGTAATTTGAAGTTTTATTCTCTAATTCTAACCGGTCTTTAATGTTTAAGGAACCGTTTAAATACAATCTAAACTCTATATAGCGGCAATACGTATTTTACGTTAGAGATGTCGTTAAATGGAGAGAATAAAATCAATTTTACTATTATATTTCATCAGTTACTAATAAAACATAAAGGACGTACACAGCTGCAAATACTTATTAATTTCTGCGAATTAGAAAGTAATGTTTATTGCTTAATAATTACATATTGTTGTCGTTATTTAGAGCGAGTGCGATGCTATATAGAGTGTAACACTGTATGTTAAAAAAATACCCTTATATAAAAGTATTTTATATCATCAGCATGCATACGATAAATAACCTCTCGATTTTTGAACGAATTTGCTCCCAGCAATTTTGTATGGTAATTTAAGCAGCGCCACATTGAGCAGAATTGGAACTACTCCTATCAAATCCGCTTCATACTTAGTATAATAAAATTAATGAAACATATTTACAGGAGAAATGTATCGCCTAACAACAGAATGCTGGAGACATTGCCTCGTAACTTTTCTATATTAAGTAAACGTCAGTAATCCCCCGTAAGGGTCTGGGGATCCTTTTGTACTAGTGAGAAACTGTAAATAACAATAACAGTTTGGAACTCTCATCTGTCATTTTTAAAAGAGTTTCGGACCGAGCAAAATTCGCATTAACCCATTACCTCCCAAGCGTCGAAAACATTTGAATTTATTGGTGAAATCTTTAAATTAAATTCATAATACGTTAAGAAAAAATAATATGACAAAAATAATTTTTTTAACGCTGAGTCAGCCTGTCCTATAAAATATAACAATGGGGATATAAATTATATTTTGTTTTTATTTTTATATTATATATATTTGGTAGAAGTCTAAGAATCAGTTTTATGTACTTTGAAGTCGGTTACTATTTTCTTTTACGGTATATAAAATCGGAATATAATGCTTTTCTTGAGGCAACAAAAATGATCAATTTGAAAAAATTACATTAACATGACGTAAATATTTTTTTCTCTTTGGAAACAATAAAAAATAAAACTCTTATAGTGAATAACGTCAAAAATCTGTGAAAACGTCACTGGTTGTTTATAACGTGTAATAAAAAAAAACCTAATAAAAGTAGGTAATTATATTCCGTACACACACTAGCATACAATACATGTAAATGTTGCTTCAGTGTGCGTGTTGGGGCAGGCGCAAAGGCTGGGGGTAGCTTTTCCGTTCAGTAAGCTGGAGGCGGCCGAGGCTTCCGCGCGTCCGTTACTCGCTGTTCTTATTCTCAACTCAAATCTTTTTGTCTTTAATAAAATCCCATTTAAAATTATTTCCTTCGATTAAAATTGAATTTTTAAATAGTATTAATGTAAATTATTTGTGTTTTAACCCATTTTGAAGGTTATATTGTGAGATAGAATCGCTTTTTTGGTAATATATCGACGTTAAGCTAAATTTCCGTGTAAAATTCTTTATTGTGGTGCTTTGTGGTATTATTTTAGTGAATAATTTTCTGTGTAATTTAAATATTGTTTTTAAAGAAAATGATTTGTAAGTATGTTTTTTAATTGTATAAAAAATATTATCATTTATTAACATTTTTAATTTGACATACATATTTTAGTTTTGTGTATACTTGTAAATTAATCACAATTTAAATAATCTTATCATAGTGTACATTTGTTATAATAAATATTATTATATAATTTATTTTAAATTATATGTTTTTAATAAAAAAATTAAATATATTTTTCATGTAAATGATTAGTTGTGTAATTATTTTTACAATAAATTCTTTTTTTGTTAAATCATTTTTTTTATTTTTTTTAATGAAAAAATATTTTTAAATAAATTTATACATTTGTAATGAGATTATTTCTGTATAATATATTTATTTACATCATGTCGAAAGCCTCGCGTAGTATTCTCGTAGCAATATTTTTGTAGATACGTAGCGTTTGTCGTAGTAGGAACTGAAAAATTCTCTTATAATAGAATTACTTTCTCCTAACAAGTTTATTCTTTCAGTGCAATTATTTTGATAATCTTCTTGATAAAGACCATCATCTGCCTGATGCTAACCTGTAGCGGTCTACATATATACCGGCTCGATCTGATGGATATGCAGTTATTTATATTTCAGATAAAACTAATAATACAATATAAATCATCGCAGTTAATTATTTTATACAAAACCCAACTCAATGCCTATAGACTATAGTATAATAATATAGGTACACAAAGAGTGGTAGGCAGACTGATGATGCCATTAGCCCAGTATGCCATCCTGGGGTAGTACCACCACTTTCAAGCGGAACACCCGTGAAGTGTCCTAGTCGCGTTTCGGGATCAGCTTGGAAGTAGCCGGGATAACGAGAGGAATGTGCCCTGTCAATTTGGACAGAGCACATTCGTCTCCTCACGCCGGCATAGTCGAGTCTGTCTGTGGTAATAGTTGTCAGGGATCGCACTCTAGCTTAACATCAGGCGGAGTGTGGTCATATGCTGGGCTAATATTAAAAAAATGAAATTGGTAATTCCAAAATAGTAAAAAAAAATTAACTTTTGACTTAATAAAGCGATAAGGTCCAAATTAATACTAAAGCAATAACTCAAACGGCAGGAAATTAAACAAGTAATAATGTTTTATTCGATTTCATTCCGAAACGTAACCTTGTATCATTAAACGCTTTTAAAATTAATAGAAAAAGATATCAATTTTGAAAGCATTTAATGATTGAAAATTCTAATTGGGTTTGGGTTGGTATTTCTATATGTATTTAACGATAGTAAGAGAAATTAAACCAAGTTTATAGGTCTATGTTTACATCTTTAACAAGATATTTAGTATTTTATTAATTTATAAATATTTTTGTATAGGAAATATGTGTTAACAATATATACAAATGTATCTATAAATAAAACTTGTCCAAGTTAGTTATAGTAGATTAAACTTAATCCCTAGTTAACTCAAGTTTAAGAGGCATTGAAAAAGTAGCCCAAGAATTTTAAATAAAGAATTGCGTTTTTCTTTAGTATAAGTAATAGTTAACTAAAGTTTAGAGGCTATTGAAAAGCTATATCCTTAAGTGTTAAGTGCGGGGTCAAGTGACGCCTTGGGACATAAAATTACGTTGTTAATTTCTACTGGGCGCTTTCATAGTTGGCTGACATATGTATCGTATGATAAATCTTTAGCCAAATGGTTGTTATATAAAAAATTGTGTTGCTTGCGAATTCATAGGTTCGACTCTCGGTTTATTTGTTTTGATATTTTTATTTTTTTTTCTTAACCACATTTCGTCTAATATCAAGGTAAAGCGCGATCTATCCATGAGATAAATCTCTTCAGGAAATAGTTGCCTCCGCTTTACAGCTTGAGATATATCGCCTCGATTGGTATTGGGATTGGTACATAGTCTTTTTTTTATTGAAAGCCCAGCATATGACCACACTCCGCCTGATGTTAAGCTAGAGTGCAGTCCATGAGCATAGACGACTGTTACCACAGACAGTCGATCCCACTATGATGGCTTGAGGAGACGAATGTGCTCTGTCCAAATTAACAGGGCACACTCCTCTCGTTATCCCGGCTACTTCCAAGCTGATTCCGAAACGCGACTAGGTCACTTCACGGGTGTTCCGCTTGAAAGTGGTGGTACTTCCCCAGGACGTCATACTGGGCTAATGCCATCGTCAGTTTGCCTACCACTCTTTAGACTAACCTATTTTGGGTCAGGACATCGTATTGAATGTAAAAATAAATTTGTATATTAGAGTCTAGATTACTATCAAAAGAAGCTTTATAAATAGACCGCTGTTTAACAAAAAAATCAATATTACTCAATGCCGAGAATTATACATTTGTTAAAATTAAAACATTAATTCTGCAGTTTTATTCGTAAATTGATTTATGACGTATTCCCAAAGACAATGTAACGTGTTTAAAGTCCATGTAAGTGAGCTTTTTATTACATCATAACATAAAAAACGTCTTTTTTATTAGTGAATACAACCTATCATGCCCTTATTCTAGTCAGACAATCGAATCGTGTTGCTGAATTCAATAAATCTTAATCTGGCAATAATTTTGAACTGTCATTGATATTTTGAATATCGAACGCTATTTTAAATTTTGTCTGCTGATTTATTGTGATCAATATCTAAATCAATTAAAAGCAACAAATGGAGTGAACAATTAATAGTTTGGCTTTTACGACATATATTCAGTGTTTACAGACGGAAAAATTTGAAATTTGAGATTTGACGGGGACATGTTTGCCAGTCTATATCATTTTTTTTAGTTTAAAATAAAAGAAATGATGTTAAAGGTTACTCAGAATTACGCAAACGTTACAGTTCTTAGTCGAACTAGTGCTTTGAACTGTCAAAGTGACAGCTATATAAATAAGACTTACTATGACTATTTGCGAGTTTCTTGTGGTATTCTTCTCGTCATACGCCTTTTCGAAGTCATTGTAGAGTCAGGTGCATGCCTTTAGTGCCTATGCTATGCTAATAAACGATTTTCATTTCATTTCATTTCATATAGTAAGTAAGAATTAGGGTTAAGGGGTGAAATGTGTGTGTGTGATTATGTATGTATGCAAAACGAGCAAAAAGGAAGTCATTCGTGGGCTAGAAGGTAAAGCGGAAATGTGGTTAAAGAAATAATTAAATTTGGCATTAATTTAATTAATGTTTTTGGCTCGTTGCCCATTCTTGCTCATATTCTAAGAGCAAACGCGTGTACATTTAATGGCCTTAATTTGTTTTATTTTAAACGCGTACGAATTTTTTTTCTTGTATAATATGTAGTATTTGTGTTTATTGACAATGAGAAGTAATTATGGTGTATTACAATTTTTATATTACGCAGAAATAATTTATACGTTGTTGCTTCACCGGGATTGGCATAAAGTCATATAATAAGCTGCCCGATGATATTAGTAGCCTCCCTCTTTATCAATTCAAGAAAATCATAAAAAGCAAACTTATTCAAAAATCATATTACACGTTAGATGAATATCTTATAGATAATAAAGCTTGGACATAACCAATGTCATTTTATATTTACTCGTAAGTACATAATAAGATGACAATGCCCATATACATCAGCTATTCTTCTACATCATAGTATATTTATTACGTACTATTATGACATTAGTATGTAAGTGGACAATGCCAGAATACAGCGGCTAAATCAAACTAATAACAATTTATTTACATTTATATTTGTATTGACAAGTAAAAGCGCTCAATTAGAGCCCTATTACTAAAAGTAAATAAATAAAAAAATAAATATCCATTTCCTTTCTGTGTAAAAATCTCTATACATACATAATTGTCAAGATAAATGAATTTAAAAAAAAAGTTCATTGCGTTGTCAACCGCGGAGTAAGAGATAAGCCGCATTGTTTTGACACATCTCGGATGTTATTCATTGCATACAAATGGGATAAAACTCTATTCATAAAATGTTATTCAAACAGCTTTAAAACACAAACCACAATTTCCAATTTACTTAGTGTTTTATATATCTTGTACAAATAAATATTAGGCATGTCTATTTTCGCAATTAGAGGTCAATGAACTTTCGTTTTAAAAAAATTACATGCAATATTGCGTGTATTATGGCAGTTCGAGTGCTGCGAATACATTGTTATGGTATTTGCAGGTAGTAATTAAAAACTCTTTATGTTTTAATATACAGAATTACTAATCGAATGTGACATATTCTATTATATTCTCTTACATCATTCTTATTGGAACACGTGGACTTGTCAAAATACAATTATACTTAATATGCAGCAACTGTAAAAGCGCTTTGTTCATTTCAACAATAGATATAAATAATAATAATAATAATTAATACTTTATTGCTTTAAAACATAATAATAACAATACAACAATACAACAACAATAGTAAGCAGATATAGAGCAATTGGCGATCTTATCACTAAAAGTAATTTCTTCCAGATAACCAATTGTCATAGAAGCAGTAATAGTATTGGGCAATGCAATTTAGATAAATTAAATACATAAATATAAGTCAACTAAATATATAATGAACATACACAAACACATATATAATTTTAATATATACAAATATTATTCAGAAGGAGATAGGTATAGTGATTTAAGTTTAAGTTTAAAGATAGGAAGAGATGGTGCAGATTTAATAAATAAAGACAAATTATTCCAGAGACGTATAATTATGTTATAGTAAGTATATACTACATTATATATATATATATAATGCCTTTATAATATATATGCCTTTCTGAAATCTCCGTATCTTGATTAACAGCTTAGTTTTTCTCTCTTTTGGATAATATTGTCAACGAGTATTGACGAGTTTCTTGTGAAGTCACAGTAGAGTCTAACGACGAACAAGTGCACGCCTTTAGTGCCTATGTTAATAAACTACTCTCATTTCATTTCATTTCAAACCTACTTAATTTAAATCAATTTTTTAAATAAAATCGTTTTTATTAAACAAAGCGAACATAGAATAACAGACCCTAAGCTTGGTTATTCAAACCCCATATTACTGGAACATAAACCATCAATCAAAAAGAAAATACTAAAACTATAACCAACTCGGTTTTACAGAAAAGAACACGATGTACATATATTGTAAATGTTATAATATTATACATCGTTTTGCAATTAACGATAAAATAAAACTAGATGCACAATAATTCGAAGCGGTGATAAGCAAATAAATGTGAACCCAGAATACTGTGGGCTTATCACGAAGTTAGTCTGGCTTTCGAATCGAGCTGTCAGAAGTAAAACGGATCCGTTAGCAATCGGGATCATGAATTTTTACTAACGACTAACGAGCACCAGCAATCTATCAAAGGAACGAAAGATCGAGACGTTCGAAAATTAACAAAAATTATCTAAAATATTGTAGTTCCAAATCCGCACGCGGTGGCGCTGCTCAAATTTCCATACAAATCGCTTGAAGCGAACTCGCTTCGAAAGCCAGACTAAAATTCGTGATAAGCCCACTGATTTCAAAAATCGAACACTAAAATAAGTTCGTACAATAACAAATATTTAATTACTAGCCTTTACCCGCGACTTCGCTCGCATTTAAGTCATTAAATAAGTGTCAGAGATCATTTCAATAGAAATGAATCAATATGATTTCAAACAGCTGAAACTATAGTCAGTTGGAAACTATAGTAAAAAATAATACTTTTTTAAAATAAAAAGCATCCTATGTTACTTCTAGTACCTCCAAAATTATGTGTACAAAGTCTCATGATGATCGGTTAAGTAGTTGTTGCGTGAAAATGTAACAAACAAACTCACATTCACATTTAAAATATTAGTAGGGATAATAGACGCAGATTAACAATGGATCTAATTAATGTAATTTTATTATATGTACTTTGGTTTGGCAAACAAAAGCGATTGTCACTTGTTAGTTCTGACTTTGTTAGTAATGACTCTGCAATGGACCGCACTTTAGTTTAACATCAAGCAGAGTAAGACCGTAGTCTTTTCTTATCAAGTAAATATTCCCAGTTTTAATGAACCAATACTTTCATGCATACATAGAATTGGGAGCCGATCACGTGATCAATTTTCAGTAACATACGACTCAAAAGCTGATTTTTGCTTTCCAATTGGAATTTGCTACAGTCTATAATACATATATTACATAGAACGGTTTGTTCTTTTTATAAAATTTTGTAGTACCGATTTTGTTTACAGTGGCCTCTTTTAAATTACCATACAAAATATCTTATGAAACTTTAACACTAGAACTACTAACCGGTCAATATGACCAGTTTCAAAAATTCTTCACAAGGCTTTTATATACAACCCTATTCGTTATTTTTTGTAAACGATTCTATTATTTACAATTCTACAATCAATTTATTGAATTATATTTAATACTTTGCACGCACAAGTCATCCGGTCATATTGACCGGCTCGTAGTTCTAGTGTTAAAGCAGAATTCGTGATTGAACCGCCTAGGCCTGTGTGGCGTCTTCCTTTCTTAGGGGTTAGGGATACTTCAATAAAATCACTTGTGTTTGTTACAATGCACACATGAGCGTCCACCCTCGCCGGCGGTCGGCTAGCGAATGTCCGCTCGCATGTGTCATTCTTTATTCATACGTCACAATACGTCACAGTCTGTCTAAAGGTTTTCCTAAGGCTCTCTCATCTTATTATCATTAAATTTCCTCCCAACCCAATTAAATTAACATATGTACATATTATTATTTATTATTTTATGTACTGTATGTATTGTGTAAATTTAGTTATTATTTTCTTTTCATTGCACCAAATATCACCGCTCACATCGACAAAGGTTAGCTGGTAGATAATGCCGACGGCATTAAGCTCGCCTATGTAAAAAAAATATTACTATTTTTTTGCAATAAAGAATTTATTATTGTTATTATTTGTTTCAGATATAAAATGAGCGTCTGAGCATCCTATTATAAGTGAACGTGACAACAGTTGCGGAGGGTGGCGCCACCGCGTCAGATCCATGATCACCTGCCTGAAATGCAACAGCTGACATCGGCTGGACAGAATCATGTCCACAAAAAAACATTCGCCACAACCGAGTAAGTTCTAGTATAGTTAGGCCTAGTAAGTAGTAATAATGCATATTAATGAATGCCTTTTACCTTAAATTAGGACAAGGACAACACAAACATAACGCCCAGAAGCAAATATGTTGTTTTTTTTAAATACATATAATTTATATAAAATATTAGTTAAATTAATATTTGTTTCGATTTAGAATCGAACACGGGATCTCTTAACAAAACGCAATAGAAGCTACGAATCAAATCCAAATTCGTTTATTTGCCATTTTGCGAAATATGAATAAATTAACATTAAAGTTACTATGCAAATATTATTTATTAGGTATAAAATTGAAATCTTTGCTCTAAACATATTTTCCGTTCATTTTTCAGTAAATTGTTGTTAAAAATTGTTGTAATTAAGAGCGGGCATTTCTTTTCTTTTTTTACCTTTCTTATTTGAGCTTTTAACAATGCAGTCCAACAGTTTTTATGAAGATTGAAGACCCTGGATTCCGAGATTTTACCATTTTTACACCTTACAGCACTCCACTAATAAATATAGTTAGTAATATAGGTCTTGAAGTAATGTTAGTAGTATCACATATTTTACACATTGTATATGACATGCAAGTAATTCACTATGTCAACCTTAAATGCTAAATAATGTCAAATCAAACTACGAAATGTCAGTCTTAAATTGGGGAACAATTGAATAATATTCATTAGAAATACATTGTGATTATTTTTGAATATAAGGCCTAGGTAGATAGATGTTGAAATATCCGCGGGCCTATACCGAGTACACTCTTGTTCAGAAGAGTTGTACTACACATAGTCAGTAGTGGGGTTGATTTTTAACTAGCTATAAGTTAGCTATTGCGTTTATTAATTTAATCCGAAATTTCGAAAGGTTTGCAGCCTTAGTTCACCAATTTTAACCACTCAGCCACAGTCGCGTTAAATGTCATATAGTTCTTTTTAATTTCCATTATTTTAGTTCAATCTACTAATTAAATATACAAATTAGAAGTTCACTTATAACGTGACACGCGAGGTCACGTGACACTGTTTTTGGTGATACGGAAAAAGTGTTTTACGAGGGTAGGGGATTAAAAACCTTTTGAATATTTAAGGACGCTTTTTTTTTAAAAAAAGTATAAATTTTAATTACATAATTAAATGAAAAATTTTAGTATTATATTTAAAAAAATAATTAATACCTTAATGATAGGCAGAGGCGGCTCGCCCTAAAGAGCGCTGGTGCAGCGCACTCCCACGAAAATTACAGAACTTATATTACAGCGGCGTAGATATAGGTAATATAATATACTATTGTATAGGCATAGTAGAATAGAATGAATGTAATGTAAGGATAGTATGTATTATGAAGAAATATAGATTACTTCTGTAATTTTCGTGGTTAATAACTGGAGCAAGTTTTCAATTATGACCCACGACAGGAATGGTGATAACTACTTAACACACGTTAAACAAAAGTAAAGTCACACAAACTAAACCTAATTAATAATAATACTTCTTAACGCGAGCGAAGCCGCTGGCAAAAGCTAGTATAATATAATTTTATCAAAATATGTAAAAGTACAATGTATGTGCATTTATTTGCCCCTGTATGCAAACGGATTTACACGTCCTACTACTGTTAACTAATGATCCAGAGTTAAGCCGAAAAATTTGACTAAAATAGTTAAATTAATAACTCACATAAAACCTTAGGTAATACTAACCATTTTTATTACCCTTAAATACTCAGGCGAGTGTACCCCAGTGTGTGTAACATGTACATAATATAACAGGTAGAAGCACGAAGGGGCATACGTGTGCTATTTAAACCTAGGTTTACCTAAAACAGACTAAAGGCTCTCTGGGGCATACAGCTGACCTATTATAATATACCTTACTTGAATTATAGAGCATCAGTCGCCTTTATAAGACAACATTGACAGACAGTATTGCGTCGTTTGTTATCTCTGCTAAGTCAAATCTGTTTCAATATCAGCACATGAGGAAAGCAATAGCAGTTGTTCTAAATGGCTTGTTTGACCTACTTTTGGCAGAAGGATCTTTTTATTACTAAATAAATATATTATTCTATCTTAGGGCTGCGATAAGTATTTGTTTCTTTTGCAATAGACTAGCATACGACCAAACGTAGCTCTTTAACAGTGACAAATATTGTCTGCGTACAACAGTCGCTTCCACTATGCCGGCTTGAGAAGACAAAGCATACTCCTCTTGTCTGCAATTTTAGACTCAAGAAGTAACTTAAGATGTTTCCTTAAAATATTTTAGGACATACAACCTCCCACATCTCAAAAAATCACTAATGTTCCCAACCGGAAAATATTTGTAGGTATAATATAACTTGTGTATAATATTGTTTAATTGGCTCAGATTATTTTATTTCTCGAATGCTATCTCTAAGATGATGATCTTAACTACGCGAGTTAAGTAAGAAACGAGTAATGTACTTAAAAATGTATATATGTATTTGTATAAATAACATTCAATGAATGAGAAGGCAAATTGAATTGAATAAAACAAAAGAATCCTAATTTTTAAGATTCGAATGTGCGGAAGAGATTTAAATACCTAAAACAAACGTTGCGTCGAACGGTTATTTTAAAATTAGAATGTGTATTTTTTATACAAGAAAAAAAAAGAACCGGTTTCGTTTCCAATTTTCACCGTATTTGAAATTGGATTCCTATTTCGAACATCTGTGAAAAAACAAAATTTAGGAAACGACATGTGCTTTTTCGGATTTTATTTTCTAATAAATGGTGTTTTAAAAAGCGCATGTGTCCAAACAAATGAACGATAACAAGAGGACGCGTATTTTAATTTCACTTTCATAATTCCGTTGGAAATTTTAATCCACTTCCCAGATTGTACCACTTGGATTGACTGTATTGTTTAATTTGCGACGTGTGATATTTACATAAATAATATTACATATTTATAATACTATAAATATGTAATAAATTTATCGCGAAAACGTATTTTTGCAAGGTCTATAAACGAATTCTTTAATTTTATTTGTTGTAGGTCCTATCTATTTTATATTAAACAAGTATTTACATTTTTAGAACGTTCAGAAGCGGCGTTAAGTGGTCGTCTGTCAAAGTCGGCATCGGAACTGTCATGTGCCCCACCAGCTTCCGCGGCTTCACCACCACGAGCAAGATCTGCTCATCACCATCATCCTTTATCAATGGTGCACAGAACGCATCATTTTTTCAGCAATTTAAAGGTATTCTTGATTTTAATCAATTGTTTCAGACGTTACTTTGCGGAAATCCATACATTCGGTGTCGCCTCGACGAACGCAATTTATTAATAAATCGTTCTCATATAAATAAAACTACTGGGTATTGAATAAGAAATTGACTATGTGTAAGAGGCGCGTCCAAACCAACCGTAGTCCTTAAACGACGATGGCTCCATCTAGTGGTAGACATAGAAACTATTGTACAAAATCTAAGGATTTGTTAAAAGTATATATTTATTTAGTATTAATAAGGACTTTAACAAAAGACAATCAATATATAGTCAATACATCAACTATAAGAGATGATATACAGGCTTCCACTGATAGCACGACATACACAACTAGAACCTTATATTTTTATTCGCAGAGTCGTTGGTCGAGAAGTCGAAGCCGGGAGCGATGTCCAGCAGGAACTGTCTTCTCCGTCGCTCCAGGACCTGACAGTAGTGGGAACGAGTATGCCGCAGACCAAAGTTCCGAGCATAGTACACCAGCTAACTCGCCAAGACATAGGGGAAGACATGGTATGTAAAACTTACCACTCAAAATATACCAATAATAATATAACACGTTACATTACATAACTCATATTACACGTTAGATGAATATCTTGTAGATAATAAAGCTTTATGTTTACCCATAGGTATACAATAGGATGACTATGCATATACAGCTGCTAAATCAAATTGATTGTAATAATTTATTTCATTTATAATTGTATTGACGAGTAAAAGAGCTCTATTGGAGCCCAATTACTATATATATATATATATATATATGTGTGTGTGTGTGTGTGTGTGTGTGTGTGTGTGTGTGTGTGTGTGTGTGTGTGTGTGTGTGTGTGTGTGTGTGTGTGTGTGTGTGTGAGTGTGAGTGAGTGTGTAAATAAAGTTTGCTGAAGTGAGTTTGAAGTTTGACTGAAAATAAAAGTCACGCAATGCATTTACTATAATTGTAGGTGCACTGAGCTTTACTGAACTTTGCTGAAACATAATCTCTTCTATTATATATTTTCTTGCAATAAGTGAAGAAGCCATTTGAGTTGCTTTAATAATAGTCACGTACGCCATTCATGTTATATTAGTTTTCGCATAGATTTCATTTCACATATCTTCTTTAATATCTGGAGACATTAACAGTCATTTTTTTTTAAATTGAAAAACACTCGCCTGATGTTAAGCTAGAGTGCGGTTCATGAGCTGTTACGACAGACAGATGTCCGCGCGCAACAGTCTACTCCACTATGCCGGCTTGAGGAGATGAATGTGCTCTGTCCAAATCAACAGGGCACACTCCTCTCGCTATCCGGAAATCGTTAATTGAAAAATAAATGAAGACTTATATATAAACTCGTATATAAAAAAACGAGTTAAAATCCACCCCAAATCATTAAGGTTAACAACCGGTATGTGTCAGTGATATATCAAATGTAACATCCTGAAATTTCAGTAATTTGTCGTTTTACATGGATTATTACGAATGCTCGTGTGAGTTTAGCGTGAAAATTTGTGAGGCGCAGATTATGTCGGTCTTCCTGCAACCTACAGCCTTATGCAATGAATTTGAGATGTTTTTCCTGTGTCCCTAGTATCATGAATAAAATTATTTCAATTATAAAACATCTGAGACCGTTAATTAGCTAAGAAGAACAATATTTAAAATTTTAAACGACTAAATCTTACCAACTTTAACTATTTATTTTATTTTAAGAAATAGGTAAGACAACAGATTATAAGTTAAAAATACAAAACATATATCTCTACTAATATTATAAATGTGAATGTGAGTTTGATTGTTACGTTTTCACGCAACAACTACTTAACCGATCATCATGAAACTTTGTACACATATTTTTGGAGATACTAGAAGTAACATAGAATACTTTAAAAAATTGATTTTTTACTATAGTTTCCAACTGACTATAGTTTTAGCTGTTTTGATTCATATTGATTCATTTCTACTGAAATGATCTCTGATACTTATTTAATTACTTAAATGCGAGCGAAGCCGTGGGTAAAAGCTAGTAATATATAAAAAATAAAACCAACATAAACTTATAATCCTTTTAAAGTTAAACACAAAATATATTTAAAAAAAAAATAGAAAAAAACAATAAACCATTAAAATGAAATGAAATGAAATGAAATGAAAATCGTTTATTAGCATAGGCACTAAAGGCGTGCACTTGCTCATCGTTAGACTCTATCGTGACTTCGGGAAGGCGTATGGCGAGAAGAATATCACAAGAAACTCGTCAATCATAGCCTGTACATAAAGTAATAATAATAAAAAAAAACTGAATTTTAATTCAGAAAAAAAAAGTGAATAACAATTTATAAATCATATTACACAGTGGTTACAATAAATGTCAAATTAATAACATATATGTATATAAAATACATGTATATGTCCAATAATATGTATATAAAAATATTTTAAAAAATTAAATAAAAAAAATATATATATAGCTACCTATACAACATTTAAAAAAATACAGTAAAAAAAAAATAATAATAATCCTTCTAGTAAGCCAACAGTAAGTCAAGCTCAAACACTAGTTTAACCACGCATTTCCATCGCTCATATAATCAATAATTCTGTAATAAGCCTTTTTAATTAGCGTCTGCTTCACAATCTTTTTCAGAGCAGGAGTGGACAGACTTGTTAAGTCATTGGGCAATTTGTTATACATTCTGATCCCCACTCCTATAAACGATTTACGGGTTTTTGACAATCGAAAATAAGGTACTGCCAATTTGTCACTGCTTCTAGTATTTCGAGATTGTATATCAGAATTTCTATTAAAATAATTCTTATTCCTATGTACATAAATGATATTTTCGTAAATAAATTGTGATGCAACTGTGAGGATGTTAAACTCCTTGAATCGTTCAAATACAAAACAATAACAACAACAATAATTGAAACAATAGATAATCTTAGTATAGTTTCTTGACGGCTGAACGACTGCGTAAAAATATCAAATTTATCCGAGATGTCGTTGTAATAATATATGTAAATAAGTTATTCATATTAATAATTAAATCTTATAGAAAGCGTACAATACGTGTCGTACAATGCGTACATCTGTCAATTCCATATACAACAAATGTTATTTCACGGGTCAGCACGTCAAATGATGAACCTGGTTATATGCCTTTTTCCCCTAAGTACGTTTCAGACGAAATGGGTATAAAAGTACCCCAGGGAATTAGTGCTGCAGGTAAACGCTTTTATAGATCAATTTGACGGTCCTATATAAACAAGACTATAGTACGTAAACACACTAATTGAGCTGTAAATTCTTTAATGTACCACCAAGTGATGGTTGATACCACCAGGCCGATATAGCGATGTATCCATTTGTAGATGACACTCCAGCTTATCATCAGACGGATTATGATCACATGAAAAATTAACTTTACACTTCAAAATAACTTACTGATAAAAAAGCTTGGACATAATCTATGTCATTTTATGTTTACCCTTAGGTATACAATAGGATGACAATGCCCCTATACAGCAGCTATTCTACGTCATAGTAGATTTATTATATATTATTGTGACATTAGTATGTAAGTAGACAATGCCTCTATACAGCAGCTAAATCAAATTGATAATTATTAAATTAATAAATTTATTTAATTTATATTTATATTTGTATACCTATGTATTGACGAGTAAAAGCGCTTTATTGGAGCCCATTTACTAAAAGTAAATAAATTAATAAATAATAATAAAACTAAACGCGATAGTAAGGAAGAAAAAGTATTTCATTTAGTTCAATGTAGATACATTTATAGAAGGTATATATATACCTATTTCTGTAATAGGATTTCAGTCTCGTAACCTTTCCCGATAGAGTATGACGTCTAACTACTGAGCCTTAGATTCTTATATTCGTTTGCAGTGTGAAAACGTGGCTTTTCATATGTTTCTTATATAGAACAGTGGGTTTATCACGAATTTTAGTCTGGCTTTCGAACCGAGTTCGCTTCAAGCGATTTGTATGGAAATTTGAGCAGCGCCACCGCGTGCGGATTTGGAACTACAATATTTTAGATACTTTTTGTTTATTTTGGAACGTCTCGATCTTTCGTTCATTTGATAGATTGCTGGTGCTCGTTAGTCGTTAGTAAAAATTCATGATCCCGATTGCTAACGGATCCGTTTTACTTGTGACAGCTCGATTCGAAAGCCAGACAAAATTCGTGATAAGCCCACAGGTTTGGATTAAGTTTGTTTTTTCAGTGACGTTATTATATTGTATAATAATGGGTAAGTCTCTTTTTTACTGAATAATTTGTTTATTAAACCCTTTTTCTAATTCCGTCTTCTCAACTCTAATGTTCGTATATTTTCCTTCACAATCCACGTTTTATTAATCTCAAGGGTATTACGGAGATGTCACTAAAAATAAACTAGAGTAAGGCTTAACATAGTCTGAATGAATCATGTCGCCGCAAAAGGGCGGTAATTTTAAATATTCTTCGTTTGTAAACATGAAATAGAAATCGATTTTATTTGTATTATTTAACGATCTGTGAACAAAGCGAGTTCATTTAATTGTCGTATTTTCCATTCACATGTTTATGTTGAATTTGTACATCTATTTTTATAAATAAATTAATTGCATATATATAAGCATAAATAGAAACATATATTATCTCTCATTGCTACGTGATAGGAATCTAAAAGAAAGATCTCTGTCCGCAACCCTACCAAAATATTGGTCTATCATTTCAAATAGCGCCATCTATGAGTGAATGGCGGCATCACTACGAACATAATCGTAATTTTGTATTGTAATTTTACACATATTCTTCTAGTCTTTATAAAGGTAGAACGTACCAAAAATATATTCTGATAATAAGCTCGCTATAGTATGTAGGCGTACAAAATAATTACGCTTTGATTAAGATTACGAAAATTTTAAATGTCAACTAACTAGCTAAATTTCAATTAATTTCGTGTGGGCGTCTCTGCTAATTTAATAATCTATTTCGCTGATCCGTAGTTTCGGTGGCCTATTCGTATTATCATAGAGATTGGTGATTATTTCACAAAAGCAAAAACTTCAATTAATATAGGTGCGAATGAAATGCATCTATTATAATTTTTACCTAAGTGCGAGAGAGACGGAGAATAGCTATCAAAATACGTCTATTATTGAAATCTATACAATAGCTTGATACAACACCTAATACTATCAAATTGCAGATTCTATTAAAAATAAAATTTTACATATTTTATTATATAATTATTTATTCATTGTAATATTACTAATTTATAGTTATTTACATTTGTTTATACGTAATAAAATTCGACTAACGCTGATATTCATATAGAATAGTCCTCCGTGCCGTGACCTTATTAAAGTTAGCTCATCAATTTTAAGAAGAACGGTTTTTTAATTGCGTTCCAAGTCGTTTAGATAAAATAACAGTTGTGTATACTGTATAGTCCAAAATAAAAAGACTATTGACTCGTTTCCTTTGCCTAACAGTTGAATTTAAAAAAATTAAAAATAAGAGGGGGTTGTCTATGGTTATGTAATAATTTTGTTTTTCGAATGTTAGCATGAAAAAAATATAATTGTATTTATATAATAGGTATATATAGTGTATATATAACCTAACCTAATACCTAACTATAGACTAATACAAAAGGGAATTATCTGGAGACCTGGCTATCGTGCAATAGATAAAAATAGAACGGCATAGACAGCGACAAAATTGACAGTAGTGATGCACTCGTATCAATTGAAAATTAATGAAAATATCGATAGCTTAGCTCAACTTGTATATTCTGTTAAATTAACTCGTTCCTGGGGAAAGATAAAACAAAAGTTAGCTTGGCTACTTGTATAACAGATACTTCAAAAGCAATCCCTTCCTACTCCTTGAGATATAGGTCGTCCTAGTTTAGGCGCCAACTTTCTTTTATTTTTATTCTTTTATGCATTCGATTATTTCACAAATAACGGTTTCACAGCATATGATACATTAAGATTATGTGAAACAAAACTTCTTCTTAATATATTCTTCAATTTCACATCATCAATACATATTACAAAGCACACGTCAACTCTTCTCGTGCACGCACCTTTTCACACACACTACACCATAGACATCACTCACACCAAATACAAAAACAATTGTGTTGCTATTTCAACAGGACCGATTTCAAAAATTCTCTCACCGTTTGAATGCTACATTATCATTGATCAATATAGCCTATATAAATTATAGGAAAAAATAAGGATCCTTACTAAACTACAATAATGTAACCCAAGGTTGCCAAAAATTGCCATAAAATGTCTTTCATCGCATGCGCTGCGAAAACTATTGATGATAGAACAAAAAAATGTTCTGCAATATTAAAGAACATATCAATATCTACAAAAAATGTCGCGATGGCATATGTCTACAAACATCAATATACTTCATTTATATCTTCATTACTACGCAGACGAAGTCGTGGACAACAGCTAGTATAATATAAATTTAATACATATATATTTGTAGCTGACTGTACACTATTCTGAGAACATTGGTGGCAGTTCAGTCTACGAATTGGTATCGCGGGAGCACGCCGTCCGCGTGTCGAGGTTTTCAAATGTATCGCGTAAAATAAGTTAATTTATTATTGTATGTTTTTGTTTGAATTGTGTAATAAATAAATGCGTTATAGAGGTCCAGAATTAGATTCTAATCTTTGATTATTTTTTTAAAATGTAAATTCAGTAATAACATAGCAAAAATTACGAAAAAATATTATTAAAACTGCTTACTATAGTCTCGCTACGTTCAATTGTTTTTGTTTTAATTAATTTTAACTAAAAATAAACCCTTAAATAAGCCAAACAAAGTTATTTTGTGGTATAATTAAACAAACTTCTCTTGTGTAAACATTCAGTCAATCGACACATTACAACTGAATTGTTAATTCACAAATAGGTCACCTGATAATAATATAAACACTAACATTTGGAGGTAAAACCCGCGAATTCAATTCAATTAACGCACACAAATTTGTATCGTATAAAAAATATTTAATTTACAATTATTTCTCAACAACGTGACCGAGTTGATATCCAAGAGGAGTTAAGGCTAAAATCCCGTCGAATTGATCTAAAAACTCACTACGCTTTCAAGGTCGTGTCTTTTATTTTATTTTCTATAATCTGTTAATTCCTTGTGGAAAACTTGGCGTTGTCAAAATACAATTATATTTAACTAGCTTTTACTCGCGGCTTCGCTCGCATTTAAGTTATTAAATAAGTATCAGAGAGCATTTCAATAAAAATAAATCAATATGATAACTACATTTTCTTGATTAGCTGACATCTAACCTCAGAAATTCTAATAGTTTTATACTACATATATAAAAATAATAGACGGAAATAAAAATAAATATAGAAAAATTCCAAACAGCTGAAACTATAGTCAATTGGAAACTATATTAAAAAAAATATATTTTTTTAAAATAAAAAATATCCTATGTTACTTCTAGTACCTCCAAAAATATGTGTACAAAGTTTCATGATGATCGGTTAAGTAGTTGTTGCGTGAAAACGTAGCAAACAAACCCACATTCACATTTATAATATTAGTAGGGATAATATGCAGCAACTGTAATAGCGCCTTGTTATTTCTTTTCTACGAATAATGTCAGTAGTTCTTAAATAGGTATACCTACCTGAGTAGCTAAAAATTAGTCGATGTTATTTTGAATCGATAAGCCACGCCTTTATGATCAAAACATTAGGGTTTAAATATAACATTTCACCAAACCGTGTTGTTATACGTTTTCATACAAAACCGCGAACAACGACGCTCACAAACGTAATATATTTTCATTTGTAATATGACTCCGTGACTTTTTTTCTCTCTACATATAAGCTTACGTTAAATTAATATCTTATATATAAAAAAGCTTGGATATAACCTATACCATTTTATGTTTACCCTTAGGTATATAATAGAATGACAATGCTAGTATGCAGCAGCTAAATCAAATTGATCTTTGTTAAATTTATTTCATTTATATTTGTATTTATTTTGACGAGTAAAAGCGCTCTATTGGAGCCCAATTACTAAAAGTAAATAAATGTTAATAGGCTAGCTTTTTTTAACATTTCTTGTATGTATAAAATAGATGTAAAGTTTTACCACTGAAAAACATAACTATTGCATCTAAAATAATATATGGAGCTTTTCGATTCAATGCGTCGTTTAATCCGCGAGCATTTCATTTGTTTGTTGAAAAAGTTGAAATGTATAATGAAGATATGAAAGTTCACTTATGCAGACGTCAGAGCCATTACCTTTTGTAAATGTCATTGTTCATACAAGCGGAGAATAGACTCAAATGTAAATTTGAAAAAAGAACGAAAATTTGACCGTTACATTTCTTATTTATACGATGCTTATAGAACGCGCGTTTATTTTAAAAAGTAAACTATATGAATGCTTGTCGCAGTTGTAGCACGACGTTGCGTGACCCCAAAGGGTGAGTTACACGCATTCGGGGTTAGTTCTTAATAAGCAAAATTATTAAACAATAACATACTCATCATTTCATTCCTGTCGAAGAAGAGCGGCTGGCTTATTATTCTCTTTCTCTGCGCTCTTATG